>JANHMN010000021.1:14779165-14790532 GCA_030674055.1 Rhabdomys pumilio
CTCTCTCTCTCTCTCTCTCTCTCTCTCTCTCTCTCTCTCTCTCTCTCCCTCCCTTCCTTCCTTTCTCTCTCTCTTCTCTCTCTCCCTCCCCCTCCCCCCTCTCTCACACACACACAGTATGCTTTAAGAAAGAAAGACCACAGTAATACTTAAGCTAACATAGGTTGAACGTGTTATTTACCCATTTTACACAATAATCCAGGAAGATACTAGCATGGCACAACAATCATTTCAGCTGACATGTGAAGCTTCATAAGAGGCTATGAAGGATGATAAGGTACCCATCACCTCATGATGGAATCAATATATTAGGAAAAAAAAAGAGCAAATGCCAAGATAAACTGAAGGACGTTAGCACAGTAGAGTAGTAACCGTTAGTCACCAGCACGTGGTTCATGTCAATGCTCTGTCTAAAACATAGCAGAAACAGCAACTTCTTTTGTTGTACTGTGGATTGAGTCTGGGACCTCAGGCATGCTAGGCAAGCTTTCTGCCACTGAGCCCCTAAACAATTATTTTTAACAATAAGAAACAATTGGCTATAAACACAGGGAATTCAGCCATGTTAAAAAAAAAATATATCCATCAATCAAGCACATGGTCATGTTGTATACATCAGGAGAGTTTTAGTGTTGTTAAGGATATATAGTTCAGATGGAAAATATTTTTAAGAAAGCTTCTTCCTCTTCTTCTTCTTTTTCTTCTTCTTCTTCTTCTTCTTCTTCTTCTTCTTCTTCTTCTTCTTCTTCTTCTTCTTCTTCTTCTTCCTCCTCCTCCTCCCTCCTTCCTCCTTCCTCCTTCCTCTCCTCCTCCTCTTCCTCATCTTCCTCCTCATCTTCCTCCTCCTCTTCTTCCTCCTCCTCCTTTTTCTTCTTCTTCTTCTTCTTCTTCTTCTTCTTCTTCTTCTTCTTCGCTAATTTGGGGGCTTGAGAAATAGAAATGTCACATGGTAACTGTGCTTTCTTGGGGTGCAGGGCAGGCACGTTTTCTGGCTATTGGGATGACATCAGAGCTTCTGTCAATGTCCTCACTGGTCTCCCCTTTGGAATGCCAGCTCTCCTCTCACACTTACCCAAAAATAAAAGCACTCAACCAGTGGTGTCCTTTCTTCCATCAAGCCAAGATATCCAGGGTATAGGACACAGGGATCCTAAGACCATGTGAGGCACTCAGTGCTTCCATTTATGCAGAGCCAACTTCCGCAGCCATTTTTCTTCACTCAGTGACAATGAGTACTGGATCATCTCTTGTGTATTAAAAGATGGCATTCCCCATCTACCTGACTCACTGTGAGCACTATTCATTCTCTCACTGGGGAAATTCAGATCCCTGGGTGAACTACCCCAAGGTCACCCACTCCTCCATCAGACTTCCTCACATCCCTCCCCATCTCAATCACTGCAAAGTCCATGAGCTTTCTGCTCTCTGCTTACTCTCTGTCCTGACCTGTCTCCAGTCCTTATAGATGGCATCTCTTCCTCCTGTCCCCTCTCTTTTGTGCTCACTCCTATCTCAATGCCCTCCTCGCTCTCTGTACCTCCCGTTTAGCCCTTTGCCTTCCTTCTCAATCCCTCTTAGTCTACACTAGTAACTTCTTGGTACTCAGCTCATTCCTCAGCTGCCCATAGCATCCTTCCTCACTGTTCACAAACAACATTCCATGGCTGCAAGTAAATGGTTGCCTTGGAGTAAAGCAAATTTGGACCTGATTCCTACTGCTACCTTGAGCCTGCTGCTTAATTTTCCTGTGCCTGAATTTCCTCACCAATAGGATGGGAGGGCCTGGGAAGATAGCAAGAACACTTGCTGCTATTGAAGAAGACTGAAGTTTGGTTCCAGCAGCCCCATACAGTGGTTCCCAAACTGCCTGTAACTCCAGCTCCATGGAATCTGATGTCCTTCTCTGTCCTCTAAGGAACAACAGCATGCACATAACACACACAGAGACACACACACATTCACACACACACACATACACACACACATACACAGAGACACACACACATCATTAAAAATAAAATGGTAATCAACTCTTTAAGGCTCTTCTAATATTAAATGAGCTAATTAACCTTGCCATTGTTCTATTGATGTGCAGAGACACCACAACCACAGCAACTCTGAAACAGGAAGCATTTAATGGGGGCTTGCTTTAGTCCATTATCGTCAAGGCAGGAAACATAGTAGCAGACAGGCAGATGTGGTGCTGGAGAAAGATCTGAGAGCTCTATGTCTGGACCAGCAGGTATCAGGAAAAAAGGGAGAGCCACTGGGCCTCGAATGAGCCTTTGAAATCCCAGTGACTAAATCCTGCAACAAGGCCACACCCACTCTAACAAAACCACACCTCCCGATCCCTGTCGAGTAGGCCACTCCCTGATGACCAAGCATTCAAATATAGAAGCTCATGGGGGCTATCCTTATTCAAACTACACACCAATATATTAAAAACTTCTAGTAAGGTTTGCACACACTATGTTCTCAACAAATCTGAGCTGGTGTTGTTATTACTTGTGGTTTATTGGCATTCCATAAATTTCACATATATTATTGTCCAGCACTTATGCTAAGTCTAGCTAAAAATTCTAGAACTGAAAGAAAAGTTCTTTGCCTTGAACAGTCAACAAAAACTCTTTTGCAGCCTCTGTATGTAATAAGTTTCATCTTTTCCAAACAGAACCTATGACTTGACTAGGAATTGCATCCGGGTAGCGATTCTGTATGATTCTAGCCCACCCAAGTGTGCTATGTGCTCACAAACTGACCTGTTCAATTCATGTGCGCACATGCACATGTGTGTATAATTTAGAGCAATTCCTTCATGTCATAGGAACAAATATGAACACATTAATTTAGCTGGCTGGAGGTGCAGCCATCTATACTGCCTTTCAGCTACAGATGCTATCTACACAGATGTCCTGCATACAGCTGACAGTCAATTATTAATGATGGACAGGGAGCTGTATAAAAGGACCTCATCCTCCCATGGGCGGTTTAGTCATAGCAAGACAGAGGAAATAATTTTAGCATCATATTTGAATCCTACCTGACAGCTTGGAAACTAATAATTCAAACCTATGCAGGCAATTAAAGAGATACTTTTTGTTGTTGTGTGACACGAAATCAAACCTAGTTGTCGTTGATACTCTATGATTGTCACCAAGAAGGTCTGCATGGACACTCCTTTATCCCCTTGCTCTTCTAAGTTTCTTTGTGATGGCCTTTGCACAGCAGTATTTATTTTAATTAGGTAGAGGTGCGACAAGCCAAGGTAATTTGTAGTAGGCGTGTTCAGTAATGACTAAAGTTCTTGTATAACAAGATCTCATATTCAGTGACAAAAAATGTCTCAAAGAGCCAGGCATAGTGGTGTGAACCTTTAATCCCAGCACCAAGGAGGCAGGGTCAGGTGGTTCTCTGTGAGTTTGAGGCCACCCTGGTCTGCAAAGGCTAGTTAAGGCTGTACCTTGAGATGGTGTCCTGCACACTGGCCTAATTGCTACAGGTTCAATAGTGACTTACATTAATGAGCAGAGAACATGGTTTCTTTCTTCTTCTAGCTTTGAGACCATAAAAACCAAATTTAGATGCTAAAACTCTGATTGAAATGAGTTAACCAGGAGCTGAAGTATCCATACATAGTGAGGACAATAACAGTCATGCAGAGATACCCCAGTTGTGTAACAACAGTCACACATAGATACCCCAGTTCTAAGCATTTGCTTATATCAGGCCCTCCCATACATATTTAACACATTACTGTTTTAATATTCACAGTGACTGGAAGAAGTTGGCATCATTATGTCACTTGATATAGTAGCTTTAGGTCACATCACTGTTAACACGTGAGACTAGGATTTCAACCCAGATTCGCCAGAATCCAGAACCCACAGGCACTGTTCATTATGTATCTCATGAAACACCTTTTTGTAATCGATTACTGAACAATCGTGATAGCTAATTTTTATTGTTACTTCTTATCATCAGCTTCATTAGGCAGAGAGATACCTAGAAGATAAGTCAAGCACATTTCTGGGTGACCTGTGAAGGGTTTTCTGGAGATGACTGACACGTAGGATGGCAAGCTAGGGAGAAAGACCAAGTCTCCATGCAGATAGCAACACTGCATTGGCTGAGTGTCTGCATGAAATTAGGTGGAAGGAGGAAGCCAGCCCAAATGTGCAGGAGTCACTTTTCCTGCAAGGCTGGACTCAGTGCAGATGCTGGTGCCTCTGCACATCTGGCTCCAGCTTCTTCAGCCCTTCACTCTGCATGCACTCTGGTGATTGCAGGGAGCTCCCAGACCTGTAACTTCAGGCTGGGCTGTATCATTAGTTACCTTGTTCTAGGGCTTCCAGCATCTTCATCTGAGAAGCTGCTGGGGTGTCTGGCTCTCTAGCACACAGTTAGCCACTGTGGGACCATCAAGCCTCCAGTCGTATAAGTCAACATAATGAATCCCTCCTAAATCACATGCACATATACATGCATGTGCGCGCACACACACACACACACACACGTGCACACCTACACACCACACATACACAAATGCACACATATTATATGCATACATATATACATGCACACATGAACATACCATATACATTTACATATACACACAAGTACATATACACATACATGACATCTATTCATTCTTTTCTTCTAGAGGGCCCAACACACAAATATAATCTACCCAGATTAAATTTAAGCTTGGTTTTTATGCTGTCTACTTCGGAGCTATATATTTACTTAATACAAAATAACCACTTTATTTTAAAATGAACAAGGAACACATTGTTAGCTGTTTTATTTTGCTTTTTAAAGACAAAAACACAAACTGTATTCAGGAGTTCAGATCTAAAGGGAATTAAAATTTAATTTAACAAATCGCTTTGAGAATATAAACACAGAAACTGCAGTGTTGCTGTCCCCAAAGCTAAGGATCTGAGAAGAGGCCCAGGATGGGGTGGCTGTGGTTCTTCAGACCTGACCCACCTCTTCAGATGTGACCAACCTTAGGAAACTATGACCTTATGGCCCTTACCAAAGAAACCAGCAAATATCTCCTGGAAAGTTCCAGAAAAGGTGAGAATTTAGGCCTTGGGAGACATACAGCTTTTAATACCCACCTCTGGTGGCATATCAGGACATCCATAGAGACCACAAGTCAACAAACGAGCATGTCAGTGCAGACTTATTCACAGGCTACAGTTGGATACTTTCTATCCTAATGTATGGATTTTTTTTTTTTTTTTAGTTTTTGACAATTAAAAAAATTCAAAATTACCTTTCTGTTGGTGGTAATTATGGTGATGAATACTGGCTACTCCCCTACTAAAAGGTAGCTCTGTGAGGGGAGGGACATATTGCTGAGATAGCTCACACCCCAGTGCCAACACAAGATTTCCTGACAGACAGACAGTTCACATTAAATATCTGAGGACCAAGTACATACATGGACACTGCTTCACAAAAAAACAGAAGTTGCCAACAGACATCTAAAATACTGTTGGCCTTATTAATAATACAAATCAAATAGCGGCATATGGTTTTTCACTTGTAAGGCAACCATCTGGAGTAGCGTGAGGTAAGGGAGTGCCTGCTAATGTTTTGGCGAGCTGACTGCCCCATCGATGTCTGACAGGAGAGAAAGCCAGTGTCCTTTCCAGAAGACCATTTGCCATCACCATTGAAGTGAACATGAACATACCAACTCAAAGGTGGGCAATGGATTGGAGAGCTATTTCCCTGGAGAGGATATGCAAGATGGCTGACGAATACACCAGAAAATGTTCGACATCATTTATCATTGAAGAAGTACACGTCGAATAGCCGAATACCACTTCACACCCCGCCAGCGTAGTCATGAGAAGGAATAAAGGGAAAGTAACAGGTGTTGGTAAGATTGTTGAGAAGTCAGAACCCTGAGTATTGTCTGCAGGCACCTACGGTTGTACAGCTGCCGGGAAAAAGAGAATGGTTTGGGAGATCCTTCAGTAGTTAAACTCAGAATTACCATGTGATTCAGTAATTCCACTCCTAAGTACATATGCCCATGCACTGAAGCCAGGAGGCGAACACACACCCTGATGTCATACAATAATCAGAAGGTGGGCACAACCAAACGCCTATTATCGGATGAATGGATATAAACACACATGGAATACAGACCCAATGCAGATACAAAAGAAAAAAACAATGAAATATTGATGTGTGCTACACTTGGGAATAACTTTAGAACATTATGCTACATTAAGTAAGCCACACAGGAAGGGACAAGCATGACACAATTCCATTTATATGACGCATGTGGAGTAGGCAAACTGGGAAGCTGAAAGTGGAACAGGGAGTAGGGGAGGTTGGTGGGGAGAGATGGGGAGTTAATTGTTCAAGAGTAGAGTTGTTGACTGGGGTGATGAAGCCGTTTGGGGGGGTGGGTGAAAGTAGTGTGTGCGTGACGTTTGAACTTAACAGCCATCCAGCCCATCAAATGGCTAAAATTATATAGTATTATATAGTATGTTTATTTTACATATACACATGTACATACACACACACACACACACACACACACACACACACACACACACACCTCAAGATCCCTCATAAGTAAATAAGGATTTATCTATGTAAATATCGCTTGGTGAGCAAATGAATGAGACTATTTTAAGGCATTGAGCATGATAAAGTAGATACACATACAAACCAATTCCCTGACGGCATTTTTGGTTAACGAAACAGTACGTTTCATGTTGTATGTTAAGTTGATTCCGTTAATGTAAAAATTCTATTGGGTATACATGGAGAAAATTCTAGATAGCCTCCAAATGCTAACAGAGGATTTTTCACAGAATGGTGGCTATAAAGTGATTCCTTTTTAATTCTCTTTCTAATTTTCCTCGCCAGTTGAAGTTTTCTAGCAAGAAACAAAACACAAACAACTTTTAACTGAATCACATGCTATTATAAATTCACATGTAGTGCTTTTGCATGTGAATTCAGGGAGTGTAGTCTGCTGTACTTGCAGCTGGATATATGTTGTGTCTCTATTTCTATAGCAAAAGGGATGTGGTACGGACAGAGGGGAGGCTCAGAGGGGAGGTGCATACCTCGGTCAGTGGCGAGGGATCTTTGTCTTTGTCAGTGGAAAACAGAGCTGCTATTTCAGAGCAACATTCGAGGATCATGTTCTAGAAATAAGAAGAAAGCAACGGGTTGATTCTGATGTCATCTGGAGAGTATCCATATTCATTAACTATCTTTGTCTTACTTCATGTCACTCGACCCTTATTCCCAGGCTGTGAAAGAAGGAATTGGAGGACTTTTTCTCTAGTCATCTAGGTGATTTGAAAGGATACAAAGTAGCCACAAAACATGAGAGCTGAGCTTAATCCCCAATGTCTGCTGCTATTGTAGCGTTTTCTCTGGATATTGACTGTTGAGACTCATATTCTGTAGAGGAATGACAGGTCAATAGTTTATACCAAACTAAGGTTTCCACTGAGAAGAAGCCTTTGGGATGAAGAGATTCAGATCACTGGGGCTGAGGGGTGAGGACTTTAGGCAGAAAAGAACGAATGGGAATCAAAAGAAAAGGCTAATGAGGGAAGTCAATGGAAAGAGCCATCAGCATGCAGACATTGTCTGCTGAGGGTCTAGCATGGCCTGACTGGAGGACTGGAGGGACACAGTTGTCTTCATGTGTGGCCATCTGACCTCAGATGACCTCCCTATAGACAGAGCTGATATAACTGGACTCTGGCCATGTAAAGCTTCGAGGTAAGATGTTGAGGGTTAGTGACGTGAGTTGAGGAAGGGGATGACGCAGGGGTTGGAGTGTGTGTCCCCTGTGGGTCTGAGTGCAGCTTTGGTGCTTGACTCTCAGTGCTGGTTTCTGTGAGGCTCACTGTGCTCTATCTGGTCATCAGCTGCACCTAGGCTCACTATGCGCTCTGCCTTTTCTCTCCAAGCCCATTTTATTTGAGCAAGTGTTGATTTCCTTTACTTACAACTAAAGGAATACTTATAACTATGGGCTTGAAAGATGAGACTGGGGAGGCTGGGGAGATAGCTCAGTGGTTAAGAGCACTGGCTGTTTTTCCAGAGGACCCGGATTCAGTTCCTATAACCTGCATGGACACTCGCAGCTGTCTATAACTCCAATGCTGGTGGAATCCAACATCCTCATACAGACATACGTACTGCACAAAACACCACTGCACTAAAATTTTTTTTAAAAAGACTTGAATAGAATTTTTAAAAAGAGGAAGGATGGACGGAAGGAAGGAAGGAAGGAAGGAAGGAAGGAAGGAAGGAAGGGAGGGAGGGAGGGAGGGAGGAAGGAAGGAAGGAAGGAAGGAAGGAAGGAAGGAAGGAAGATGGGGTTATGTAGGTGTGGCTCAGTGGTTGGTGAAGCACTTGTTCTGTTGGAGGACCTGGGTTCAGTTTCCAGCACCCACATGGTGGCTCAGAACCATGTGAGACTCCAGTTCCAGAGAATTTGACACCATTTTCTGATCTCCACAAGCATAGGCATGCCTTTGGTGTCCAGACATACATGCCGGCAACACACATACATAATTAAATCTTAAAAAATGATTATTTGAGCTAAGCTATGCCTACCTCAAAATGTTACCAGCCTAGCTCTGAAGGAAGCATCAATTCACTTTGATAATAGTATTAATAGACATATGTACTGGCACTCGAAATATTAAAATGATTAAAATACATTAATTTTTAAACCATAACTGAGCAATGACGGTTAAAACCCTAAAACAAAAAGTAAATGATAACAGACCTTAGAGTTCCCAGACACATTATATCTAAGTTTTAATACATGTGTATACAAAGAAATGATTCAATCAGAGGTAAAAAATAAATTAAGAAAAAAAAAAAAAAACCACAGTGAGCGCGCTGTGGCGCAGCGGCTTGGGCATCCACCTCTAGAGGTCGGGCGCGTGCCTTCCCGTGCCGGTTCGAATCCTGCCGGACTCTGTTGCGGAGTCTGATGGGAAAAAAAATAGTGGTGGCACATGCCTTTAATCCCAGCACTTGGGAGGCAGAGGCAGGCGGATTTCTGAGTTTGAGGCCAGCCTGGTCTACACAGTGAGTTCCAGGACAGCCAGGGCTACACAGAGAAACCCTGTCTCAAAAAAACAAAAAAACAAAACAAAAACAAAAAAAAAAACCACTACAGCTAATTCTTAAATTTACCAAATATATCCAAGATATTCTGCTAGATGCAGTGGGATGCAAAGGTGATGAAAAAGACCCTAGCTAAATTTTACAGAGAAAAACAGATGCATCTGCTCGGAACACATGTAGTTATGGCATGTGGTGGGATCCTAGGGGTAGGAGAACAATTCTTGGTGTAATGATAAGAAGGACTTACTGGAAGAGAGCTCCCGTGACCTATATGCCCAGAAAGAGCAGAAGGCCAATTTACCAGTAGCTGTACCATTGAGGCTTCCCCTGCCTCCAGCACCCATTAATTGCCTGTATCTCTTTGGGGAGGGGCGGGGACAAGTAAGCTCCTCCCTGTTCCATGATGGAATGTTGTTGGACCTGTCTTGTGCAGACCTTGTGCAGGTAGCCAATGCTGTCTTGACTTATGGGTGTTAACAGCCATGTCATGCTTAGAAGACAGCTCCTACCTTCTCTCTGCTCCTTCTCATCCTCCAGTTCTTACCTTCTTCCTGTTCCCTCTTCCCTGATGTTCTTGGAGCCTTGGAAACCCACTTAACCCTGAGTCCTTATAGTCGCTTGCTTTTGGGACTTCCACCAGTTACCCCTCCCATGTCCACATAGTGATCCCTAATGAACTCTAGCAAGTCACAGAGAAACAACCATCTCTATGATAGTAGGAGGGGACTTGGTGAGAAGAGGGAGTCCAACGGGAGGAGAAATGTGATGCAGAAATATGGGGGAGAGAAAATGAAAGGACATTATACACATTATATAACACAACAGTACATATAAAATTGCATCCAGTTACATTAAGATACAATGAAATTATGAAAGAATAGATTTAAAAAGTAAAACCAAAAAAAAAAAAAAAAAAAAAAAACACAAAAAGGAGAAGAAGAATTTGAACTGATGGAGAATGGATGCAAAGGCAAAGGGGAGATGGGCCACCTGAGCCACAGCTGTGGACATTCAAAAGGAGCACAGCAGGCTGACGTGGGAAGTATGCAAGTATGAGGCCTGACAAATAGGCTGTCCGTTACAAACAGCTCACGTAAAAGTCAGGAATCTGAGTTCAAACCACAGGAAGTTAGTTAGGAGGAGACTGAGAGAATATGGATACAGATTGCCTTAAAAATGTAATCCTGACCACTGCTGGTCTGGGAAACAACAGGGGAAGAAGAATCAGCCAGGAGGCTGCCTACAACATCTGAGCATCACAGGCTAAAAGAGATGGAGGGGAGGGCAGGGGGCCCAGCATTGATCACTATACCCGATGACCCTCTAGGCTCTGGTCCACATTTCTATACAAAGGGGAGCATGCTTCTCCACCCCCTGCACCACTCTAGTTTATTGACACACCTGTACTCACTGGATCCTTGACTTGCTAAAGTATGGGTTCTCTCTATAAAAGGTTTCGGTAACAGTCACGATGGGTTACTGCCATGATTTCATCAAGAGCCATCAACTAAAATGGCTTTGTGTGTACCATTCCCCATCACAGTGACCGATGAAGAGAGCAGTGTTTTTGATAGATGCCTTTAACTGCCTGTCTCAACATTTCTCAAACTGGAATTTAGCCTCAGAGATGCCGTGTTGCTCGGGTTGTGAGATACACCACATACACCCACTGTGGAACTGGTCAACTTGAAGCCGGAGCTTTGAACACCGTACGTGACCTTGTTGCCACAGATTTGGAGAAAACACTAACCTCAGCATTCCTAGCGTGAGGTGGTGGGAAGCTTACTGCATTTGGTAGGTGTCACAGAGAGGTGAAGTGACCCTTAGCCAGGCTTTGCCCTTTTCCTTTCAAAGAAACACACATTAGTTCAGAGACGGACCTCTGAGCTAAAGCCAATTCTCAAACTTAGTTGGAATCCTCATCTTCTTTGACCTACACTGAGATTTGAAATGCTTCCTAACTTGTTTTTCTGGCTTGAAATTCCTGATTCCTCTCTTGTCACTGTCATGACTATCAAATCGTTGGGCGAGGTGCCATTCAAGTAGGCACATCTTTCAATTCCCCCCAAACCCAGACTGATTTCCACACAGCCCTTTCCTACAGAGCAATGAGCAAGACAGAACTTAGGAAGCTCTCTCTCTCTCTCTCTCTCTCTCTCTCTCTCTCTCTCTCTCTCTCTGTGTGTGTGTGTGTGTGTGTGTGTGTGTGTGTGTGTGTGTGTGTGT
>JANHMN010000021.1:14790542-14843824 GCA_030674055.1 Rhabdomys pumilio
TGTGTGTGTGTGTGTGTGTGTGTGTGTGTGTGTGTGTGTGTGTGTGTGTGTTGGGGTGGGGTAGCGGGACAGCAGTCTCTTCCCGCACTGCCTGGTGAGGTCAGAGTGAGGAGCTCTCATACCCTTATGTCCACCCTGCCCTCCAACTTCACCTACACATCTCCCCGGTGCACGGCTACATTTGTTTCACTGTTTCTTAAAGGTTTGCAAATTACAGCTTCTCAGAAATAGAGACTGCTAGAGCCAGGGTATGTGTATTTTCTTCTCCAGGCTTCCACACCCATGGTACTTCTGTATTTGGAACTTTCAGTATTATACTCATTTCCATCCATTTATACTATTCAGGCCTTCCATAAATATTTGCTGAAGTAACCTTATGTATTTTGGCAAACATATAGTGAGCTTCTTACATCAGCCTATGCTTGTTCCAGATAATCTGTTTACATCTTAAAATCAGCATGGCTTGGAGAAACTTTCATATACATATATATGTTGTTGTTGTTCCTGTATTTGTTTTGTTGAGACAGAGGCTCATGAAGCCCAGGCTAGTCTTAACTCCCTATGTAGCTGAGGATGACCATGAACTTCTGATCCTCTTACCCTTACTTCCTAAGTGCTCGGAGTAGAGGCATTGACCACTGAGCCCTGTTTTAGGTTGTGCTGGTGTACTGGCTGGTTTTGTGTGTCAAGTTGACACAAGCTGGAGTTCTCACAGAGAAAGGAGCCTCCCTTGAGGAAATGCCTCCATGAGATCCAGCTGTAAGGCATTTTCTTAATTAGTGATCAAGGGGAGAGGGCCCAGTCCATTGTGGGTGGTGCCATCTCTGGGCCTATAGTCCTGAGTACTATAAGAAAGAAAGCTGAGCAAGGCTGGGAAAGCAAGCCAGTATGCAGCGCCCCTCCACCCCTCCATGGCCTCTGCATCAGTTCCTGCTTCCAAGTTCCTACCCTGTGTGAGTTCTAGTCCTGACTTCCTTTGGTGATGAACAGCAACGTGGAAGTGTAAGCTGAATAAACCCTTTCCTCCCCAACTTGCTTCTTGGTCAAGCTGTTTTGTGCGGGAATAGAAACCCTGACTAAGACAGCTGGAGAATGAACCCAGGCCTTCCTTCACGCCTGGCAAGTGCTCTACTAACTGAGCTACAGGTTTAGTCCTTTTCTATGTTGTAGTACACCAATTCTGCTTGCTGTAAATGGTGAAGCAATAGAAATCAGTCATTCTGAGTCATTGTTCCTGTTGGAAGGTTTCCGAAGAGATCTGAACACCTGCCATGTAGCCTCTCTAATCTACCTTAAATTAACATCTGTGTTCCAAAGTCTCTGGCTTATTCTGGACCTTAGAGACTTTGAAAGGGGGAACAATTAAAAACAGAAAGAAAAAAAAAAAAGAAACAGAAGAAGGACCTGAGAAGAAACAAAGGAATAAACAAAATTGACACCACGCATAGCAACCAAATGTGCATGGTTTAAATCCTTATAGGCAATCCCAACCAACAATACAGAATATGTAATAGAAATATCACACTATAGAAGCCAGAAACTCCTGTTCAATTCCAGACCAGAATCAACTTCAAGTGTCCTAGTCAACTTCTAATTAGCTCCAAGTGAGAATTACCATGACAAGTTTAGTTAATGAGATTTGATATAGACCAGAATATAGTTCGTTTTTAAAGTGCTGTTTAGTATCATGTAAGAAAGAAAAATATGTACTACCTCCATCTCTCATTAATAGGAATACTGTGAACAAATTCACTTGCCAATTCAACTCCAAGTAAACAGAATTCCTTCTACTTGGTGATGTTCCTTTATATACAGAGTCGTTGGGAACTAGAACACACCTAAAACATGCTTTAAAGCCAAGGATATGCTAAGAAAACAAATTTAAAAGTACAGAGGATATAGAGATCAAAGAGGATTTGTTCTGCTGGGGTTGACCCCAATGCACCAAATCAGAACATGAGAGCAAGTCACTGGCCTTCACTAGGGAAACACACGGCCTCTGGATTCCTCCCCCCTCCCCCACATCTCTATTTAGTCTTGACTTGTTTATGCTCACAGTCAACCTCCTGACTCAGACATTTGTCTTCTTATGATGAATTTTCCCAAGATCAACTCTGGAAAGGCTCATTCTGGCCTGTATGAAAGGATTATTTTAGAGATGAAAATTATTCCTAGAAAAGTATTAACCATCTGACCTAGATAGTAAAGCAAAGTGGTGGAACACAGTCTAGAGTCCTTATTCTTATCGTGGACATTTTCCTGCCTTAGACAATCAGATTCATAAGGAAACTATTTTCCTTGTATTAACTATGGAGAAATGTACTAGGAATGATTTAAGCAAAGAATATTCTAGACTGTGTCTCAGAGATAGCACTCAGATAAGCTTGCGACTAAAGAACCATCATTGTAAGTGCACCACTCCAAAAGATGATCTTGTGAGTCGAGAGGGCTGAGTCCTTCTTGAAAGCAGACATGAGAGGGCAATGTATCCTTCGTGAAAGAAATGTATAATCTGTATATCTCTACAAAATCTCCAGAGTTTGAGATACTGGGAGCTCTCTGACCTATGGGGGAAGATTTATCGTTACACGCAGTTTATCCGTAAGCATCGTAATTCACATGGTCACATCTAAGGCCATTGAAAAGGACACATGACTAGAGTTCTAAGATGTCTGCTCCTTATACATCCTAGCAGAGAGTGCAGAGGGCTTAAATATTGTCAAGTGGCATTTTACAAAGGCTCTCTGCGCTCGACTGATAGACACTCTTACATGTGGGTTGTTAACTTGCATGATGAGAGAAAACACATTTGGCCATTTTCCTAGTAAACCAAGACTGAAAATACAAGTATACCCTGACAATCAGAAAAGTTACTAGTTCTTACGCATGCGTGTATTAAAAGAGCGCAGATGAAGTAAACAGGAAAATGAAGAGCCATGTGAGTATTATTCTTTAAGAATTAAAGAGGTTTTATTACTGGTAACTGGTTACATATTCACCTGGCCACAGACTTAAGAAAACAAAAGCCAAGATGAAACTAAAGTTTTCCAGACTGAAAGCTTTTCAGAGAAGAAAGGTGAGAAAGTAGCACATAGTGCTACAGCCTCAACCAGAAAAGCAGCCAGGGGAGGGCCAGGGGCACACACCAGCTGGCTCTGAGAGCTGCCTGCTTTAAATGACTGTGGGATTCAGGAAGAAAATGGCAGTGAGACAGGATGAGATCAGTTTGAGCTCGAGTCAAACATCTGTGAATGAACACTTGAAAATTGGTTATAATGAGCCAGAAATAGGGAAGCATAAAAAAAATAGTTCAAAAAACCAAACACCCAAGAAAAGAACATAACCAAAGGTCTTTGTGCCCCAGCTTGTTGGCACTTTTTATTTACAGGCCCATGAAAATATAAACACTAGGTACAGCCTCCAATCTGTGTAGTGATACAGCATTCAGAAGGGGGAAGGAAGGCCAAATATTGAGAAGAAGCGGGTGATAAGTTTACCAGATCATAAAATAGCCAAACAGAAAATCAATAGCATCTAAAATTGATACAAGAAAACAGTAATGCCTCCTGACTGCCATCAGCACCATTTGGGGAATAGGTCTGGATTTTCTACTTCCAAGTCAGGAGGGAGATCATTGGTACAGACAGCATGAGTCTTATTTGACAAATACAATGTTAGCCCAAGTGGCATGATGAAAACGTGAAGGACAGGGGTGTGGTCTGCCCCCATTTCTTCTCTCACAGGATGCATGATGGGAGATAGCATGGTTGGTAAAGCATTTGCCTTACAACCATGGTGTCTCAGTTAGGGTTTCCATTGCTGTGAAGAGACACCATGACCAAGGCAACTCTGATAAAGGCCAACATTTCATTGGGGCTGCCTTACAGTTTCAAAGGTTTAGTCCGTTTATCATCATGGCAGGAAGCATGGTAGCATGCAGGCAGACAAGGTGCTGGAGAAGGAGCTGAGAGTTCTACATCTTGATCTGAAGGCAGCCAGAAGGAGACTGTTTTCTGCAGGTAGCCAGGAGGAGGCTCTGTTCCACACTGGGCAGAGCTTGAGCACTAGAAGACCTCAAAGTCCGCCTACAGAGTGACACACTTCCTCCAACAAGGCCACACCTCCCAACAGTACCACTTCCCATGGGCCAAGCATATTCAAACCACCACACATGGGTATCTGAGTTCGAGCCCCAGAAGTCATGGGAAAAAAATAGAAAATAAAGAAATAAGAGCTGAGAATTGTCGTAGAACATGCTTGTAATCCCAGTGCTTGGGAAATAAAAGACAGGACGATCTCTGGAGCTCACTGGCTAGCCAATCTAGCCTAATTGGTGAGCTCCAGGTTCAGTGAAATGCCTTCCTGTGAAAAGCCAGGTGAATGGCATTTTGAAGACTAATGCTTGAGGGTGACCTCTGGCCTCCATGTGCATATGCACATATATGCACATACTCCCACATATACAAGTGTATGTGAATACACACATATGCACATGAGTTAGACCATATCTGGAAGCCCTAACAAAGGAAACAAGGACTTAAGTGATGATGTATGGTGGAATCCTTCTTAAAACTGCAAGTTCATTTCCAGTAATTCAGGAATGTACTTACTTCCATGTCTGTATCAACTGCTTTATCTTCAAGTTCTACTGATTCGTAGATATTTTCCTCTGAAGTAACTTCAGGAACTGAGGGTAAGGATATCTCGGCTATTTGTGCAAGATTAGATAGTTTCTCATGAACTTCGATGACTCTAAAAATAACAAACACATACATATATGTATTCATATATTTAATTTGAAAAGTCATGAGGGGTACTGGTTTTAGACTCAATAAGATTTATGAATTAAGCCTTTATTTAAGAGTTAAGTGTCAGTTGGGCAGTGGTGGCGCAGGCCTTTAGTCCCAGCACTTGGGAGGCTGAAGCAGGCGGATTTTTGAGCTCGAGGTCAGCCTGGTCCACAAAGTGAGTTCCAAGACAGCCAGGGTTACACAGAGAAACTTTGTCTCAAAAAAACAAAACAAACAAACAACAATAAAAGAGTTAAGTGTCTGAATTTTCCCAATATCATCTACTCAATCACTCCTTCATTCCACAAATGTGAGCAAAGAGACAGCAAACACACTCATGATGTTCACATCTATTTGTGCACTTCAGTTGGTATGCATTAAAACATGGAAAGGACAAAATGTCAGAAGAAACCTACCCAAATTATTCTGAACATGAAAATAGATATTTATACGGGTAAAGAAACCCCGGTCAATCAGCCAACAGGAGATTCACTCTTAGGTAGAACTTGCTGGCATGTTATGGCTGTCCAGTGACACAAGGTAAAAACTATGACAAATCAGAAGAACTTGAAAAGGCCTAGCAGTGTTTGCATACTTCAGAGGTGTGTCTGTGTCGGTGTGTCTGTGTG
This sequence comes from Rhabdomys pumilio, assembly GCA_030674055.1. Taxonomy (NCBI): domain Eukaryota; kingdom Metazoa; phylum Chordata; class Mammalia; order Rodentia; family Muridae; genus Rhabdomys; species Rhabdomys pumilio. Next base: position 14,795,962 of record JANHMN010000021.1, read on the forward strand.
TGCGTGTGCAAGCTATATGTGTTCTGCTATGTATGTCTGTGTGTGTGTGTCTCTGTGGATGTGTGTGTTTGAGTGTATATCTATGTCTATATATGTGTTTGTGTATGTATGTGCATACCTAAGAATGTGTGTGTCTATGCCTGTGTGTATATCTATTTGAGTGTGTCTGTGTTTGTACCTTTGTGTGTATGTGTGTGTGTGTGTGTGCGCGCGTACACATGCATGCATGTCTGGTAGGGGCAGAGAGAGAGATGAAGAAAACTGAGAGAGATGAAAAACAAGAGCCAAAGAGGAGGCAGAGAAGGCAGTGGCAGTGCTGCTGCAGAGGGACAATGTCAAGGGCTTAAAGTCAATGAAGACTGGATGCTCTGAGGGCAGAGGGGCCAGGATAGTAGAGGTCAAAGGCTTGTACACGGAAGAGGCCAGGCAAGAGCACCATCATGGCCCTAAGTGGCTCCACCCAGTAGAAACAGAATGAATATTCGTGTGTCCACTCAAGGAAGGGCATATTATGCAAAATGAGAAGATGATCCAAAGAGCAGAAGAGTTTATATAGAAACTTTAACTCTTCAGTCTTCCAGAGTCTCTCTACTTGTGACATGGAGTAATATTTGATTCTCTTATTGACACTAAATGCATACATACATGCCAAAGATATAGATATAGATATAGATATAGATATAGATATAGATATAGATATAGATATAGATATAGATATAGATACAGATATAGATATCATACACACATACTGTCAATGAAGAAATCTAATAGTACTCTATGTCACATTATATATACACACATATATGAGAATTTTCATATTTAGTAAACGTTCTGCATTCCATTTTTCTATTAAAAGGTAACAACTAAAACATAAAGATTGGTCATTAGGTTTGTTTGGAAAACTTGTCCAGTAAAAAGAAAAAAATGGATACTATCCAATCATGCTGGGAAAGATGCCTGTTGTTTTGGAGAAAAAGTAGTGGCAGGACTTGGTGAGTCATAGTTGTCTCCTTCACAGGGAACCTACTAATGCCCTGGTCCTTTTGGTTGCAGCCCAGAGGAACACACTGTCACATCTATTTCTGGACCCTCCAGCAAGTTAGTGAGCATCTTCTCCTGAGATTCTTCTATGTCAAGGCTGAACAAATAAAACCCACTACTTGTAATTCATTGAACATTTGTACGGTGGGAAGAACACAACTGTATATGTTTAACTATAAAACAGCACATAAAGGGAAGAGAATGTCCTAAACCCCATTCTTCATTCTAAAGCCTAAAGAAAACATTGATATGTCTTCAAAAACCACATAGGGCTGGGGAGCATCTCTGTAGTATGATGCTTGCCTGGCATGTCCAATGCCTGGTACTCTATCCTCAGCATCTCAAATGCACCTCAAATGGATGCTTAGCTTTCTCTTACAATACTTGGGGTTGTAATAAGAATAAACTAGTCCTTGACGGTGGGCTTTAGGTTTGTCCTGATGATCCAGAACCCAGGGCCCATAATGCCTTCTTCAGAGTAAATGCCCAGAATAAATTTCTCTCTTAAGAATGATCCAGTATGACTTATCACCCACAATTCCCTCTTCTTTCTCTCTCCTCCAGCCGAGCAAGACACCCAAAGGAAAGAAGGCTAAGGGGAAGAAGGTGGCCCCGGCCCCCGTCGTCAAAGAACAGGAGGCCAAAAAGGTGGTCAATCCATTGTTCGAGAAAAGGCCCAAGAACTTCGGCATTTGGCAGGACATCCGGTCCAAAAGAGATCTAACACGCTTCGTTAAGTGGCCTCGATACATCAGGCTGCAGTGGCAAAGAGCCATCCTCTATAAGCGGCTCAAAGTACCTCCTGCCATTAACCAGTTCACCCAGGCTCTGGACAGGCAAACAGCTACTCAGCTGCTTAACCTTGCCCACAAGTACAGGCCAGAGACAAAGCAAGAGAAGAAGCAAAGGCTACTGGCCTGTGCTGAGAAGAAAGCTGCTGGCAAAGGGGACGTCCCAACTAAGAGACCACCTGTCCTCCGAGCGGGAGTCAATACAGTCACCACCTTGGTGGAGAACAAGAAGGCTCAGCTGGTGGTGATTGCCCATGATGTAGACCCCACTGAGCTGGTGGTTTTCCTGCCTGCCCTGTGTCGAAAGATGGGGGTGCCTTACTGCATCATCAAGGGAAAGGCCAGGCTGGGGCGCCTGGTCCACAGGAAGACATGCACCACTGTTGCCTTCACACAGGTTAACTTGGAAGACAAGGGTGCTCTAGCTAAGCTGGTGGAGGCTATTAGGACCAATTACAATGACAGATACGACGAGATCCGCCGCCACTGGGGAGGCAACGTCCTGGGTCCTAAGTCTGTGGCTCACATTGCCAAGCTGGAAAAGGCAAAGGCTAAGGAACTCGCGACTAAACTGGGTTAAAAATGTATGCTTGAGTTTTCTCTACATAAATATAATTACAAAATTATCTTCCATCAAAAAAAAAAAAAAAAAAAGAATGATCCAGTACAAAGCAAAGTATGCTGAGCTTTGCCATCAGGGCCTGACATCTCCCTAGGTTATCTTCTGCCTTGCTTAGAAAGGGCAACATTAGGGATGATGGTTGTCTACCTTGGGCTCGGTCCTCCTGACTGCCAATGCCTTGACCCTCCTCTCTCTCCTGGCAGCCATTGCTTTGCTCAGCTTACTCTCTTCACCTCTCTGTCCCCAGGGTGTTGGAGGTTGATCCTATGCTGCTGTGTATTCAAATGCTAAATACTGGCCCCCAAGATCTGGTTGCAGTCCAGAGGAACACACTGTCACGTACACCAAATGAGGTGTAAACTGTGTCTGCCTGTGTTCTTTGACTGGTTAAATAAAAGTGGCTGGCAACCAATTACTGGGGAGAACAAGTAGGCGGGGCTTCGGTTCTAGCTGGGGATAGTAGGTAAGGGACCACTATGGGTTGGGGATGGGGGTGAATGGAGAACCAGGAAATGACCTGATAGAGTGAATCCAGCTCAGTCAGGATGGACTGGGGAGTAACTAGGGGAGCACATCTGGGAAATAGCCAGTCTAGCATAGAAAAATATTTTAGGAGTAATCGCCCAGTAATTGTGCTAAAGCTGACTAAATAAATCAATAGGACTCTGGATCAATTATTGAGGGGCTGTTTGGGTCATAATAAGAATTAATAGGGTTATTGAATGTCCCACACCACCACCAAGGCCAATGTCCACTCCAGCTTTTAGACCTCTTGTCTTGACCCCATAGGCAAGTATCCTATAGGCATAATCCTGCTTGGGTTATGTGAGCTCCCCAAGGCTCTACTCTTCTTAATGCCTGGGCACCTCCTACTCTGCCAGGGACTGGAGGACAGGACCCACTTGGTAGCAGAAACACAGGTGAAGATGAAAGATGATGACGTGGGGTTTAAAGGCAGGGAGGGTAGGCAGAGAACTTGATTCTTGTCCCAAAGGTGTAATTGTCCACTTAGAATGAACTAGAACTTTTATTTACTGATTCCTGAGAACATTTATTTTTTTTTCCTCTGTGGCTTTAAGAAAAACAATTGAAAGGCACCTTTCCCAAGGAGAACTTTAGAAGGAGATAAGGAGGTGCCCAAAGAGAGGGGTATCCTCTCTGTTTTCTGTACCACAGAAACTCTGGCTTTGTCTTCAGTGAGTGAGCAAGAGGTGACAGCCATCAGAACACATCAAACTGTCCTGAGTCAGTAGAGAGAGAGAGGCCATTCACTGAGATGAGCTCAGAGACAAGGGCTTGTCCCTGTCGGGGTCATTTACCGTGATCATAAGCACAGCAGTTTTAAAAGAATTCTATTTTTAAATTAAATGTAATTAAAATTTTAAGAGACACGTCTCACCGGTGCCTCTCTACTCTGCAGGTTTTATCCTTATGTTCATCATGTGGTTGTGAAAAATAAAAAAAAAAAAATTAAGCCCCTGCAGTGTTTCAGGATTTACGAGGAACACGTAAATGCAAATGCCTTGATTTTGCTGCTTCTTATGCTGGTATATGGCATATGTTTAGTTTCCCCAGTTCTTTTTGCTTTAAGGGGAAGAGGGGGAAAAGAAGGAAGACTATTGACTGAATAATTGGAGGCCTGCCGACTCTCGAGACAGCTCTTGTTTTATTCTCTTTCATGAGAATGCCAAAAAAAAGTCCTGAGATCTGAAAAGCATGGAGCGAGAATGGGACTCTCTGGGGAAGCAGGGAGGCGGTGGGTCTCCATCCACACAGCTTTTACCAGATGCCTGCTGGGGCAGAGAGCAAGTACCAGAGACACCTGTGCTGGCAGCTTCCCTGAGCCTGTGAGAGCTAGGCAAGAGGATGTTATCACTCTACTCTTACAGGAGCAGAAATGGAGACAGAAGGAGCCCAGGGCAGTGAGTGACTGGGTTGATGATGAACTACCTAAGTTAAAACATTTCTTTTAAACCCTCAAACAAAGAACGTGGTAAAAGGAGTGGAAAACAGAAAATAAGCAAACAAAATTTAACAAGACAAAACTTAGAGATCTTTCCTGTTTGATGGAAAGAGAGGAACGTTCTGGCCAAAGCAGAGCGTTTAATTTGGAGAACAATATAGAATATGGTTGGGTACAGGGAAGGAAACAAAGGAGGTGGTGGAGTTTGGATTTAATTAGCAAACATCACACACACACACACACACACACACACACACACACACTTTTTAGCTTAAATTAATTGGATTGTTTGGAGGATAGTTTCTTGAGTTATTTCTAGATACTTATTCTCTGTCTTGTACATAGCTCTGAGAGTTTTTCTTACTCTGTAGGCTGTCTCTCCACTCCTGTGACTGTTCCCATTGTTATTCAGAGCCTTTTAATGTCACACAATCTCACTTTCCAGTTTTTGAGGTTATTTTCAAAAGACCCTTGCCTCTACCTAAACATGGAAATGCTCCCAGTGTTCTCCTCCAGTGGTTTTAAAGTTGATCAAGTTTACAGGATGAGAGATGTAGACTGAGTTTCACTCTCCTTCATGCAAATATCCAGTTTTCCCAATGTTAGTTGTTGAAGACCCAGTCTGTTCTGTAGTACATGCTTTTGGCACCTCGGTCCAAATTCAGGTGACTCTATGTCATGGTTTGAATATGCTTGGCCAAGGGAGTGGCACTATTTGGAGTTATGGCCTTGTTGGAGTAGGTGTGACCTTGTTGGACTGAGTGTGTCACTGTGGGTGTGGGCTTTAAAACCTCATCCTAGCTGCCTAGAAGTCAGTATTCTTCTAGCAGTCTTCAGATGAAGATGTAGAACTCTCAGCTCCTCCTGCACCATGCCTGCCTGGATGCTGCCATGTTCCTGCCTTGATGATAATGGAGTGAACCTCCAAACCTGTAAGCCAGCTTCCATTAAATGCTGTTTTTATAAGAGTTGCCTTGGTCATGGTGTCTGTTCACAGCGGTAAAGCCCTAACTAAGACACTCTAGCTGCCTCCGTTTAATTCTGGGTCTTCTCTTCCAGCCCACTGATCCACATATCTGCTTGTGCCAATATCGTGCTCTAGTTACCATGTCTCTATGGCGTGACTTTAAGTTGGGTATTGTGATAACCTCTAGCACTGATCTTTTGCTAAAAAATGCTTATCAGTTCCAAAGTTATTCTCCTCAAGTCTTTAGCATCTCCTCTGTACAAGATCGCACTGTTTGCAGATGGGGCAATTTGACTGATTTTTCCCAATGGCGTCCTTGCTTTTGTTTCTTCCTCTCACCTATTGCTATAGTTCAGAGACCAGAGGATGGATTGAAGAAGAGTGGAATCCACATCCTTGTCTTGTGGACTTTAGAAGAAATAATTTGCCTGATTATTTATTTTCCCCATTTGGTATAGTATTGGCTGTAAGTTTGTAGAACATAGCCTTTATTGTGTTGACGCATCCCCTCCAACCTCTGCTTCTTCGAGCCTTTTATTATGAACACATACCGGACAGGGAAATGACAGAGACCTAGAGACTTTACCTGTGAGTCTATAAACCTTGATTCACCAAAGGAGGTTTCCCAAAAAGTGTGAGCTGTCAGGAGCTATGGGTACCATGTCCGTGTGATGGGCATACACTAACAGGATGGGCCAACCTTTGTCCGTTCCTATCTTTCATTTCAATAGATGTAGAACAGCCAATTGCATCCTATGGACTACTTATCAACCATGTGATGGGACCTCTCCTGTGTCCCTGAAACCTATCAGAAAGGGCCATACTTAGTCTCATGGGCCTAGATACTGCTCAGAGGCCCCATCGGGCTGTCTTTTCTTGGAGTTAATTACTCCCTAAAGAACCTCTCACTTCAAAGAATAATTTGTCTCAGTATATCCCTCTGAAACCCTTAATCTGAGACCTTACAAAGAGTACAGTACAGCTGCTCTGATCCTCAGCCCTGAGCCCCTGCAGCTACACTTACCTGTGTTGGCAGCAAAGTCCTGCACAGCGGAGGCCAAGCCCTCCCACACCACATGGACTCTGAGCTCTCCTGCTCTGCCTTCTGGCAGTTTTTTCCTTCCCTTACTACTACGTAGACTAACGTTTTCTCCACCATCATCCCCAGCTAGCTTCCAGAGAATGGTGTTTACTTGCCTCCTCAGTGGAATCCAGGAGGTGCCGACGCACAGGTTGTTACCGGTCGGCACTTTAATATCTGTAATCTTCAGGGGCTTCAGGTTATAGGCATACAATAATAAAACCTAAATAAACATAAAAGCACACAAAGACAGACATCAAATCTATAACTGAAAAATCCCACCATTATTCCTTATAGAAAAGATCACATTATTTTCACGGGTTTTTCTGTAGAAAAGAAATATTCTGGGTTTTTTTTTTTTTTTCCTCTCAATGCACTGTGAAGAGAAATACAAGATGTTCGAAGTTAATTTGGTTATGGCAGCACATTCCTGGAATCCTGGAATATGGGATACAGAAGCAAGGTAACTGGGAGTTCCCAGTCAGCCTGGACTACAGGATAAGTTTGAGAGACAGCACCCTCGCCTGGACAAAAATGCACAAATATAATTGCATGAAAATAAGTGCTATTTAGAGTAATATTTTGTACTGCAAACAGTTACGTTTCAGCATTTGCAGGGCCTCTTTAATAAGCATGGATACACAGCGAGCATACACCTCCACTTCCTGTTACTTTCGGTAAATACACCTTCCCGGTCAGTTGGGTTACTCACTCCCACACACCCACAATCCTCTCTTCCCTGTTTATTTCAACTCCACACAACTTCATAGGCCTGTTTAAGAGGAGGGATTCTCTTGGTTGACTCATGCCCCAGTCATCTCCCTCACTGCTTGGATTTGGATAATCCTTAAGTGTCTACCCCATCTAATATTAACAGTTGTGGAGTCACAGAATGTGAGATTCACAGACCTTCCCTTCACTGTAAGAGATCAGAAAGATGAATCCTAGAGCGGACCATCAAAACTGACAAGTCAGGTACCTGCACGCACGTATCTCTGCATCCACACAAGTCAAAGTAAAGACTAAAGGGATATCTTTAAGATATAAAGACAAAAAGAAAAGGGAGTGAAAGAGATGGGACTTAGCAGCACTTTGAAGAACAGAGAGCATCTGGGGGACTCAGAAGAGAAGGAAGGTTGCATCCTAAGTGTCTTCAAAGGGATCGCCAACATCAGGCATGACTTTAAAAGGTGAAAAATGCCCAGGATTAGAGGGCCAGACATTGAGAAGACAAGGGCAGGTGGGACTGCAAATAGAAATGTGAGAGCCCCTCTCACCAGATCCCTTCCTGTGTCCAAGTGGGGAGATAACAAGAAGTAGAGGTCTATGTATCCGCGCTTATTAAAGAGGCCCTGCAAATGCTGAAACTTAAAGTCTCTTGGCACTGCTACTGGGTGAATCCTACCCACTCAGGGCTCTGCAAATGTTAAATCAGACCATCTATATTCATGGCTTTAGCTATGGGGGTTAGGTGCTGAGGAAATATTGGAGTTAATGTATTATGAATAAGAGATATCCACATGCTCAGCCACAACATGATGTGGGCACATTCTCTCTGGGATCATTGGTCAGTTAAAGAGAAAAAAGACTCACAGACACTGGCAACTCAGCATCCTCCAATGAACTGCTGGATCTCCCTCTGGTCATCTTACAACAGAGCCTATTCACCAAGGAGCCAGACACCATGTGTTTTCAGTGCATTCCCAAACATAATCAGACAGACAAAGGTCCACTGGAAAAGAAAGTGAAAGACAGAAACCAAAACTAACAGGAGAAAGAAACTCAGAGGATCAGACCTAAGATAGGAAAAAAAAAAAATTATCAGGGACCATAACAAACCTTCAGAGAGAAACGCGACAAGTCCCTGAAACAAAGAAGAGGAAGAGAGGACATGGCATTGGTATGTGCATGAAGAAGCAACGTGGGGCTGCTTAAATGGGAGAAAGAATGAGAAGAAAAATACACAACTAGTAAGCAACAAGATATTTAAAGCACAAAGATGAATCTGTCTTCCCCCCAAAAGTAATCCTAAATTCCAATCATAGCTAACAGGGAGAAAAAGATAAGAAAGGTAAACTTTGAACTTATTAGTCTCACTATCTGAATAACAGAACTTTAAGAGTGTACGGAAATAACCAAGGGGAAGACCCTAATAGAGATGACAGCTCTATGGACTGAAAACATGATGTTCGGGTTGAGAAGTCTGTCATTGGTACCCAGCAGAACTTACGGGAGGTGATACCAAGGCATGCCATAAAATTTCATCACTTGTAGGACAGAAGAAAGATCTCGGAGCTTCCAGAGTCACAGAAAAAGACCCAGTATCCCATCCCATTGAGTATGCATCCAAAAGCAAGCAAATCAGTCAGAGTGATAACCGCAATCTGGTGAGTAGCTAAGCACCCTTCTCAACAATCAACTCGTGACCATCAGCATGTGAATGGGTAGATAAAACACACTCAAAATAGAACACTGTGCAGGCTTGAACATGGAATTCTGACCTTTGGGATGTGAGTGACGCTAGAAGACAGAATGTGAAGTAAAGTGAGCCAGACATGGCAACACAAACCCTGCATGGCCTCACTCAGATGCTAATTAAAGAGCAGATGACGAGTTAGATATGAGGATACTTTGCATGAGTATTTAGACTAAGCCAACAATAGGGACAGGAAGCAAATAACTGCCCGGGGTATTGGGCAGGGAGAGTGGTAATAGGGAGTGGTACAGAGAGATGAGAAAGGATGCTGATATTTATTGACTTTTTATATGGGGAAAGGAGTCAAATTGATTGCAGTAGCACCTGTGCAACTTTGTGACTCTGATTATATCTTTGACTTATAGATAGATGATCTGTGAACTGAATCTTATTAAAACTGTTTGTGTCTGTCTCTCTGTGGAGTGGAGATGCATATGCATGTATATGTGTTCACATGAATATTGGGATGCAGGTGCATGTACATACACGTGCACATGTATGTGGAAGCCAGTTTGACACTGGATGTCTTCCTCAGTTGTTATTCACCTCGTTTTTTGGAGACAGGGTCTCCCGCTGAGCTTGCAGTTTGCCAGTGTGACGAGACCAGCTAGCCAGTGAGCCCAGGCATCCTCCTATATAGTTGCTTGTCATCATACAAGAATTTTGTCTCAACTCAGGTCTTCATGTTTGTATATCAAACACTTTGCCAACTGGGCCATCTCTCTAGCTCTACTTTTTTTTTTAAAGTTAAAAATACCAGTGTCAGACTAGAGAGATGGCTCAGCCGTTAAAGGCTAGGCTCACAACCAAAAATATCACTGTCGATATAAACAAAATTCAAAATTATTTGTAAGTACATGTATGACAGTATGCATTTGCAACCCCGATTAGTTTTTTTAAAAAATGCATTCTTTGATTCAAAGGGACTAATAATATTGAACAGACAAATACGAATATACATATGTGGTGTGTGGGACATTAATAAATCATTTAAATTAAAAGGTAAGACAGAAAGTCTATGTACAAGTTGTCAGATATTTCTGTAATTGAAGTACAGTGTGATAATAAAATTCTTATAATAACCATTCTATAAAAGGAAAGGGATGGGAGGGTGAAGAGAGAAGGCAGCAGAGGAAGATGGGGTCAGGTTTCTCAATGGCAATGTAAGCTTGGTAGAGATCGTGAGACGCGCTGCCCATGTGTTAAGTTATCTAGTGTATGTGAAATGTAGAAAAATAGTTTTTATGAGATAATGAAATCTCCTCCGAGAGATTTGGGCCGAGGCCACACACTGTCTTATGCTGTTTGCTCTTGCTTTTTGAGTGTTGCCTGTGACTCCAGAAGTAGAATTTAAGATTATTGAGGACAGGGATACTATCTTATACTTTGGGGCATTTTTGTCAGTATTTGTGCAATTAATATCATTGTGTCTCTGAACCCCCCCCCCCAGCATGTCTGTTAAGGGCCACTGAAGTGTAGCCTAAAGCGTCTGAGTGAAAAGTCTGCATTTAGGTACACACTGCTTTCTTTCTCTTCAGGCCAACACCTGGCTGAAGCTTCGTACAGGTTGAAAGCCCTTTCTTCCTGAGCTTGACACAAACTGCTGAAGTCAGTGGCTATGTGCCAGTGTGAGATCAGAACATCACATCCTAAGCACACTTGTAGTTGCAATGAGCATGGGCCAGTGTCTGCCCGTGCCTCCCCCCCACCCCCACTTAGTACCTGTGGTGGTTTGAATATGCTTGGCCCATGTGGAGTGGCACTGTTGGGAGGTGTGGCCTTGTTGGAGGAAGTGTGACATTGTGAGGGTGGGCTATGAGATCTTCTTCCTAGCTGAATGCAGGACAGTCTTCTGTTTGCCTTTGGGATAAGATGTAGAACTCTCAGCTCCTCCGGTGCCATACCTGCCTGGATGCTGCTATGCTTCCTGCCTTGATGATAATGGACTGAACCTGTAATCCAGCTCCAATTACAAGAGTTGCCTTGGTCATGGTGTCTCTTCACAGCAATGAAAATCCTAACTAAAATAGTACCTTTGTGATCTTAAGCAAGTTGTTCAAACAGCCATATCTCTGCCTCCCTTGCCTATAAACTTTAGATTCAACCATCCCATTCTTTGGGATTGGCTTATACTATACACTTAGTAGCTTCAGGATCTCTCAGCAGGAGGACCAGGATCTAGTTAACTATTTGATCAAGACTTCAAATCCAGAGACAGTGTAGAAGAAAGTCCTGGACAATCATATGATGCTTGTAATACCACAGGGACTAACCACAGGAAGCCTAGCTTTTATCTTGGTGTTCCTGCAAGACTGAACTGGTCTTGAATACACAGCCTAAGAATAGCAGAGCTCTTGTTGAACACATAAAGACTTCCAGGAAGAAACTTGGCTCCACATCTCTTGTCCCCAAGCATGGCTCAAATCCTGTACTAGTTGAATATCTCGGGGTCCACTTCTATTCAAGGTTGCACTTTCACTGGCCTGATGAAGACTTCCTGTTCAGTGTTCAGTGTCTGGCCTGATCAGAATTCCTGAATGTGGTCATGCTTGTCTATTTGAAGTTTCCTATGGCCTTAAGATATGGCCTTGGACTTTTCAGCCATATATAATAACAGCCTTTGAATCAATGGAGGAGACCAAATTAGGTCTTAATACCCATAGAAAGGCTAGCCACCCATCTCCTTGTCCTACTTTTCATTCTATTGCTATAATAAGTATCATGACCAAAAGAAACTTGGAGAAGAGAGGGCTTATGTAGCTTATACTCCAACATCATAGTCTGCTATTGAGGGAAACTGTGGTAGGAATTCAAGCAGGAACTTGGAGGCAATAACTGAAGCAGAGGTCATGGAGGAGTACTATTTACTGGCTTGTTCCCTTCAGCTTATTCAACTTGCTTTCTCAGACATCTGAGAACCATCTGGCCAGCGATAGCACCAGCCACAGTGAGCTGACCCATGCACATTAATTATTAATCAAGACTTCCTCGATGGGTCAATCTGATGGAGGCAATTTCTCAATAGACATTTCTTCTTCCCAAATGACTCTAGCTTTATCAAGTTGATAACAAACTAACCAACACACTTTTGTCACTTGTCACTTGTCATTCCTATCAAATACATACCTTGAAGCCAGTCTTTTTATCAACACAATTCAGAGCTCATCTGGAACCACAAAGTAGAACTCTGCTTGCTAAAGGTGGATGAGGTGGGTTAAAGAGCAAGTCTTTCTGATATAACATTAGACAAATCTAAGTCATCAAACCACTGGTTCTGGGGACATGTTTTTAGAGCTGAGCTGTGGTGGCATATCTGGCTGAAAGCAGCAATTTTTCACTGTGTCTATTTAAAAGCAGTGTCTGGGAGGTTCCTTAGATTTATGTCTCTAATGGCCACTTACTTTCTGTCTCTATAAGATGCCAAAATTGTTGGAGAATTACATATTCCATAACAAAATAATAGGTAAAATTTTGTAAAAAAATCTAATAGGTTACTTTTGTGTGGTTTTTTTATGTTCTATTAAAGATTTTTTTGTTTTTGTTTGCTTGTTTGTTTGTTTGTTTGTTTCAGATAAGATAGTCTGATTTCTGCTTCCTGTATTTAGGAAGTTAAGATATTCTAAGCTACAAACTCAAAACTACCTCTGAAGTTCATTACCCAGAGAAATTTTTCGCTCTGAATTCTTAAAAAACAAACAAACAAACAAACAACAACAACAAAAATCCTTTCCTATCAGAATCCCAGCTAATCCTGGGACTTCTATTTTACTGGCCCTAGCATGCTTGCCTGGCATTTCTGTGTCTAAATAGTCAATAAATGGAAATGGATGGGTGGCATGAATTTACCATGGCATTCAAATGGTCCTTATAGTCCCTGGAACATCTGAAGGGCTAAATTGGATATGTGACTTCATTTATCCTTCCTGAGACTTAAGAGTAACTACAGATATCATCAGGACTAAGTGTGGTATCAATATAGGCAGATATACTCTGGAGTTAGATGGTTCCAGTCTGTGTCCTTGCCACCTGACAGTCCTCTATTCTTGGTCTCAGTCTCCTCCTCTGTGAAGTGGGGTTAATAATTTCACCTACCTCATATACTTGCTAATAGAAACAAAATGGCTGCCACGTACCCAACTCTGCACAGTGCTAACTGTGACTCCCATGTAGGACATTGATTCTCAATATTCTTAATACACCAACCTTTTAATCTATTTCTTTTTGTTGTGGTGACCCCCAACCATAAAATTATTTTTGTTGCTACTTCATAACTGTAATTTTGCTACTGTTATGAATTACAATGTAATAGCCATGTTTCCTGATGGTCTTCGGGAGGCCATGGCCCACATGTTGAGAACCACTGATCTAAGGTTTTCTTAGTCTCAGAACCCAACACCCGTCTCTAGATCAACATGCAAAAATAATTAATAGGTAAATGCACAGAGTCACCAATATCTAAATCAATCAAAAACTGTCAGAAATATCTTCCAAAAAGTTAAGAATTTGAGATCTGAGAAGACCATCTAAGAAAACGTTTCTTAGTTTTATATTGACAGCCACTACATCTTTTATCATGAAGCACACACATACATATACACGTTTACTGTTAAAGAAGGAAAAATGGACCCAAGGTAAGAAAAAAGGGGAAACCATGCTCTGCTCGTTTTCTTGTGTCTTGAAGAAAATTATCCACCTTAAATCACAATTTGTTGATTGGGACTCTGCATCTAACCCCCTGACATCAGTTCATGAAGCACTTGCTCACTGTCAGACATGACTGTTTACGGACAAAGCCTTGTTACCCTAATGATGTCAGCATCTAATTCCCAGAGGATGGTTTCTGTCATCCGACATCAATATAAGGATATCCAGATCATCCCGCCCCAATCTGCCCTCCCAGGGACTGACATGATATAGTGATTTTACAATCTGGTGACATGAACACACACTAGATTTTAAAAGACTACTGCTTAATTTGTTCCCCGACTATAAAAACGACCAAACTCTCCATCTTTTATCCTTTTTGTTGGCTTTCCTGCAACAAATACTTTCTGATGCATGATGATCAATCCATCCATGCAATGTTCTCTTTGACAGCATATGTCATGAAACAAAGTTCTCAGAGAACCTTTTTTATTTACAGACAATGTTTGCTTTCTTTGGCCTGTGTCTTGTTTAGGAAGGAGAGTGAGGAACCTTGTGTAAACACCCAGCATACACATAAAATCCTGGCATGGCTGCCTGTGCCCAGAGCCGCAACATTAGAGATTCAGAGACAGGTAGATTAAAGAGTTCACCAACCAGGTAATAAAACAAGGGTCAGCAGAGAAAGACACTTGGTGCCATTTTCTGGTCTCTTTTCACGTACGTGCAATGTAGACTTACACACACACACACACACACACACACACACACACACACACACATACACTCAGTGCTAGTCATGCCTAACTGTATTGACTCTCCGATCTATTTGAAAATATAGTAAATTTCCCAGAAAGATATGGTAGATATACTATTTTAAAAGGTAAGTGGACTATCTGGCAAGGATTTGACTAGGAAAGTGGGGAACAGATGGTATGGACAGCCCTCCATAGGCATGGGCTCTACATTCATAGATTCAACCAATTACAGGAAAATATCTTTTGTTGTGTCTGCTGAATATGCGAAGATTCTGTCTTGCTACTCCATACATGATACAGAATAGCAACTATGCACATGTTTTCATTGTGTCAGAAGATACATCTAAAGCAGAAATGACTGAAAATGCACACAGGGATATATGTAGGTCCTACGCAAATATGTCATTCTAGGGAAGAGACTGGAGCATCTGTGGATTTTGGTATCTTTGGAAAATCCTGGACCCAATCACCTGTTCAGTAACAAAAGTTGGCTTGCCATTAAAAGGTAACACGCAGCTTCAAGTACATCTGGGAAGTGATACAGTAAATCTCTCTTTTTGTCTGAATAAGGAGACTGTGTAATTGGCCCAATGCTCTTAGGCTTCTAGCCTAAAGAAGAGGGAGGGTGGGGGAACCAAAAAAAAAGGGGGGGTGGGCCTAGGAGGTTTCTGATTTGACAGGGGTCACCACATGAGTCAAGGAGGTGCAAAAGCTACCAGGGGCACCGCTGGAGGGGACAAAGCTTGTGTACTGAAGAGTGAAAAGGGAGACCAATGCAGGAGACAAAGAGCAAATGAAAATGCTAAGAAAAACCCCTTAGGCTAGCATTCTATGGGAAAGTGCCTGAGGCGCTTAGAGAAAGAAACCATCAGAGGAATCCTAGGCTGGACGGATAACCATAAGAGGTTATATTGACCAACTGTTCCAGTTTTCAAAGCCGACTCATTTTTAAGAGTCCCCTAGAATCAGAATCACATTACTCAATCTTGATCATTAAGGGTCTCCACTGCTTGCTTCTTCAGTAAAAACATTCTAAGCTTTATCTCTGGGTGGAATATTTAACTCGTATCAGTGTGCTACGTACCATAGGTTCTGCATCCTTCGGAGGTTTGTCCAGGGGAGGAATATACCACTGAAAGCAAAGTTCTTTGTTTAAAGCTTGAATCGCCATTTCTGATGAGATATCTGTATAAGATGGGCTGCCAGCGAGCTTTCCAGATAAATCAGACTGCAGGGAACTGTCTCGATGCACCTAGGGAACAGTAACAAAGAGAAGCCCTGTCACTGTAGTTGCGGATAATGAGTTCATTCAATATTTAAAGCAAATTAACTGGCTGCATTAAAAAATTCTGGGAGTCGTCTCAGCTTATTTTATGACGGTAGACCTTAACACTGCCCCTAGATTACCATAGAATAAATTCTCATATAATAAACAATGTTTTAAAACTTCATGGACTCAGCAGATGTCTTTTACTTTAGTAAAACTTTCAGGCCGGAAATACCCTGAAACTTTTATTGCGAAGGAATACCTATTACAAAGTTTCTACTTTACACACTGATGAGGAAATATGTGCCTCAAGTTCCAGGGGCACAATTGGTTAGCACATGTTACTTGAAGAGTGTGTGTTTGTAATTCTTCTGGATAATACTTAGTGGTGGCACCATCTGCAAAATAAGACACTTATTTTTTTTCCTGAAAGGTTTAAGTCCGGTTCTCCTCTTCCTTCCTTCTTTAAATGCACAAGGCTAGTTTGTAAGTTCAAGTCCTCAATGGAATCTTGGCCTAGCTTCTCTCCGGGAACTCGGTCACTGGGTCAGAAACATGTGAAGAACGCATCCATTGCTTCGAGAGTTGTTGAGGTAACCAAGGGGACAGAAGATGCCGGTGATGACCAACAAAACAACAGGTCAGCCAGGGAGAGAGCAAATACAGACAGTAGTACCTCAACTCTGAAAACAACCACGAATGGAAGATACATGATTTTCAGAGTTAGCCTCCTCTTGCTTCCAAGATCACACAGTACAGTAGGTGGGAAACAGTTTCCCTTCTCCAGTCTCCCTCTTGACCTCCAAGGCTTCTCAGGGGCTGATGAGCAAGAGAAGACATCACCACCTGAAAGAAGAGCCAGATGCCCCTGCCCCTCCCATTATGCCTGAGCGTATTCAGACTTTGACTGTGAGTCCAAGCCTTCAAAATAAAAACAGAAATGGGAAAGACCAACCATTCAAGCTGTCACCTGAGAAAAGGAGAAAAGGTGGTTTTGACTGAAAGGTAATACTGAAGAGGAAACTTTCCGAAATGATCTAGAAACTATCAAAAAAATTTAAAAAGGAAACAGTATTGGTGTAAAAACAAACAAACAAACAAAACAAACAACTCTGTATAAGGAAGAGAAGAGTGATTCCACATTCAGCAGTTCATGAAACAGACTGAGTAAAAAACTGCTTCAAAAAATTGAGTTTTTCTTTCTTTTTTCTTTCTTTTTTCCTCTCTCTCTCTCTCTCTCTCTCTCTCTCTCTCTCTCTCTCTTTCTTCTTCTGAGACAAGGTTTCTCTTCGTGGCGCCAGCTGTCCTGGAACTCAATCTCTGTGAAACATGCTGGTCCTGAAACTCACAGAGATCCGCCTGTCTCTGCCTCCCAAGTGCTGGGATTAAAGGCGTGTGCCACTGGCACCACCTGGCCAAAATTCAATTTCTCATATGAAGAGCTTTTCTAGGTTCTGACAACTACTAATTACTCTTATAATAGTTATTCTAATGATTGGTATTCTCACAATAGGTATTATTTCCTAGGTTCTGACACATAATTCAGATTCATAACTGGGTCAGCATAGGAACATGAAAATCAGTTGCCTTTCAGTTCAACACAATGGTGATCATTAGAACAGTATTTGGTAAGCATAACAGACACCAATATCAAACTGGAGTGGTGGTTCAGTCATTAGGGCTTGCCTCTCAGGCTCAGGGACCTATATTTAACCCTCAGAGGCCATGTGAAAAGGCTGAACACAGTTGAATGGGCTCATAAGATCGGTGCTGGCAGGGGGAGAGCATTGGATCCCTGGAAGTAAGTGCCAGGCCTCTGAGAGAGCCTGTGTCTAAAATCACATCTTCGGTTGTCCTCTGGCCTCCACATGCAGCGCACTTATGAGCACACCCCCCCTCCCGCACACACATGTACCTGAACATATGCACCTAGTCTCTATGAGAACACGCATCTTTCCATTATCTTCCAAACATTCTTCCAAGTACCTGCTTGCTGGTGAGATCAATCAGATGGATAACTGGTGAACTGTGCCCCACCTACTTTATGTGTTCTCTTAATTCTTTAAAAGGAATGAGATTACAGACCTACCATCCTATCAAAACCAAATCACTCCAACTACTCAAATCCTCGGGTCTGCCCAGGCTGCATAGGCATTCCATCTATACGCATGCGTAACTCAGCACTGTGCACGATTTTAATCATCCTCTATTTGGGATCCCTGATGTGATTTGTTTGGTGCCTTTGTTTTTCATCGCAAAGCTCCAGTAGATTTAACATAACACGACACAGAGCAATGATTGCTATGGAAAGGCACCTACAACTATCAAAGTATGGAAACAGTTTGATTAAAGTAGCCTCCCGAGTGATTAAAGGCTCAAAAATGTTATTATAAAAATCAGCCAAGCTTGGAGATTATTAAAAAAAAAAAAAAGTCCCCAAAGACTTCATGCTCCTTGGTTACCTACCCCAGTGAAGCAAACACATGATTAGGTACCTTGCATCTGTCAGGCAAGCAACAGTGATCTCAGAGCTGATTATCCTGGGATAGTGTTACACTAATTATATAAAAACAAGAGTATAACAGATGAAACACAATTGGCCATAATACCACTGCCAGGAGAAACAGCAAACGGATGTGGATCACATTTGAAGTCCTACCTGTGGAATTCCAGCCTCAGAATTAGGTCATGAGGGTCCTTGGTGATCCTTCAGACCAGGACGATTGGGCCAGCTTTCAAAACAGACTCCAGGCAATCACATTAGTTTCTAAGGTCTTATTCAGTGTCCCCAGGAGTAGGATGAAGACACTGTTCTCGGCCTTCAAGTTCAGTCCCTTGCCCTCTACTTCCAGAGCCAGGTAAGATGGCTAAAGCCTACGATATTATCACTTAGCAGACCAAGAGAGGAAGACTCTTGTGAAGTTGAGCTAAGCCTGAGAGACAGAGGAAGTTCCACGTCAGACTGGCCTAAATCAAGGCACTGATCAAAATAAACAACAATCACAAGGGAAAAAAAAAAGACAAAAACAAAAACCAAAGTGTCTGGGGCATATGCAGCAATCCACAAGAGAGTTTCAGTTCCAAAGATGTGAATTAGAAGCTATAGAGCTTTCTCCCGTGCTATGCGCGGTTGTTTGAGATCTTGCTGGTCTACCCATTCCTCTCATTCCTCTTTTGGGAGAAAGTTACTAGATTAATGAAATTGGGGAAGTATTTGGGACATACACATTTCTGCTTCTCTTGAGAGTGAACTATTTGTTGGTCGGACAGTCTTTGTTTCTTCAGGTGAGATTTTAAGGAACCCCATGAAGAGGCCTGGTGTGTTCCAATACTAACTGAGGGGCAAGAAAATTCACAACATACATAGCCTCTCACCAACACATAGGAAGCCACGCCCTAGAGTATCAAGGTTGTGATTCATAGAAGTGGGTAATGTTCTCCCTAATCTTTACCCTTGTATTTGTCAGTGAGTATTAGGAAAGTATGAGGAAGGGCACAGTTCTCCAGTTTCTGGGAGGATGGGAAAATCCTTTGAAACACTTTCCACGTGATTCCCAACATTTAGCACTAGTTGTGGATTGTGTAGAGGCAGGCTTTCACTGTGCAGCCTAAGAGGTTTCACCAGATAGCCCAGGAGGATGAGAGACTCATAATCCTCCTGGCTCAGCTTCTGGGTGCTGGCACTATGGACATGAGCCAACACACTTGGCTCTTTAACAGGGTTCTTCTAAGTTCCTTAATGAGTCTTTCCTGGTTTTATTATTTAAATGGTTTATGTTAATATGTAATGTGTAATTTATACTGTAATATAATAGTGTCTCACCAGATAGTCCAGGTTGGCCTACTCTTTTTGCATTCCTTATATCTCAGCCTCCTGAATTGGGATTACAATTACAAATTACAAATTTACAAATCTTGGGATTACAAGAATGAACCACCACACGTGACCCATCACTTATAAGGTGGCAGTTTATTTTTAAAACAACAACAACAATAAAAAGCAAAAGCAAAAAAAAAAAAAAAAACCCGACCAAGTATTTAGAATAAAAAGTAAAAAGGCAGGAATGTTCCCCAAGTATTCCTTAAGATTTTTCACATTATCTCCCAGCACAGAGATGTTCCATCCTGATAGGATAAGGTGTATGAAAGTCCCTGTTCTGTGACTGCCCTGGTTTCTGATCACTTCCCTGGCAACTTTGACCACAGAAGCGTAGACATGGCTAGTGCATGGAAGCCTATCCTTAGAAACGTCAGCGAGCTAAAAGGTGAGGTACAAAGGTAGAGTTAATTCAGAAGAAGTGACGGCGGTTTTTTTTTTCTTTCTAATTTTGAAAGAATCTGTGCAAGAGAAATGATTTATTTGTTTCATAAACATAAACCAGAAGCTCACAGATTCCATGTTCCCTTGAGTTCCCTAGAATCTCAGCTCTTCCATCAATAAAGCACAAATGTGTCAGCCCCCTCCCCAGGATCGTTCTTACATTGGCTGATGGTGTCTCTGAGCTCTCAGGATCACAGACTTCCCACGGCCCCTTTGCCTTCTTCCTCTAAAGCATCATGGCGCTGTTTTAGTGTGTCCTATTTTTCTTAAGCAGTGTCTTTACAGCCACATCTTCCTTCCCACTCTTTCAGGCACATGGTCTGTTATTTTGTTTTTCAATATTTATTTATTTTTTAATTTATATGAGTACACTGCAGCTGTCTTCAGAAACACACTAGAAGAATGCATTGCATCCCATTATAGATGGTTGTGAGCTATCATGTGGTTGCTGAGAATTAAACTCAGGACCTCTGTCAAAGCAGTCAGTGCTCTTAACCACTGAGCCATCTCTCCAGTCCGTATGATCCATTACTTGTCTGTGTCTTTTCCATAATTCCTTTCCCTCTCTCCTTTGCCTGTCAACACCATACAATACCAACAGCAAAGCTAAGATACACATGTTGTTTCACCTTTGAATTACTTTTTCTTGTTAGAACATGATTTTAATTTTTAATTTTACAAAACTGCATATAAAGTATCAAGCTTCTTTATGGTATTTTCATACACACCTCTTTTTGGTTAACTTCTCCCAACTTCGCCCCCTCCATTTCCCTGCTCCCCTTTCTCTGCCCCAGGACTCCCCTTTCCACTTCATGTGTTCTATTTTCCTCACTCCTCCTAAAGCCTCCTCTTTCCCGGCTGTGTCACAAGTTCCTCTCTAGTCCCCGGCACTTAACCCACGCCTGCATCCATGTAGGATCTCCATATTTACTGTCAGAGGCCAGGATCCACATGTAAGAGAGAAAACACAGCATTTGTCTTTCTGAGCCTCAATTACCTCACTTAAAAGAGTATTCTTCCAGCACCATCTATTTTCCTAATAATCCATACTTGCATTCTTCTTTACAGCTAAATAAAACTCTATTGTGTATACACCTTATCCATTCATTGGCTGGTAGGCACGTGGGCAGACTCTACTTCATTGCTACGATGAAAAGAGAAGCAATGAATTTGCATATCTTGCTGTAACAGGATGTAGAGTCCTTGGGATATATTCATAGTACTGGCATAGGTGGGTCACATGGAAGTTCTAGTTTAGTTTCATTAGAAGCTTCCATATGATTTCCACAGTAGTTTGGTTTTACTTTACACTCCCACGGACAGTAGACAAGAGGTTACTCTTTTCCTGTGTGGCCCAACAAGCATTTGTGGCCATTTGTGTTCTTAAAAGAAGCTGTTCTGTTTACAGTGAGATGGAATCCCAAGCCAATTTTAATTTGCACTCCACTCCCCTGGCAGCTAAGGATTTTGAGCACATCAAGAATGCATTTATTGGCCACTCACATCTCTTTTTCGGAAACTGCCCTTTCAGTCCATTGGTTTATTTATCGACTGGCAGTTTTGGTTTCAGTACTTAGCTTTTGCTCTTTTCTATATATTCTAAATATTTACCTCTTCTCTGGAAAAGAGCTGAGAAAAGATTTTCCTCCCAGTCAGCAAGCTGTCTGCTCAGTCTTTTGACAGTTTCTTTTCTTGTGCAGAAGTTCTGAGTGTATTTGTGCACACTTGCATACATGTGTGCACATGCGTATGTAGATGTATGTGTGTGAGTGTACTTGCTTGTGTGTGTGTTTGGAGAAGTGCAAGGTCAACATTAGTGTGTTCCTCTATCATGCTACACCCCCCTTTTGGCTAGACTGACTGGCAGGCAAGCTTTTAGCATCTGCTTATCTTAATCCACTCACCCCAACACCCAACAACATGAAGCTACAACACCCAGCTTTATATAGGGGTGCTTGGGATGTGAACTCAGGTCCTCATGTTTACACAGCCACTGAGCTACCTCCCCAGTCGCTAAAACCCTTTTGATTTCATGTGATCCCATCTGCCAGTTCTTGGGACGCTTTCGTGTGCTACTAGGGTCATAATGAGACGTGTCTTGCTTACACTTAAACCAGCAGGTATTTCTCCCACATTTTCTTGAGCAATTTCAAAGTAAAATCATAAGTGACACAATTTAATTTTCACACTTTCCTTGTCATGCCCCTTAAAAGAATTTCTAAAGTAATCTAACTTCTTTTCTCTCAAACCTAAACTTTGTTTTTTTTTTTGGTTTTTTTTTTGTTTTTTTTGGTTTTGTTTTTTTTCGAGACAGGGTTTCTCTGTGTAGCCCTGGCTGTCCTGGGACTCACTCTGTAGACCAGGCTGGCCTCGAACTCAGAAATTCACCTGCCTCTGCTTCCCAAGTGCTGGGATTAGAGGCACTAAAATTTGTTTCTTTACCACCAGATCAAGACTACATCCAAGGACTCTGCCCTTCTACGTTGTCTGTCTCCAGCATCTCAGAGATGCTTTGGCATACTGTAGGAATTCAACAAATGTTTATTGATTATTGAGTTTTAAGCCCTTATTCCTAGTTTGAAATGATTTGTTCAGTCTAATCAAACTTCTTCATTTCAGTACCTTGTTTAAATATTCCTAGTACTCCAGACCATGGTAATTTTAAAAAGTAACTCTTAAAACTTCATTTATATTCATTTTTATGCCTTGTCAATGGGAATCTCTAGTTTTCATATTTTATAAAAATCTATTGACTTTAATAAAACTGTCCCAAATAAGAAGCTCTCCAACTCTTAATTCATCCTAAGTTTTTCCTTCTTTAATTTATTCATATTAACATTTGTGAAAGGTACAACAAATCCTTTACATTTAAGTAAATTTATTTACATGTATTTAAGATAAATACAAAGAACTTGGGGATAGATTTAGAAAGACTCAGGCTAGGTTATGGCAAAGTGATGATATTGGAATTTGCATCAGATCTTAGCAAAATGGCTTCCTGATAAATATTGATTCTTCGGGAAGATAGAGAAGTCTGAGACATTTCAAAAGTTGGTGGGAGCCGGGCGGTGGTGGCGCACGCCTTTAATCCCAGCACTTGGGAGGCAGAGGCAGGCGGATTTCTGAGTTCGAGGTCAGCCTGGTCTACAGAGTGAGTTCCAGGACAGCCAGGACTACACAGAGAAACCCTGTCTCGAAAAGCAAAAAACAAAAAACAAAACAAAAAAAAACAAAATCAAAAGTTGGTGGGAACGAAAAGAAAGACTTGGAATAGGAATCATCCTGAAACTCCAGGTGACATGGTTTGCCTCTCTATGTAGTTCTACAGAAATGAGCCTGCTCGGAAACTCTGGGTAAACTAGAAATCTCTGAGCCACTTGGTAGTTGTTGACATGCTCCTCTCTACAATAGGAGGATAATCTAAGACACTCACAGAGATCGATGTTTCAGAAGCTTACCTTGCCAGATGACTCGAACAGAACTTTCTCTAGTGTAATGAGGTTTTCCAAACCTTGGAGAAGTTCTCTCGGAAACCCATCGATGCACGAAGACGTGTAGAGCTGTAAGAATCGTTTCAGGAAAAGATGCATTTCCTTTTGGCGCAAAATCAGTTCAGAGTTGTACAGGGATGTGAGTAGTGTGTCATCAGGCAAAGAAATCCCAGAGACTGGAGTTGCAGATGCTTGGCAAACAGAAAGATCATCATTTAGGCTTATGTGAGTGACAGAATGGTGTCAGTTTTGGTATTCAATCACTGCCTGCTACGGTGCACCAACCCTAGCCACCATAGTCCTGCCACCACCTTGCTCTGTGGGATTTATATACTAATGGGTTACTTACTGATTGCCACAGACTTCAAGGGAAATCTCAGAGGCATGTAAGGATAATGTTTCTGGTTGTAAATGTTAGCTGTACCATCTATTCTTTCTACCTGTCTTGATTTGGGTTTCCACAAAACAGACCCTGTAGTGGAGATTTGGGTGCATGACCTTTTTCTGACAAGGGATTTCAAAGACCTTTGTGGATGGTTAGGAAAATTATGGCCAGGAGAAAGGGAAAGTTAGGAGGGTGTATAATAAATAGGACAGGTCCAGGCCCATGGTCAACAAAGGATCAGTCCCGCTAAGATCCTCTGAAAAACAACATCAACAACAAGTGTAATCATAATGCCATTGTGCACTGTATAAAGATTTTTCTTGAATTATTCAAATGCTGATTTCCAGGCCCCTACATCTGGTTGCAATCCTTCTGAGAATTTTCTGCCTCAATGTGGTATAAGCATTGCTCCCCAATTGTTCTCTGATTGGTCAATAAAGAAGCTGTCCGGTCAGTGACAGAGCAGAGAGAAGAATAAGGGCTGGACTTCCTCCCAACCAGAGGAGGGGAAGGGAAAGAGAGGAAGAGGAGATTTGCTACAAGGAGAGGATCCAGGGGACACCATGAGAAAACATTTTGAGCAGAGAGAGACAGATCAGTACTGAAACACAAGTATCTCTCAGGGATTTGGGATAGGAGATAACCAGATTAGCATAGAATATTCAAACATCTTAGTACTGTTCCACGGTTGTACTTTAAAGGTGTTAAATAAGTCTAATAGTCCTGTCTCTCTTATTTGAGAGCTAGCAAGGTTAAGGGAAAGTGGAAACACTTAGAAATTTCCACTAACATTACAAAACCAAGCAAAACAAAACAAAGAACCAAAATGGAGGATAGTCTCAAACCAGAAACTGGAAAACTCCTCTGCTGTCTGTTACCTTATTGGCTAAGGTCACTGCTGGATGTGGGGAAGATTAGTACCCCAAGTTTACAGGCTGGACAAAACCCTAAGAAAGCCCAGAGCATAAAAACAGAAAGATGAACACTTCTGTGGAGAAGTGCCAGCCACTGTATTCAAAGGCAAGTGGTGGCGCCAGGACATCCTCAGGGCTGGCTTTTCAGGCTCAAGTCCATATCATTCCTCTCTGAATGAGTTTTCATTACTGAACAATAAGCTTGCAATCCCAAAACCTTCGCCAGTGGTTGCTTATCCCCTCACTAAAACCAGATGACTATATTCAGCCATTCTGTGACTCAGCTTGGTTGCCCTGCTGGCTTCTCAATCACTGGACAAAGGTCATGAACCAAACAGTGAGCATCACTGGGTTGCTGACTTCAAGGGCATCAATGAGGCATAATAAAATAGAAATATTGTCGAAATAATGATGGAAAGGGCTGATGGAAGCAGACTTTACCAGTCTTTCTAGATAATCTTTTTGTGGTGTTCTGGCTAGCTTTCATGTCAACTTGACAGGGTAGAGGAACCCTCAACAGAGAAAATGTCCCTTCTCAACTGGCCACAGCATGTGTGGCAATTTCTTAATTGATGACAGATTTGGGTGGAGGACAAGCTCCTTGTGGGTGATGCCCTCCAGAGCAGGTGGTCCTCCTGGGTGCTATAAAGAAGCTCTAAACCATGAGGAGCAAGCCAGCAAGCAGCCATCTTCCATGACCTCTGCATTAGCTCCTGCATTCAGGATCCTGCCCTGGCATCCCTCAGCAATGAAGTGTGACCCATGAGTTGTGAGCTGAAATAAACCCTTTCCTCAAGTTGCTTTTGGTCTTGATGTTTTATCATAGCAATAGAAACTTAGAAGATGATGTTTAAAATTATAACTAAATATCCTATCCAAAGTCATGCATTCCATCTCTTTCACACAATTGCTAGAAAATTGAACACACCCTAAAGCCAAATTCTATCTTATTCACTTTGTAAAGCTGTCACTCGGTTGTCCCTCATTTTTTACCTGTTTCGCTCTATGGACCACTTTGGCAATCTTGGGAATCCACCAGATACCTTTCTGTCTCGATGTTTTCAAATATGTGTCACAAGGTGTATGGACTTTCTAAGACACAATTACGTTGCAATATTATTCCAGACCAAGGTTTCTGTACTACAGGTCCAAGTCCCTGAAAATGCCACCTTTTGACAACCCTTCACTCTAATGTCAAAATGACGCTATATATTAGAAACACACACACACATATGTATGTATATGTGTATATATATATATATATATATATATACATGTATATGTATGTATACATATATATGTGTGTGTTTTATATATACATATATATGTTATATGTATATATAACACTATATGTTACACATATAACTTATAAATAACATATATAAAACTCTTTAAGTTTTATATATATATATAAACTTAGATAACATATATACAACTTTGTAAGTTATAGGTATATAACATATATGACATATATATGTGTGTATATATATATATGTGTATATATATATATATATATCACCTATAAACTCTGTAAGTTAGAAACAAGATCTGAGTAGGAAAGGAAAATTATACATTCTTTCTCAACACATCGAGACACACCCAGCAGTTTGCTCATGTTGTTGATTCTTTGTAGATGGATATAGTAGCGAATGAGAAGGATCCACGTAATATCCACTTTGGAGAGATTCCTCTTTCTACCATCTAAACAGTCATACACATCGCTATTTTCGCACATAATTGAATTGGAAGTCTGGAAAACAACTTGGTAGTTTTCTGAAAGCAAAAACAAACAGACAACAATAATAATACAATACAATGCTATCCTTTTCCTGAAATAAATCTATACACAAAATCTGAGGGGGGAGAAACACAACTTATAAAGGAAAGACTGTTACATGAGCAAATGTTCAATTTAAGGAAAGAATGCATATCACAAAGGTACCAAACAAAGTGTTAAAAAGACCGTGGGAAGATATTTAGCACACATGTTGTTGCTGCTTTTTTAAAATAAAGATTTGTTGTTGTTGTTGTTTTTGGTTTGGTTTGGTTTGGTTTTTGTTTTTTTGAGACAGGGTTTCTCTGTGTAGTCCTGGCCATCCTGGAACTCACTCTGTAGACTAGGCTGACCTTGAACTTAGAAATCCACCTGCCTCTGCCTCCCAAGTACTGGGATTAAAGGCGTGTGCCACCACTGCCCGGTTAAAGATTTATTTTTATTTTATGTGTATGAGTGATTTACCTGCATGTATGTATTGGTATCATGTATGTATGGGTACCATGTTTGTATGGGTATCATGTACATGCCTGATACACACAAAGCTAAGAGAAGTCAGACCCACTAGACTCGAGTTTCAAATGGTTGTGAGCTGCCACATGGGTGCTGAAAACTGAGCCCAGGTTCACTGTAAGAGCACCAAGTAAGAGCCCCTGACTCCAGGCATCTCTCCAGTTCCCAAATTGTTTGTTATTTATTTATTTATTTACTTACTTACTTGTGATTCTGGGAATTGAACATAGAGCCTGTGCCTGCTAAGCCAAGTGCCCTGCCGGTGAGCTACAACCTCAGCACTGCTTCTTTATATGTAATGCAGCTAAAAACCTTCCTACAAAACAATTTTTAAGAAGTCAAATGGCCCAATTTCAACAGGCAGTTCATAGGAGAGATGTGCAAAGAATGTCAACAGCCAACTGGTAGGCCTAAATGATGAAAACTGTTAGCACCACGAAAAATCAGAGCAGTGTAGATTCAGGACGGAACATTCTCTTCCATCCCCTGGGAACTGACACAGTGGTATCTCACTGTACTGGGCATTAGTGACATCTTAAAGAAAACGGAGCGTGCACACACTTACACAGAGGTGCAACAGCCCACAGGAGGATACGGCAGGATCCAACAAAATGGAAAGTGGAGACATCTGTGAGTGTGTGTGTGTGTGTGTGTGTGTGTGTGTGTGTGTGTGTAGTCTTATGCAAAGATGTGCTTGGTAGTTTTGTAATAGAGAACGGATACTAAAGGGAAATAGAATAAACTAGATCCCTCCATAAGGGAGGAAGTGTAATGTGGAGACTCCGTCCTTGTCTTGGCAGTGATGCTCACTAGTAGGGGAGCTTGACAATCTCCGTGCCTCCTGCTTGTCTGTGCGCCATGAGAGTGCTAATAAAGAGATGCTGCAAACCAGGAATGAGCTAATGTGCAAATTCGACATGAAAGAAGTATAATGTGCTACCACTGGTATAAATTCAAGGGCATTCATTACATCCCTTATGTGGCTTGTATACAAATATTTACATATGATGTTTGATTGGAGGTGGGGGAGGACAATTGTCTCTGGGGGATGAAAGACATGGAGATGAGCAGAGTCTTCTGTGGGTAATGGTCTAAACATGTTTTCTTGGCTAATAAATTGAATTCCCATGTACTTATGGTTACCAGGGAATGACACTTCTCTGATTGTCTAGCTATCTAACATTTACCATCCACCTAAGAAAACAAAAGATTGTCCCTGTGCTTCTAGAGTACCTTGAGAATGACCCTTCCTTAAATCCATTTTCCTGTCTCTGTCTGAAGACACCAGTCACCAATAACCATTAACCACATTTTTGTCCTAGGAATCAGACAACTGTCGCTACATTCTTTATAATCATTTGGAAGCTCTATTTGGAGAAAAAAATTACACATGTTTATCATCTTTTTGCACTAAGAATTCTACTTTTAAATTTTATCCAAGATGTTTATTGGTGTGGTTCATTGATTCTTTGCATTGCTTTCTAGTATGCCATTAAATGCATATAGTGCAATTTACTTATCTAATCTGTTGTTGATAGGCATGTGAGTTTTTCTGATTATATTTTTAGTTTTCAAAGAATTATTTTTATGTTATGAGTGTTAGTTTCCATGTAATACATTACGCTGTGAATGCCTTGTATACAGGGAAGCCAGAAGAGAGTATTGAATTCCCTGTAACTGGAGTTACAGATGGTTGTGAGCTACCATGTGGGTGCTTTTAAGCATGGATCTATCTCCCCAGCCTCTGCATTTTGCTTTGTTTTTATTTTGCTGTTTTAAACAAGACTACCATGAATATCTGAGCACATATTATTTAATATTTAAGTGTACAAATTACTGGGAATTAGAATTAGTAGCTTATTTTCTTGTATTTTTAAATGAATCTTGCTTTGCTCTTTTCTATACATTTTAATGTTCATCAACTACCACCAAGATGCAACCTTTTAACATTTTTACTGAAGCTTCATTAAATTTATTTATCATCCTTAAAAGACTCACAGAAGTATGTCCCTGCCAGCCATACAGAAGGCATGCTGTCCTGTATTTGTCAATACATTTCGATGTGTTCCTTATTTATAACACTTGTTAATCACTGACAATTTAACCCTTTAAAGGTACTATCTTTGAAAGTCTATAGAATAAATCTTTTCAAATTATTTTTTGAGAGTTTCATGTGCTGACATTTCTACCTCTACGTCTCTCCTTCTAACTCCCCCAAGTCCCCCACATCTCTCCCCTCAAATTCATGATTATATAATTATTATACACACGCATATACACAGATATTTTTTATTCATTCCAAACAGCATTGCTTTTTTGTATGTACAGGTATTCCGGATTGACAATTTAGGATTGGGTAACCTGTGGGGTGGGGGCTTGTTTCTACAGAAAACTAATCCCCAGTCAGCAACCACTGATTGCTTGGAGCTCTTCACACAGGGAGGGGACCTTTGGGAATGTTTTCTCCATCCACATTGGCATGCTAACCGGTGAGGTCATTTTGTAGGTCTGTTTAAGCAACCATTAAGTTGAGATTTCAGGGATTCGGCTTTCCATTCTGTCTAGGAGATACTATCTTGCAGCAGGCATCAAACCTTTTCTTTCCCTTTCCCATCATGCTCCCTTAGCCTTTGGTGTAGGGAAGACGATGTAGATAGAATGACCAGGGCCAGGTACTCCATAGTCACCCACTGTCTACCTTTTGGCCATTTGTAGATTTCTGTGTATCTTCTTCCTACTGCAAAAGGAGTCTGTGAGGATGGGTGTGACTTACACTTACCTGTGGGTATAATGTATTTTGAATACAGTTGGAAGCTATATTGAATTAAGAAAACTCAGGTTTTCCTCTGGGGTCTGTGACCCCTTCAGCTACACGTTCTTTCTTGGGGTTTACAGTTTCCTTCTATAGGACAGATCTTAAGTCCAGTTAAACAACTGCTAGTTACTACCAACACACAAGTGTCACCATTACATCACTGATGATATTCTGACAGGAAAACTGTTGTGGTACACAGGCTTTGCAGCTGGGTGGGACTGTTGATAACCTATTGGCAGTTTGCAGAGCATCTTCCAATACTGTGGGAGCTGGTCTTCATGGAGAGCCTTTCAGGTCAACACCAGGATGATTCAGCAATAGAACCTTACCTTTAAGTTCTGGGAGGCAACAGCAATAGCCTACGTTTTAGGGGTGTACCTTGGATCTCACCCTTAAGAACAACTCAAAGGAAGACTTTTTTTTTTTTTTTTTTTTGTCTTTGCCTCTTGCCCGGATCTGGGGTTCTTTATAGATATACCATGGCATCTTTATGGTATAACTTCCTTTAAGATACATATGTATGCATACATGTATGTATGTATGTATGTATGTATGTATGTATGTTTATATGTTTATATATTACAAATTTGTGAATTAGATGCATGCATGCACAAACACACACACACACACACACACACACACACACACACACACACACGGAGTACTTTTAAGTAAGCTTATAAAATAATGTGTCCCTATAGCTTTTCCAAACATCTTTAGTTTTATTTATGTCCTTTTTATTTTTGCTCTATTACTCTCCTTCCCCAACCCCAGTGAACTTCCTCACCCCACTTTTCTTCTTCCTCATTTTATTGCATCCGTGTTCCACTATCTCCCCTTTTCTGGAGCTCATTTTGTGGATCTCCCCCATGGTTCCTTTCTGCTTCCCTGGCTTCTGTGGTTACCCTTAATTACTGACATTGTCTTCCTGGCTCTGGTTTACCTCACTCGTATCATAGTTTTCAGTCCCATCTATTTACCTGCAGGCTTCATCCTTCTTTACAGATGATCTAAATTCCATTGTGTATATATACACTTTCCATTCCCTAGCGATTTTGAATAGAATGGCAGTCAAAGTGCCCAAGCAAATATTTCTGCAGTAAGATGTCCAGGGATGCACCTGACTCATTTGGAAGATATACTTTTCGCTTTTAAATAATTCTCCACACTAATCTCCTGTGGCCGCAGCACACTGCAATCCTCCAGGGAGTTAGGGTGACCCTCTTCCCCACTTCCTGGCCACCATTTGTTGTCAGTTGTCTTCTTGACCTTACCATTCTGTCTGGGATTAGATGAAATCTCAAAGCAGTTTTAATAATGGTCAATGGGGACATAGAATACATTTTTAGGTAAGAAACAACATCTTGCATACGGCAGCTCTGCTGGATGCACCTTTTTGTCCATCCCTTAGGGTCTTCCATGTGGGACTCGTCCATGGCTAATGACAGTTCATTATTATTATTTCTTTTCTGCATAGCATTATGCCACACAGGACATCCAGGACAATTTTGAGTTGAAGTCATGATAAACATTTCACTTCTGCTTGTAAAGGCAAGAGTTTAGCATTCAAACACATAACATAAGTGCTAAGAGGGGGTTTCCCACTCAGAACCCTACTATTTTATGTTCAATTCTGTGTGTGTGTGTGTGTGTGTGTGTGTGTGTGTGTGTGTGTGTGTATACATGGGTGCAGATGCCTGTGGATCCCAGAATAGGGTGTCAGATGCCCTGGAGCTGGAGTTACAGACAGCTGTGAGCAGCCGAATGTGGGCACTTGGGATGGCACTCAGGTGCCCTACAAGAGCAATTCATATGCTTAATTGCGGAGCCATGTCTCCAACCCCTTAGAACATTTTTTTTAAGTGAAAGAAATTTCCTTTAACTTGGTTTTGGAGTCATGGATGATTGTTTAATTTTATTGGATTTTTTTTCATGCCTGTTTGAGATGATGATTATTTCCATCTACTAATGTAGTGATTGGCCTGAATAGATTTCCTGAGTTTGAAGTGCATTTGCATTCCTGGAAGTAATCCAATCTGACCTCATGCATCTTTCGACGGGCTGCTTATTTTCACTACTCATGCTTGAATATGATCAAAAGTAACACTTCCTCTCCCCAAGGGCAAGCATTCTCCACCATCTGTACTTTACTTCTTTCAGTGCTTACTTCCAGCTCTGAAAATAATTTTCTTATAGTGCTTTCTCTAAATTGTCAGCATTCAAGAATAGATTGATTAGCTCTCAGTGGCATTAACTCAGAGGCCACTCTTCTATCCTTTAAAACTATAACAGGTACCTAGCTACATCTGGCCCTCCTATGTCTGATCCTCCTATGTCCTGTCCGCCTATGTCTGGTCCTCTCATGTCTGGTCCCCCTATGCTATCATATACCCATGCATGATATTCTAAAAAGCTTTCTAATATCACATATGGATGATATCTTACTTCATAACCTAACAGTACCTGCCCCTTTGCCCCCTTCCAAGATTTCTGTTGTCAGAATGAACAACTATTATACTCTTGTCTGTATTCATAACCTTTGTTCATTGTATCTCTAAGATGAAAAGCAATTAAGAATACTTGCTGAACGCTATGACACACCCATGACTCCTGCACCTAGAAGGTGGAAGCAGACGTGTC
Source organism: Rhabdomys pumilio (assembly GCA_030674055.1). Lineage (NCBI taxonomy): Eukaryota > Metazoa > Chordata > Mammalia > Rodentia > Muridae > Rhabdomys > Rhabdomys pumilio. The sequence continues at coordinate 14,828,425 of JANHMN010000021.1, forward strand.
AAGAATTCAAAGTCGCTGGCGATGGTGGCGCACGCCTTTAATCCCAGCACTTGGGAGGCAGAGGCAGGTGGATTTCTGAGTTCCAGGACAGCCTGGTCTATAGAGTGAGTTCCAGGACAGCCCAGGCTACACAGAGAAACCCTGTCTCGGAAAAAAAAAAAAAGAAAGAAAGAAAGAAAAAAAAAGAATTCAAAGTCATCCTTAGATGTCTAATACCCCATCACAGAAGAAAAAGGAGAAAGAATAGGAAGAAGGAGAAGAAAGGGGGGGGGAGGAGGAGGAGCAGGAGGAAGAGGAGGAGGAAGAGGAGGAAGAAGAAGAGGAAGAAAATTTAAATTAAGATTAGGATTACTCAATTCACTAAGACCAGATTTCTTCCATGAAGGCTTAATGTCACAATTCCACAGCCCATAAAGAATAAAGCATTTAGTGTGAAGATCAAGTGGATTATTTTAGTTCATAACAGCCACCAAATCACGCCATCACTTCATTGGACCATGAATCGTTTATCTCTGAATAATTTTTCCTTACTGAGGGAAATAACATTTTCATTTTACCATATCCTTTGGGGAAGGGATGAGACAGGGTTTCCTTGTTGCTGGGATTAAAGGTGTGTGTCACCACCTCCACCATATTCTTTGTGTCGTCTAACTTCCTGATTATTCTATCTGCTGCCTTGCATCCATTCATGTTTCCAGGAAGTGTTCTTGAGATTGGCAACCTTCCGCTCTGCTGTACACAGGGGCATTGTAGGTGGTCGCATAGTGAGCAGCATTGAGGGGCCCTTCCTCCCTTCCTTTATTTTCACTATTGCATGCCAGGATGCATCGTCAAGAAACACCCTGAAAATAGTTTACCAGTTTGCAAGCCATTTGAATCCTTAGAGGACTCTAAAACTTAACTTATGGTTTAGCGAAGTACAGGCTTATTTTCTCTTAGTCCCTCAAAGGCTCTGGCATCCTCCCCTCTGCTGTCGCTGGAAAGGAGTTAACACTCATCAAATCCATACTCCATCTAACCCGCCTGTGCTACCTCATTCTGGGAGGTACTTTTTCAATCAACTCATTATCTGTGGTAATTTAAAGTTTCATTTTGGGCCCAGCTTTTTATATAATTTTTTGTTTGTTTGTTTGTTTGTTTGTTTGTTTGTTTTATTTGTGCTGCATGGCTCCTGGTAAAATTTTTCAACTTAAAGGCTCATTTCTCCCTTCATCACTGAAAAATAGTTTTCTATTGATTTCTGTGATGACTGCCTCCAATTTTCTTATCCTTCTACATCTGGAATGTATATTGGTTGATATTAAAATATTTTCACTGAGTTACTCTCCCTCCATTTCTCTTCTTCCTTCTCTCCTCGTCTTTCTTATCTCACAAAAGCAGGCACTAGGTTAACATGTAACATAGTGCATACCTGAACAGCACGTCTGACCCTCTGCTGTTGTGAAGAAATGTGGCTATCTAAATGAATGGCTAGGGTTTCTTGTCTATCCATATAAACAAAGTCAATCTTGACTTCAGTCTCCCATCACACACGAGAGTCACATATAAAAATAGACCCTGAGTGAAATGTGAATCTAAAGGTGAACGATAAAAGCAAGACAAGGACACAGGAAGGAGTCTTTATGATTTTTTTTATATGTAAGAAAATATTTCTGCAATTGAACATCAAGAGTTCAAACCAAAACAGAAAATGCCTGCGTATTAAGATATACACCCATGTTCCCAGCACAGGGGCAAGAGGATTAAAAGTTTAAGACTGACCTGAACTGGATAGCAAAACCCTGTCTCTTAAAAAAGGGGGGAGGATTTATAAACTGCACAATAAAAGGAGTACATGCTTTGAGTAATCAAAATTAATTAAAATAAAAGTCAAAACAGAATGAGAAAAGATATATAGAGAGATAGAGATAGAGATAGAGATAGAGATAGAGATAGAGATAGATGTCCATATGAAACATCTGCAGCTCTCTATAACTGAGAGAAAACCCCCAAGGAAAAATATGGAGGTTTCTACCAGAGGATATGCAATAGCCAATATACAATACAGAATACAGCATGATCAGCAAGATAAATTTCAAACTAAACTGCCTTTATCTTATAAAGATGCATATGCCTTCTGATGCAGCAATTCTACTCTTTGGCATATATGTCTCTATCTCTATCCCTCATATCCATAACTCTATCATCTATCCATCCATCCATCCATCCATCCATCCATCCATCATCCATCTATCTCCGTATCCAAAAGATCACATGGTGTATTCAGAGCAGGTTCTTCCACAACAGCCTTCAGTGCTTACGTATGGACAATAAACAGTGCTATTGTATTACATCCACAAAAGACCAAGTCTCTCAGATAGTGTTGAACAAAAGAATCTAGCTGCAATGATGCAATCGTGTCATTTACACAAAATCCAAAAGCTGGCTAAACTTATGTTAGCAATTAGAAGGCAGAACAACCAGAAAGCAAGTAACAACCGTGCCAGTTCAATTTGGAATAAATCAAGGAAGAGAGAGAATTTCAAACCACAAAATATGTAGTCATTCCCAAAGCAGATGCTAGCGAATAGACAAGGAGACAGAAGGTGACACTGAGCAGGAAATCCCAGAAAGACGTTAATGATGGAGAGCAGGGGTGTGGGGCCCATCAGGTAGTCTAGCCGTTCATAGGATAAAAGACAAAGGGATTAAAATGTAAATGTAATGTGATAATCCAAAACTGTGTTACAGCTTTTACAATTTAAACATGGAATGCACCATCTAGTAGAACATTATCTAGATTAATGGTTCTCAACCTTTCTACTGCTGAGACCCTTAATACAGTTCCTCATGTTAGAGTGACCCCCAACCATATAATTATCTTTGTTGACTTGGCCAGAGACATGTACCCCTAAACCTACACACACATGCAGCTTTTCCCCAGTGACTTTACCCAATGCTCATCCTGAGGTCCAAGGATGAGTTCTAAAGGTTAAGGATCTGCAAGTCCTGTTTGCAGTTATTGCTCCTGGATGAAAGCTCAGTCAATTCAACCGTGACATTGTAAAATGGTCAAATAAACCGGCCTAAAATGGAACTGAAAACACAGAGAATCTCTTACTACCCCTTCAGCAGAATTACACATTTAAATGACAAATGGCTTCTATTTACTGATATGGTTCATCTGAGGGGTTGCTTGTGTTTGTCTAATGATATCAACACCAAAACCTCCAACAAGATTTCCCTTTATGCCAGTGTCAGCAGGAAAGCAAAGGGTTCAGAGCACTGAAGGACTCCATTTTCTACCTAACCATTTATGGTGGAGTATGCCGCCATTTGCAGAGAGGGCCCCAAGAGGTGGTGAGCTTTGCCTTAACAGGAAGCTAGGAAGGGGGACACCACTCTGCCAAGCTGTCCTTGGGTTCTTCATGTGAAACAAATAAATTAATTAAAATGCCATGTTCGTTTAAGTCCTTCTCGCTTGACGAAGCTGTAAAAGTCATTAAAGCTATTAAGTCTACACAACTTTTTCATATTCTGTATAACAAAACATGAAGAGCATGCAAGGCCTCTCTACTGTGTGTGGGGGGAGGGGACACAAGGGCTCTTCCAGAGCTGCAGCTTGAATGTGCTTTACCCCTTCTCATGACACACCATTTAACTTGAAATAACAACTGACACTATAAGGTGATTTCAGGCATAGGTAAGTGGGCAAACATCTGAAAAAAAATGAAAGAATTCCTCTGAACTTTAAGAGAAACACCTAACAGAACTTGGTGTCATTGGTAAATACTCAAGTCCTCAAGTAGAAATCATGAATTTTGGGAAGTTTATACCTACCACTAAGAATTTTCCAGTACTTAGGGTGTTTTTTGTTTGTTTCTTTGTTTGTTTGTTTGTTTGTTTGTTTTTTGAAAGGCATGATGGTGGCATTTTAAGTTTACAGTGTTTGCTGTTGGCCATGGAAATAGACCAACGTTCAGATGTTCTCATCCCTCCAGAAACCAAGGTTTTCCAGATGCTTAAGCTGTCACGGGGAACCCCACGCTAGTCTCAGCACCTTGGCCCTTGTATCTGTTGAAAGAATTCAGAGACACACAGAGTACAGCATAGGAGATGGCTGGAGTTTTCGAGAAAGTAAAATTGATCCCTCTCAAAGGATTTGAGCCATTTCAAGCCAACAGCCACTGACCACTGCAAAGGAGAGACGGTGGTACTATAGTCAGAGGGGCCACTATAGTGTTGGCTTTCATTCTTTGGTATGCTTTATAGTATTTCTTAACGTCCCTAAACTAGATGGATTTCCTGGGGGCAGTTTTCCTGTGCAGGTGATTGACTGGCCTACCAATCAAGAAACAGAGCCAAGTAAATGACCTTTGTCAGGGTATGGGCATCAGTGAGACTTAGTGTTTCACTCCAGCTTCCTGATGTCTGTAAAGTAACTTACACTTTTCTAAACCTTCCCTAGGGATGTCTAACTGTCCTCACCCTTTACTGGGCAGAGGCCTATTAACAAAGACTGGGGCTCAAACTAACCCCAATCCCCTATAAAATGCCACAGTCATGGTCCATCTTTACGTCCCATACTTGGTAACTGGGTCTCTAGGAATTAGATACCATCTTCAATACTCTTGGAGACCTCGATCCTCTGAAAGATGGAACATGCCAATTAGACCCTAAATTTATCTATTAAAATGCTTGGTCAAGAGATTTAATTTCCGTAAGAGACAGTTCCCAGCAGCTCTCCTGAGGGACTACATAGGTCCTCACTGGTACCATTTTCTAAATTCAGATCTGTTCCCATGTAACAGAGCCCAGGCTTTAAGCCAATTTTCTTTCTAGACTCAATGAATTCCAACAGTTCAATCATTCCAGGGGCTGCAGAGATGGTTCAGTGGTTAAGAACACTGGCTGTTCTTCCAAAGGGCCTCGGTTGGGTTCCCAGCACCCACACTGCGGCTCACAACTGTCTGTAACTGCAGTTCCAGAGAACCTGATAACCACAGACAGACAGACAGACATGCCGGCAAAACACCAATGGACATAAAATAAAAATAAATGAATTATTAAAGACATGGTTCCAAAAACAGCCAAAGCTATCAGAAAAATAACAGAAGTCTCTTTTCCTAGTGGGAGAACAAGTACTAATTGAAACCTACACGGAGAACCCTCAGGGCCAACAGTTAACTCCTATTTGAACAGCTCTTTACCTATGCTTTTATCTTCTACAGGCATCAAGATGCTGAGACTTGACAACTGTATCTACTACTCTCTAGTTAAAAATTGGTAAGAAAACCCTCCAAGAAATCACCTCCTACCATGTGATGAAGACTGAAGTCCATCCGAATGGACCTGTCAATCACCTGAACAGAAAATCCCCTTATGAAAGCTATCTGTGCTAGAAGCTTTAGAAATAGATAAATCCTACCTAAAACTGTAGGCTGACCCAATTTGCCAGTGTCCCTTCAGCTGCTGCCTATTGTCCTCTTAGAGTGTCACTTATCTTGTGGTAAACTCTACCTACCATCTATGTTCTATGTTTTCTCTCAGTTCCTTTCACAGAGATCACAAGGACAATCGAGCCCATGGAAGGCCAAGGAAGATATCTATGAAATACTATGTAGTTTTAGAAAGCATGCATGAGGCATTGGTCCATGTAGATGGCAAGGTGGGCCGGCATACTTTAATGCATTATAGCAGAGAGAAAATGTCAGTGATGTGGGTTTCAGAGAATATCCCAGAGTTAACTACCCACCTCCCCAAAACCTCACTTCGCTAGTGATGCCTAGGACACAAAGAATATAATTATTTGAAGAGGCCCTTTAAATATTCAACATTTTCTAACTACATATCTGTGTGAGGCTGGATTTTCTTTACTTACTTCAATGAAAACATTATATTTCTGCAGATTTGCTTTAGAAGAAGGTTAGAGAGTTCAACTCATTTTTAGAAAGCCAGATATTAAATACATTTGCAATATGTTATTTCTGCTAACTTGTGGTAGGTTTATTAATAATCTTTTTAAATTAATAAACTTTAACTTCCAGTTTTAATTTCTAACATAGCTTTATTACTTCCATAGTAATAGATCTAAATTTTTTAACCTTTATAAAGATAATTTTCAGTAAATTATATCTTTCTAGACAGTTATAAATTTTATAGAGCTTTTCAAATTTATTTTCTTGGAGTGGAATAAAAATAAACCTGTAGCAACTTAATTTTTCACTGTCAATAGTTAATTTCCTGTTAGTATTTATCACTTATGAAGAGTATTTTTATAATTACTTTTCCTAAGATATTAATTTGACAAATAGTAAGGTCCCACTTTCCCCCAGATTATTATTTATTTATTTTTATTTACTTATTTTTTTACATCCCAACCATGGTTTCCCCTCCCTACTCTCCTCCCAGTCCTCTCAATTTCCCCTCTTCACCTTCTCCCCATCCACTCTTCCTCTGTTTTTCTTCAGAGATGGATAGGCCTCCTCTGGATACCAACCAGTCATGGCATATCAAGTTGCAGTAAGATAAGGTACTCCCTCTCATATTAAAGCTAATCAAGGCAACCCAATAAGAGCAAAAGGGCCCCAAAGGTAGTCAACAGAGTCAGAGACAGGCCCTGTTCCCACTGTTAAGAGTCCCACTCAGCTACACAACAGTAGCATATGTGCAGAGGGCCTAGGTCAGACTCATCCAGGATCCCCGGTTGCCGGTTCAGTCTCTGTGAGCCCATATGAGAACCCAGTTCTGTGGGTTTTCTTGTGGTGTCCTTGACCCCTCTGGCTCCTACAATCCTTCCTTCCCCTGTTCCACAAGATTCCCCAAGCTCCACCTAATGTTTGGCTGTGGGTCTCAGCACGTGTTTCCATCAGTTTCTAGATGAAGCCTCTCTGATGACAATTGGGCTAGGCACCAATCTATAAGAGCAGACTATCATTGGGAATTATTTCATTGACTTGGTTTTGGGTTTTGTTTTTTTTTTTTGTTTTGGGGGGATTATTTTTGGTTTTTGTTTTGTTTGTTTGTTCACTTGCTTACTTATTTGGTTGTTTTTGTTTTGTTTTCGGTTATTTTGCCAGTTGTTTTTGGTTCTATCCTAGGTCTTTGGACTGTCCAGCCTCTGGGTCCTGGGCCTCCAGGCAGTGTTAGGGATGGGGTGGGCTTCCTCTTTATTATATGCATATAATAATAATAATAATAATAATAATAATAATAATAATAAATTTAGTAATATAATAATTTCATAAAACCATTTAACTGCATATATATATATATATTCCAGAGCTGTGGAAAGTGATGGCAGAGAGAAGATTAAAGGCCTCTCTGGCAGGTATGAACTACAACAGAGCTGATGTGTGTCCCACATCTAAGCCACGGCAGAGATAGCCAATGTGGCAGACAAACTCCCGATAAAAACAAAATGGCTCTCTTGGTGGCCTATTCATTTCTAGACATTTAGCTTCTCCTTTGTTTCTTTAGCTTCCTGCTCCCATTGGCATCATTATAAACCCCAAACAAGTTTCTCCTGTTTGAATGAGCCAGGGTTTCTGACTGCTGCACTAGAAGCAACAGTTAGTAGGTATGCAGTATCTCTGGTAGGCAACATTGGAAGCTGCGTGCACAAGACAGAAGATGACTATAAACACTCATCTCAATGCTCAGAACCTGCCAATACATGAAGCTATGTGGCAACAAACTGTTTGTCAGATCAAATTACAGTTCTCACCAACTGTTCTAGAGACAGGAAGACTACCCTGGGTTATCTAGATGGCCCGCTGTCACCATAGGGTCCCGACAGATGGAAACACAAGGCGGAAGAATGAGAAATGGCATCAGGGTGGTTTAGCGATGGAGGCTAGCTTGGAAGATGGAGGAAGGACACAAATGCCAAGGAACTCAGATGGCCTCAAGCAGAGACACTCCCTTGGGGCTCCTGAAGGTAGCAATTCCCCTAATGTGAACCAAGGGATGGGTGCTCATTTTGGATATCTGACTTCCAGAACTTATGATAAAATCTTGTTCTGCAAAGCCTGTGTTAGGGGAGGAAGGATGGCTGATGCATGGTCAGCAGTTACTGCTCCTGAGGAAAGCCAGCAACCGAGTCAAAGAGAAGGCAGATGCTAAGCATCTCCCCATATCCTTGAGTCTTTCTCTATTGAGAAAAAAAATTTTCAAAACATTTAATTAAAAGAAAAGATTCTCTACATATAGGACTAAAGTTGTGGTCTTCAATGTCACAAAGGGAAGTTAAGACCAAATAAATTTTGTTCGTTGTGCAAAATCTTTTTCTAACTAAAAGGTGACATTTTTCCTTCTTCATCCACACGTTAGAAACTGTTGAGATGGAGTGTGTTCTAAAACTGCCTTCAAAAGGACTAGGGAGGAGAGGGGAAGTCCTCCTTGTGGCCTGCACTGGAGAGCATCCCTTTGCAACTGTTGCCATGGGCCTCAGCCAGAGCTCTCTGTCTTCCTCTGCTTCCAAAATAGTTCAAACTGAGTTCCCTGAGCCATTTACTTGGTGTGAGTGTCAACCTTATAACCAACCAGAGAGAGTTTCTGATTCCTCCCAGGTGGGTGTAGACCCCACTCAAGGTCTAACCTACCATGAACTCCAACTCCCTGCTGTAGGCTGTTCTCCTTCCCCTCTGAGGCTATTCTACCCACATCCATGAGCAGGCAGCAAGTTCTGCTCCAGTGGGGGCCTTGGGTATTAAAAAAAAATTCCCATTTTGAGAACAAGTCTGTTCTGTTGTCAAGCTCAGCCATGGATTAAAACAAACCCTGTACACTTTGCAGAACTGCTGTATGCTTGACTTTAGAATGGGCAGAAGCATTTTTCAAATCGCTTAAATCCCTTCAACAGACTGATTCTAAAACTATGCGCCATCTCTGCCTTGTGTCCTATGGAGTGTCTTCTCATGTCTGACATGGTGCTTAACAATACTGCCTGCAAAGCTGGACGGACAAGGGACTGGACCAGTAGAGGCAGATGGCCAAGTTTTATTTCTTCTGTGTCTTGCCTCATTTGTAAAGATGGGCATTACTGATGCTCTCTCTCTCTCCCTGGATTTTTCCTAGAGGTTAAATAACCTGTTGTTATCAGCTGGCAGTCCAGCCTTCAGGCTTCCTGCTCTTGTCAGTCCTTGGTTGTGGGGGCCCTTACTAAGGGCACTTGACTGTTTTCTTCTGACAGGCATATCTTCCTGTCTATCTTCAGGAAGATGGCATCTGCTGCTGTCTCCCATGTATCATCTTGCTTCTTGTTTTCCACTGTGACTCCATCTAGTATAATATTTATTGCCTCAAGACTGGTAGTGTTGACAGTTGACTAGTACCCATGGCACTGTCTCTTCTCAGCATGTTTTCCCATGTGTATGTATGTATAGTGAGCAAGTACACATGGATGCTCACAGGGGCACATCTGAGTACCCATGTGTGAAAGGCCAGGGCGGATGTTGGACATCTTCCATCACTGGCCATTTCATTTGCTGAGACCGAGTTTCTTGTTGAACTCAGGGCTTGCTGAGTTGGCTCGTCAAGCTAGCTAGCTTTACCCGAAGATCCTATACTTTCTTCCAAAGTGCTGGGATTACAAGTGGGTCACCACAGGCGACCAGTGTTTATGTGGGTACTGTGGATCTACTCACTGGGACTCATACTTGTAAACCAATCTCCTTAACCACTAAGGCATCTGTCTAGCTGCCTTGTCAGATTTAAGTGATCAATGAGTTATTTCTTCAGTGAAGTCTCTGGACCTTTGTAGACACTGGACCAGGACAGCTCTGCTTCACTGCAACTGGCTCTCATCAAGCTTTGGTAATTGCTTCTATGATACTCTCAAGCGATAAAGCGGATGGATGGATGGATGGATGGATGGATGGATGGATGGATGGATCCGTGCACGCACACACACATACACGCATGCACATACACATGCCTCCCACAGATAAATTTCTGTCCGTCCCATAAGTAAATGATGTAACTGTTAGGAATTTGAGTACCAAATTCAGCACTCCATTTCCATGCTACTAATTGAGCCTTGGAGGAATAAGAGAATGAGACCATTGTAGAGAAATGGAGTCCATCTCTGAACCTAGACCCAGTAAGGAAGGGGAGGACAAGCCCCGTTTCTTCAGGCTGGAAGATGAGCTCTGTGTCTCAGGAGTCAAAGCACATCCTACAGCATCAACAGTGTTCTCAGTTCTGCTCCATAGATCTCTGTGGTCTTGACGGGGCCTGCATTTGCAGCTTTCTGTATCTTATGTGTATTTAGCTGTGAGAGGCTACATCTGGAACCACTAATCCGAAGTGGTACTTTTAATTTAAAGTGTCTTACAGGATTTAATAATTTTTTTTTTATCCTCGATGAATTAACTAACATTAAGGCCACCAGAAAAATCAAGGCTAGAAGACTGTATATATTTGAACACAGCTGCAATGTTGGCAGCTAATACACATTTTCACGCTGAATTTAAACATGGTCCCACCTTGTTTAAATTCAGGCCATCAAGGGCCATCATTTTGGAGTCTGCAAGACAATGTACAGAATATTCAGCAAATGGAACCAAACATTCTGCCGGAATGTTTTTAGTGTCTTATGAATGCCTATGACTTCTCTCAGGTTCTGGCAAGGAAATCTGGAGTCCATTTTTCGCAGGTGGCTGTTTCTGTCATTACAATTCAGGTCTCAAATTGCTTTGTCAAGAACATTGGATTCCTTTTCTGTCTGGTACTCATTTGCACCTGTCCTATAATTCACTATTCCCAGGAGAAAATTATGCTCCCAGCAACTCTCATGCCATCCTGATTGTCCCCAACTTTCCACAAGAAGAGCTCCATTTAGCTTTCGGTACATTAATCCTCATTCCAGTGATATGGCTTTCTAAAATATGGATTTGTATTTTTTCCATGTGTATGACTTTTCTAACTGCATGTGGCCAGAAGCTCATGGAAGGGAAGACCCACCTCCCTGCTGTGTTTGTTCCATGACTCCTCTCTGACAGACACAGCCAAAAAGGGCTCTACTTGGGGTATAGCTCAATGTTGAAATACATACTTAGCAAGCTTAAGACTCTGGAGTCCATCAATAATAGCACAGCAAAGGAGTGGGAAGGAAAGGAGAGAAGCAAAGAAATATCTGGTACTGAGCTGTGTACACAAAACAATGAATATTGCTCGTCAACTCATGTGTTGATGAATACTAATATTGTTTAAAGCTAGATTAGTGAGTTTTTCCTGGATGCTAATTTATGCTAATGAGTAGGAAATCAAACAAGTTTTATTTGTTGTTGTTGAGCAATTTTTTCCCCTTTAGCGAGTCATTTTAATATGAACTTCGTGGCCATCTGTGTATTTGTGGAAGTCAGGTGGGAATTCAGAACTTCCTTCTAACCCAAATACTGAAGCGAGTGGAGTCGTCAGCATGCATTAATTATCAGCCTGCCAGGAAAAGACTGGAGGGCAAGATTAATATTCTTTATGCGAGGTAAAATGAAAAACAGATTCGACTTTCCAAGCGAGCAATTTCATAGTTAAAACAGTACAGAAATATTAACGGTCTAACACAGGAACTGAAGAAGCTGGAATGTGCGCTAACATAGCTGTCCACGCAGAACAGAAAACCCAATCCTAGCATTAAGCTAAGATGAAAATGGCTCACCTTGAGGGACTACCATCCTACAGTGTACCCATGGCCGATGTCATTAGCTGATCGTGGCAACAGCTTTCCCTGTCTTTGCATACAGATGCTCACAGGACTTAGGTAAGCCAGTGGTTCTCAACCGTCCTAACGCTGTGACCCTTTAATACAGTTTCTTAGGTCATGGTAATCCCCCAATCATAAAGTTATTCCATTATTATTTCATCACTGTAATTTTGCTACTGTCATAAATGGTAATATAAATATCTGATATGCAGGATATCCAATATGCACCCTCCCCCCCACACCCCCCAAAGTAGTCTGGAGCCACAGGTTGAGAACCGATGCTCTAGACACTGACTGTGCTTGGTGAGTGAATTATCATCCAACAAACATTCACAGGCCTCTTGCCCCTTGTCCAGGCAGAGCACATGTCCCTGCCTCCCTCACACCGAACACTGCTAGGAGCAGTTGGATCAGTTGGTAAGGTAGGCCTTCAGCAAGCCTGTATGATCTGACTGCTGGCTCTTACCCCAGTATCTGCTGTGAGCAGAACGTGCTGTGGGTAACCATGAGCTCTGCAACTGGGGCCCATAGCAGATGCTCACAGAGCATCTGTCAGTCCCGTCTGAGGCCTGAGGCAGAGCAACAGAGGGAGAGGGAAGAAGTTGTTAGGTGTTGTTAGGTGTGAGTGACTCTCAGTCCATCTCAGACAAACCTTGTTATCCCTGAAAAGCAAAGGACTAGAATAAAGTAGACACATTATGCAGAGTTAATGAGGACCTGATAGAAGAGGAGGTAGCCATGCTGGAAGCATGAGAAATGTGACCAGATCCAGGTTTCTAGAGTGTCCTGTGCAGGGCCAGTGAGCTTATCTGTAAGGCGCCAAGGAGAAGGGAGCACCAAGATGGAGGCATGGGTCATGACCCAGAAGTCTGTGGTAGCCAAAGTTCATCAGGCACAAAGGAGATAAAGGTTTAAGAATAAACTCTTGGTATAAGAAGGCTATCTAATTATTTGACCTCCGCCAAAGCTCTATTTCATGGGGAATAGTTTCGGCTACTGAATCTCTCAGAAGGCACCTGGAGAGACTGATGTGAGACATGAGACCATCAGTGAGGGGTGGCCCTTCAGCAGAGGAAGTTGATCCCCAGGGCTGTGAGAGGGTGCCACAGTCACCTGCCTGGATTAAGGGGCGTGGGGATTTTCGTCTCCTTTGGTTCAATGTTCACCTCACTCCAAAAACCAAAAACCAAAACCAAACCAAAACAAAAAAATACCCAGAGAGATCAGTCTTGCTGATCAGTACCCTTTCAGTGCTTAGTACATGAGAAGCACTCAATAAATACATATGACAAATGGATGAACAAGCACATAGATGAACATTAAATACACTACTGCTGATCCGAGAGTCATACTGTGATTCACTAACAAGGGAATCAACCATAAGTAAGTAAAAGTCATAAAAAACAAACAAACAAACAAACAAAACAGTACTCAATCTTAAACTCTATCCACCTGGCATTCATCAATTCACTTAACGGACTGAATGGCTGGCATATGCAAGTGATGGGGTGCTCTACTGTGAATGCATTAAGACAGTGCAAGCCCTGCCATCAGGAAACCGATGGATGGATAGCATACTTAAATATGCACACTCAGACGTACACACAAAAGTAAAAATGCTAATAAGACTAACGAGCCCTGGGAGAGTGTGAGTCGGTGGATGTTTTAGAGGGGGAGGATCAAAGAAACTCCCTCACACTACAAACGGTCCCCGGAGGCACTATCTGACCTGTGAATTTATTAAGATAAACAGTCTGAGGTCATATCATCCCCCTAGAGTTCTGGTGTGTAGCAGGCAGTTGAGTAACGTGTCCACTCAGATAGCGAACTGAACACCCTCTATTGTGGCAACTGACCCTAGGCAGGACTCTGGAAATCCTCCCCAAACCATTATCTCCTCTAAGCAAAAGGCCAACAACTCACAACAGTAAAGTCTCCCTAACTTGGCTTACATGGTACACAGAGAAGGTTTTGGTAAGTTCTGTAGACATTCAAACGTACCGAGTAAATAATCTGTATACGAGGACAGAAGATCCACAGCGGCAAACTCTGGAATGTTTGGCAAGGTCACGTTATTGACTTTGTCAGTCCTGGCATTCTTCTTTCCTATCAGGAGGTTGATCCCCAGCACAGATTCACTGACCTAGAATGAATACATTAGGATCCGTATGTTAAATGTTAATAAACGCTATGGTTTGATTGTGCCCCTCCTAGTTCATTTGCCAGGAGTCTGGTCCTCACTGCAGCATCAGGATGAGCGGGGAGGGAGCTTATTTAGAGAGATGATTAGGTCAAGAGAACTCAGCCCCAAATCATGGACTAAGGGAGGGGTCACCAAATAAGTTCCTTCTAATAGGAGAAGCTGTCTTCCCATTTTATTTTTGTTCTTGCCTACCTCTTTCTGCCTTGTAAATATAGAGCAAGAAGGCTCTCCCCAGGTGCTAGCCCTTGACCTACCAGTCTCAACAATAGGGAGTGAGTAGATCCGTGTTTGACACCAACGACCCAGTGTGGGTTGTTTTGTGATAGCAGCACAATATAAACAGAGACAGTAAACATAAAGACATGAATTCCCAAAATAATATTCGATCTATATTGTGTGTGGGTGGCACTATTAGGAGGTGTAGCCTTGCTAGGGTAGGTGTGGCTTTGTTGAAGGATGTATGTCACTAGGGGTGGTCTTTGAAGTCTCAGAAGTTCAAGCCAGGCCTAGTGGCTCAGTCTTTTCCTGCTGCCTGACGATCCAGATTTAGAACTCTCAGCCCTTCTCCAGCCACATATCTGCTGTACATCACCATACTTCCCACCATAATAGTAATGGACTAAACCTCTGACCCAATTAAATGTTTCTCTTTATAAGACTTGCAATAGTCACAGCATCTCTTCACAGCAATAGAACTCTTAACTAAAACACAAGGGAAGAAAGAAAACTCAAGAGTATGAAAAAACAATATGTGATCCCTGACATGAGGAATATGCGTCACAGGCAAGCCAATTGGTTAGCTTTGACCATTTAATTAATGTATAAGTCACTTTAAATAAGCTACATCATACAGCTATTACATGCATGTGCCAAAATGTCAAACAGGTACACATGTACATCCAACATTTCATTAAGGGGAAATGGAAAGGGTTGTGTCTGGTTACTAGTGATTGTTAATGCTACACAGGTGGAGGGACTATTTCTCAAGTCTCCAAAAAGACATAGCAGATAGTATCTCTCCCCAAGTGCAACTTCTCCTTTCTTTCCAGCAGATTCATTGTACTTCTATAGCAGCTGATAGATGGAGAACACAGGCAAGAAAAGAGGGAGGATTAATAGTGGACAACACAAGACAAAAGGGAGGATCCACAATGGAGGACACAGGACAACAGGGAGGGTCAGCAGTGGAGGACACAGGACAACAGGGAGGGTCAGCAGTGGAGGACACAGGACAACAGGGAGGGTCAGCAGTGGAGGACACAGGACAACAGGGAGGGTCAGTGATGGAGGACACAGGACAACAGGGAGGGTCAGCAGTGGAGGACACAGGACAACAGGGAGGGTCAGCGATGGAGGACACAGGACAACAGGGAGGGTCAGCAATGGAGAACACAGATAACCAAAGAGTCAACAATGGAGGACACAGGACAACAGGGTGGGTCAACAATGGAGGACACAAGATAACAAAGAGTCAACAATGGAGGACACAAGACAACAGAGAGTCAACAATGGAG
>JANHMN010000021.1:14843834-14858654 GCA_030674055.1 Rhabdomys pumilio
CAGAGAGTCAACAATGGAGGACACAAGACAACAGAGAGTCAACAATGAAGGACACAGGACAACAGAGAGTCAACAATGGAGGACACAAGACAACTGAGAGTCAACAATGAAGGACACAGGACAACAGAGAGAGTCAACAATGGAGGACACGGGACACCAGGAAGGGTCAACATACACACTCTAACCTGTGCAGCAGCTCTGATTGCAATCCAGGCCAGTGAGCTATACATCTCCAGTCGAGTTGCTACTGGTTCTTTAAAGGAACTGAGCCTTCTGGGAAGAGGCTGAAATAGTAAATAGAAAGCATTTAGGATAAAGACTATCGCAGTGTTTTTTGACAAACCTCATATCACCAGATGATACGCTGGTGGAATAACATGAAGCCATCAAGAAGTATAATATCCTTGCCATGAAAAATATTCAAAATATACCAGAAAGAAAACTATGCTACAAAATTGCGTGTACATATAATCCTACATTTTAATAGAAGTTATTTAAACTAAATGCATTGGGAGCAAAAAGACCAGGAATGAAAATATTCAAATTTGTTTTGCTTTCTGTTGGTTTGATATGGGTCTCATAGCCCTGCTGGCCCCAAACTCAAGATTCTCTGGCCTCAGACTCCTCAGTGACTCAGTGTATTTTATTATTAGATTCTTGTTATGAAAAATACTAAAGAGATTTTCATAACTACATAAAATAACAGAAAATAAAACACAAATAGGCACAGTTTTTATCGTGAGCACATATCACTATCTTTACATATATAAATCTATACACATTCACATATACACTTATATACATTCAATTTTTAAACACAAGAAGTCTAATGTTACAAAATGAACACAGTGAACATAGTAACTTACACTTTTAATGATAACTGAAGTAAATAAATTTTAACTAAGGTTTTAAAATTTTAAGTAATTAGATTAAGTATGGTGGTACATGGTGGTACAAGCCTTTAATCCCAGTGGAGGCAGAGGAAGATGGATCTTTGCTGGTCTACAGAGCAAGTTCCAGGACAGCCAGAGCTACACAGTGAAACCTTCTCTTGAAAAACAATGAAGCATTAAGTAATTAGACCCCTACGTTTTAATTTTTTGGTATTCATGTTTTGGTGATGTCTGTTTTTCAAGAAAACAGAAGAATTAAACATATAGCAACATTAAGCAGGTCAATGATTTACTTCTGTCTAGAAGGTGTATAGGAAGAAATGAGATCCTAGGTGCCAGGAACGTGGAGCAGCCTGGGTAAAATGCTCTGATGTGGCCACTCCACACAGTGAGAAGTCTGGAGAAAAGGACATCAAGTTAGACTTCTCTGTGGGTATATGAACTGTATAGCTCTGCCCAAGATAAGGCCCTATAGGGAACTATGTGGGCTCTAGTGTAACAACAACTACTACCTTACTAAGCCTGAGTAATTTATCTACCGCAAGTCTGGAAGCAAGACGCCAGCCGCGAATTAAAGAGTCCAGAGAAAAGTGGGTCCAATTAGTGATACGGACACTGGGAAACGCAGCCACTTTTAATTAAGAGGAAAACATTATTAAGAAGGCCAGACTTGGGCTCAAAAGAGAATTTTAAAAATTCTCACTGGGGAAAGGACATGATGGGCTTTCTTTTTGAGATGGAGAGGTGTCAATATTTCACAACCCATGGAACCAGAAAATAATAAGAGAAAACCTGGAATGACTGGTGATGAAACCATAAGAGCATATTTACTTATAAAAGATATGATCCTATATACAGAAAATCCTAAGATACACATATATGTGCACATGTATACATATACATCATATACATATACATATACATATACATATACATATACATATACATATACATCATATACACATACACATACACATACACATACACATACACATACACATACACATACACATATACATATACATCCTCTGTTAAAATCAATGAACAAGTTCATGAGGGCATGGGATATAAAATTTAACAATACATATGAATCAATCATATTTCTATAGAGGTAATTTGTGTCCCTGAAGACTTAATACTATTATGACAAGCTGCTATCAGATTGTACTATAGCATCAACAGAATTCCTCAAAGGAATAAAAAAATCCAATTCATTGTTTCTTTGCACAAATTGAGAAAGTCTGGAAAATGTGTGTGAAGATAAGAAGGTCTGCACGAACCAAAAGAATTTTGAAGATGAACGGTGGAGCTAGAGGGCATGTGCTCTGAGACCCGAAATCTTACCCAAAGCTAAAGTAACAGAGAATGAAACACACATAAAGGTAGACTCGGAGATCAATGGACTCTAAAGAACTTCAGTACGCCGCTCAAAACATAATCCATAAAAAAGAAAAAGCTCTTCCCTGAGCTTCATAAAAATTAAAAACTCCCTTGTCTCTAAACACCACAAATCACCAGTTGGGAGAAGATATGTGTGAATGGTACATCCAGTAAGATGTCTAGAATATGTATATATGGCAAAGAAAAGAAAAAGAAAACAAGCTGCCACAACTGATCTTTCTCTTTGAACTCTTTTCCCTGCTTAAATGCTTGGGAAATTCCATTCCTCTTCTGACCCCGCTCATCTGTGAAGCCTTCTACTGTATTCCCAGGAAAGAGAGTCAGTTTGTCTCGTCTGCACCTTGGCATAATGTGTTCACGATCCTTATCAAGGTATCATTCAGTTGTGTCTTTCCCTTGCTAGGCTCTGGCTCCCTAGGGAAAGTGAAGGACACAGCTGGTATTGCATCAAGCCTTTCAAAAATGTTTAGTTAGTGAATAAACAGAGAGATGCTCAAAAATATTAATTAGATTTAACTAATAATTACTGGATAGTCTACAACATACGTACGATACTTGACGTATACAACACGTATAGAGGTCGTGTTGAAGTTAGGTAAAGTTGACAGTACTTAATACATCGTGCTCAGTACTTTATGTTCCTGACCACACTAAAAGGCATAGGTAGCCACCTCTGTGTCAGAGATGGGGCAGTGAGGCTTCTGAAGTCACCCTGATATGTCAGGCTGAGATGCAAGCCTAAGACTGTGCTGCTTGTACAATGTTTAAAGAAAACAAAAACACTACTGTTTATCTTGTTTTATATTTTATCTACTTATTTGGGGTCACTTATATGCCATAGTGTACCTGCTGCAGTCACAAGACAACTTGCTCTAGTTGGTTCTTTCTGCCACGTTCATCCTGGGAATAAGGCTCGGTGGCAAGTGCTTGTTACCAACTGACCCATCTCAGTGGCTCCAGTCCTGCTGGCTTTTAAGTTTTTTGTGTGTTGTTTCTATTAAGGCAGATTTCAAATGTTGTATTTCAACAGCCCGGATATGCCTGAGTGAGTGTTTTTATTTGTTTTGGGCTATTTTCTGTGCCTCTGGTAATTTTATAACTTGCTAAAATATTTATGTTATGTCAAGATATACAGATTTTATGGGATTAAACTACTTTCCCCCTTCAAATCCCACTTGACATTCATAATTGCAAGCATATCTCTTTAACAGGCCCAGAAAGCAATGTTATTCAGACGTTCGACTACGTTTCAGTGCTGCTCTCCATGAAAACTGAACACTTGTTTTTTTCTCTAACTGGCAATAAACATTTTTCTCATACCATCCAAGCAACCTTTCCTAGTTTATAGTCATTTTGATTTTTTAAATAGCCATACCCACCTAAGGCAGCTATCATATAAGTAATTCAATTGACTAAATTTGTTTGCCCAGACATTTTAAATCATGTTTATGACACCTCAGACATTAGAGACTTGAGCCAGTTGCAGTGCCTCATATTTGAGAGGCAGAGGCGAGTACAAGTTTGTGAGTTTAAGGCCAGCCTGGTCTACAGAGAGAGTCTCAAGACATCCAGGGCTACACAGAGAGCCCCTACTTCAAAACAAATAAATATAAATATATATATATATATATATATATATATATATATATATATATATATACATATACATATATATCCATATCCATATCCATATCCATATACATATATATATACATTTAATGTCATACAACCACCTTCATTTACCATTCTAGCAATCAAAGTAATTTTCTCATCAGAAATTTCCCTACAGAGGGCCCCTTCTCTTCCTCTCTTTCTCCCTTGTTCCCTTCTGACTTTCCATGTCTGCTACCATAAGACCTGTCTTCTTCCATCAGCTCTCTGAGAAGAGGAACTACATTTATCTCGGCACTGACTTTTCACCTTCTAGAAGAGAGGCTTGATACATCTATGAAGGATTCTGTCAGGTCATATTGGTTTCAGAATACCATTTGTCCATTTCCTGTATTCTCCTGAGCATCCCTAACCACTCGCTGCCTTTGAGTATTTCACACAGCCAGCATTCTGGGTGCATCATTATAACAAACAGAAACACCTAAATGAAATCAATTTCCAGAGTTCTGCCTAGCGTCTCCAAAGAGGCGTTTAACAGCAAGTGTGCATTAAGACTGCATAGTACCAAGGGGCACTATGCAGTGATGAGTTAATGTCCTCACGTCACATAGGAAAATGCCTTATTCTCTGAGAGTTACTGAAAACAATCAGAAGCAAGCAGTTTCTAATTCCAGAAATGCAGCTGTTACCTTGAGTGATGTTGCTGATACCTTCTTCCTTGGCTTCTTCAGATAGAAATACATCAGGGCAATTTCAAGGTAGGAATCCCTTATCAACCTAAGAAATGATATGACATTAGCCTCGGCCTCACTGTTCTTTTGAACATCCTCTTCGCCTGCTTTGCCAACAGTGTCTGGGATAGTGGATGGTAAGTATAGGCCAAAAAGCACCTTCCTAACCTGTGCTTCTTTAGGCCACAGCTAGTAGGATCTTCCTCTGCAAGGAGAAGAGCTAGGAGAGACCTCAGCATTCTTCCTGTTCTTGTGCTAGCAACATTCCAGGCTATAACTGACACAGAGCTTCGCAAAGACCTTTCTGGAATGTTCTAGCAAAGACCTTTCTGGAACGTTCTAGCAAAGAGTCACTAAAGAGGTCACAGTGAATGAAGCCATCCTTGAAAAGCAGGCCTCTTGTTTACTCTTCTATCCTAATTAAAATGGAAAGAGACAGGGAACTCCATGGAAGGCAGCAATAATAGTCAGATCTACATATGAACTATTAAAGTGTCAGTTGAGGCCTCTTGTGTCAGTGCTGCTCTAACAACAGTGGCTTCCTCTCAATATTGAGGTAATTTCTATACAGAATTAAATAGACTTATGGATGACTACAGAGAATATAAATAAACCCTTCTAAACTCTTTCATATCCAAAGAAGGATCTTCTCATTGTAAGCCAGAGGAAGTCCATATAGCCTTGATATTGACATGCAATCTGGGTCTAGGTGAGAACCAGTTTGCAGCCTAGAATGTTGCTATGATAAGTGGAAGGCATCCCATCTTTTCCTGTAAAGGAGGCCTTTGGTCAGAGCCGAAAGTGACAAGCTTGAGAAGCCAGTCAATGAACCTGCTGTCTGGATGAATGCAAGAGCACAAGCCCTGCCATGATAAGATCTCTCATTCATTCCTTTCTCGAATCTTCTGGGCACCACCACACAGAACTCAGACCACACAGGAACAGTGCGACAAGAATGAAATGTCATTACCCTGTGTTCTGATCATTTCTCAGGCTTATTTGAATAGCTTCAAAAAAACTCTCGACATGTGCGATTGGAGATTTCTCTTCCATCAGCATCTGGCGCTCTATTCTGCCTGAAAGAAGAAAAAAACAGGGGTAAAGATGATTTCCCATACTGTGTTTATCGTTGTTAATGGAAGAGCAGATATTTCATTCTGCAAACTCTGGAAGCTGGACTGTTGGCCTCTGCAGGTCTGGGTCATTTCCTGATGAAAGATAAGCTCAGGATGAAAGAGTTAAAGCCTCCTTCTTCTCCCTGAAGGTGTGGAATGCTTTCAATAAAGACGCAGTCTGAGTCTCAGCATCACTGGCCTACAGCCACGTTTCTTACTTCGTGATTCCTCTCCTCTAGCATCTTGCCCTTGTCCATTTCACAAATACCAAAAATAGCTCAGCTGTATCCTCAGCTGTATCCTTATGCTCATTGAGGCAGTATTCATAACCATAACGAGATGGAGTAAGCCAGAGCGCTCCTGGAGGCTAAATGGATTTTTTTTAAGAAAAAAAAATGTGATATGTATATGTGTACATGAAGAATATTATCCAGCATCAAGAGAAAGAAATGCTGCCATTTGCACACATGAACCTGTGACACTGTGCTAAGCAAAAGAAGCCAGGCATAGAAAAAAGCGAACATTGAATGATGTTCCTTATGCTAATGTATGAATCCAAGAAGGCTCCATTCTTGTAGTAGAAAGCACAGTGCTGGTTGCTAATATATGGGAAACACTGGTAACACTTCAGTCAAGATAGAGGAGTTCTGTGGTCTACTATATAACCTTGTGGTTATAATTAGAGAGTATTATATACTTTAAATGTGTTGAGGAATTAGATTCTTAAAGGTTCACGCAACAAAATGAAATGTTTTGGATAAATTTAATTAGCTAGATCTAATCAGTTCATACTGTATACAAATAGGCAAGCAAGCATTACACTGTACCTAAAATGTACAATTTTTGTCAATTAAGAAAGAGCAAAGGTGTTACGTTTTAACTGAGAGGGGGGGCAGTGAGCCTAGCCTTTAATGGTTGAGCTATCTTTCCAACCTAGTTTTTAAGTTTTAAGAATAAACTTAATGAAAGCTGGGCAGTGGTGGTGTATGCCTTTATTCACAGCTCTCGGGAGGTAGAGGCAAGCAGATCTCTGAGTCCAAAGTCAGCCTGGCCTACAGATCAAGTTTCAGGACAGCCAGGGTTACACAGAGAATCCCTGTTTCGAAACAACATAAATTAAAAAAAAATACATACATACATACATACATACATACATACATACACACATACACATACATACATAAATAAAATAAACCTACTGAAAAACAAGTTCTTTAAAAAGCCAACAAATGCTTGCAAATACTTAGAGATCATGGCAGTGCCCTGCCCTCACATGTCTCCCATGGTGGACACCGTCCTTCAAGTACAGAAACTGAGACATCTCCCCTGTAGCAGAAATGCCAGAAAAGGGAAATCTACGGTCACCATGAGTAAGAGCCACGGTTTTTGTGCAGCAGGAAGGCAAAGGACCAGGGGATGGGAGGGAAACAGGGTTCCCATTTGGACATTCTCATTTAGTAGCTGCTGGCATATAAGATGTTAACTCTCATATGACATGTCTAGTTCAGTAACTAACAACAACCGTTATCCTGTGGCTTTCTTGTAGCTACAAGGGCCATGGTAAATTCATGTGAATGCACTGTCTGTAAGTTCTAAAGGCACCTATTCTACAGTTATTAAATTTTAATTTAACGTTATCTCTTACTTATAGAAAGTAACCAAACTGTTTTAATAGGTAGTAAAACGATGGAAAACACTAAATGTATTATCATCATTTAATAATAAATCATTATTTATTGTTGTAATCAATAATTACAATTTGGCTTATTATTATTTAACACGTACACATTTTAAAAGATTTATTTTTAATTTTTTTATATGTACAGATGGTTTTGTCTACATGTATGTCTGTATATCATGTGTATACCTGGTACCTGAGGAGACTAAAAGAAGTCATTAGATCCTCTAGAATTTAAGTTACAGCCATGTTCATGCTGGGAATCAAACCTGGGTCCTCTGGAGAAGTCAGTGATTTTAACTGCTGGGTCATCCTTCTAGCCCTAAATTTTAATTTTTAAATAATGTATGTATTTATGTATGTGGGAGGAGGTATATGTGAGCATCAGTGGAGGTACCCACCGAGACCAGAAAGGCTTGTTGGCAACTATGGAGCTGGAGTTACAGGTGGTAGCTCCTCCTAACACCAAGCATTACATCCTTAAAACTGCTGAGTCATCAGCCCCCCCCCCTCGGACTGTGTGGTGACGTGGCGGATATTGATGTTCTTTTTAACCAAACATTAAACTCTACGTGAGGACGTGAATTAGCAGTGACTTCTTTTTAGCTAAGATCTAAGCGAGGCCTTTGATCGTTCGGAACCTGCGATTTACAGAGAGTGTTCATGTGTCTTGTAAATGCTGAGCTCTTTGTAAAGGCTACGGTTTTCACAATCGAGATGTTGACTATTACTAGCCGCACACTTCTACGGGCTTTATCCCAGTCCTTACGCCAGGTACGACTCACCTTTCTGAAACAGAATTTCAGCCTCCACTTCGCATTCTTCTGTGGCGGTTGCCCTACAGACCTTCAAAGCCACTTCAAAGATGTGAAGAACAGGCAGCCACTTACCGATGTCCTTCTTCTTGCTGCCAAAAGATACCTGCTTGGCCAGGCTGTGTCCTAAAGCGAAATATTTGGGTAGAGGCAAAACAATGAAGTCTTCAGTGATCGGAGCAAGCCACTAAGTCAGTGGACTTCTCTTCACAGTTCCTAGTAGCCATGAATGTTTTTAAAGAGCCCCAACCGTTAATCTGTCAGTGAACTACAACAGTAACTTGATCTTTGATAAACCTCCAATCTGCTACATTATTTTTAAAATCAACAATCATCTCCAAGTCTCTCCAGTTCTCGGTTTTTCCTGGTGCTTATAAAACAACTCCCATGCTCCTAAGGCAATGCTGTTAGCGAAGAAACATCTGGACGTTGTATACTGTTTACTACGAATAGATGAGCATATATTAATAAGCAATGCTTTTCTTTCTATGAAATGCACTGGTTGCTCATTATGTAATATTCTGTCATCAACACAAAGCTCTTTATAGACAAGGGCTACGTGTCATCCTCCGTAGGAGCTCTCATACTTAATGACTGCATGGAAGGATTATTGAATGGAAGACACATATTTCATTTTGGTTTTTTTTGAGACAGGGTTTCTCTGTGTGTGCTGCCCTTGAACTCACTCTGTAGACCAGGCTGGCCTTAAACCCAGAGATCAGCCTGCCTTTACTGCCCAAGTGCTGGGACTAAAGGCATGAGCCACACCATTGCTTGGCTATGAAACATTGTTCTACATGACATCAAATACTGACATCAAAAAATATTTTTTAGATCTCTGAGTACTAGATTTAAATGAGAAAAATAACAAGAGCTAAGACTTATTAAATGTTTCCCTACATGCCAAGTACCATCTCATGAAGTACACACATGAATTTCCGCTGTGATGCACAACACTAAGTGGGCAACATTTGACAGAAGACAGGGTGATAGCTCAAAACTGTAAGTAACTTGCCCAAAGTCACACGACCATGATTAGAACCTAAAACAGCCTGGTCCCATGGCCCACACCCTAAACTACAACACAGTATCCTAAGAGTGACATCATGGAACTGTTGATGAACCAAGAGTACAATCAGCAAGACAAGTAGTTAAAACAACATATGAGTGGCCGGTCACAAGAAAAGAAACTGTAGGGCACCGTGGGAGCAGAGTAGGATTCTGGCCTGTCCAGATCTTGAAAAAGCCCCAGAAGCCAGGCTAGACAGCATGGTTATCTAGGTCAGTGGGTGACAACCTTGTTTAACTCTGTTTCGTGTGTGTGTGTGTGTGTGTGTGTGTGTATCACAAAGGATCAAAAGGAGCAAATAGCAAAATTCCTATGGTGTAATCTATGCTGTAAGGGGAAACTGTGGCGAAAGCTGGCTGCAGATGCTTTTCTGCTTCATAATATTGAAATGTTCCCTTTCCCAGTAAATACCAACTCAAAAAAAACCCTGTTGTGAAACTGACATTGTTTTGACAGAAAGGAGCTGGTGGTTTTGTTTTTAAAGGCTGTATTTAATATAATTCAGCAGGAAGCAAGCTGTTCAGCTTCAAATGCGTCTCCAAAGAAGCAACAGTACTGTCAGTGACTGGTGACAGATCTTCAAGATCGGGAAGTCAGGAAAGCCGAGAGTAGATTTGATTTTTATACAATCTGTGCTCTGAGCTCATGCAGAACTCAAATGAAAAGCAGACCGTGTGGCAGGGGGATGGCTTAAATGGGGTCATCAACTGAGCTGCAAGGGGAAGCCAGCTAGTTGCTTTAATCCATCCTCGAGGAGGCTTACAAGATACCATGATCTATGGAGTGAAATCCATGTGCCAGTGGTGAGTATGGAGAACAGATCAAAGGAGAAGAGAGATGAGGGGGAGATTCTGGGGAGATGGTGCCCTGAACATATGCTTGCTGGCCTCCTTTTGCCAGTCCAGTCCTACTACTGATCCTCTTGGCTGAGCAGCTACTGGTAGAGGAGGAAAGAGAGTCCTAGAAGGTGACAGATGACAACAGAGAGAGCCATCACCACCAGGTTTCTGCTCTCTGAGCAAACAGGACCCCGAGAAACAGAGTCAGGAAAGCTTATGTCAAAGATCAGAGATGGTACCTTAGGGAGAGCCTGAATGCTCTCTGCGGAACTCTCTGCAAGTTCTAGAAAAGGGTAACTGTGGCTGGCTGCCTCCTGGACCTCCCAAGAGGGATCAGACAATGGACTGAGTCCTCTGACCTCCTGAACTCAAAAATGCTGGCTGGCCTTTGTTGTTTCCCTTGGAGCCTCACTGGGGAATTGAGACTCTTAAAAGTTGATACAGAACCAAGCCACCCATACAGGCAGAACCTGCTCTTCTGACCATCACAGGAAGACCCGAAGAACAATAAGGAGACAAAGAAGAATAGCCCAGTAAAGAGAAGTCAGCGGCCATAAAGAACAATATCAAATGTATATTCTAGAAGAGATAATATAAGTGAAATAACATAGATTGAGAATAGAGTAACAGAATAGCATATATACAACATGTGTATGTGTGTGTGTGTGGGTGTGTGTGTGTGTGTATGCATGCCTACATAGAAAAGTAAGTTATCAGCTAATTTTGAGAGGGTTAAATGTTAATTATTAAGAAGATCTATTCAATTAAGCTAAGATCACAAATTATAAAAATAGAATTATCACCAAAAGATAAACTGTACAAACATATATTATCAACACTTATAGTGCGTACTGTGGTCCCAGCAGCGAGCTAGGCATTTTTCTCATTTAATCTCCTATAAGGACAATGCCATGACTATTTCCAGATGCTTATGCTCCCTCCCATTCGTATGTTAAAATCCCCTCCCCAACAATGATGGTATGTATATGGAGAGGTCAAGCTTTGCCTGGTGATTATAAAAACTGAGCCCTTATGAACGGGCTGGGCATGCTATATAACAGCTTGAAAGAGCCAGTTCACCCATTCTATCACATAAGGACCAATTGAAGGAGCCAACTATGCTGAGGGTGCACCCTCACAGAACGTTAAATCTTGGCTTTGGACTTTGACTCTCCAGAAATGAGAGCAATAGATTTCTACTATTTACAAACTACCTAGTCTGGGGTAACTTAGGGCAAGGGGGCTACAATGGCCTTGGTTCTGAAATGAGAGAACTACAAAGAAGCTAAATGACACTCTTGACAGTTTCACATGGGTATCTACCCCCAAAGGGAGAACAGTGGAAGTGGGCAGACAATAACTAAGAAGAGATCATCCCCAGACAGAAACAAACTTGCCTGCAGATGCCAAGGGCCCAACTGATTATTACATACATAAAGAGTGGATATGAACCTAGACACAAATTTCCCAAACTACAGAGCTGAAAGAAGAGATTTAACAAGTTCGGGGGAAGGAAGGACAGGTCTTTTATAAAAGAAAATAAAAGTTAGACTAACACCATGGCTCTCATTGGAAATGTTGGTTGTGAGGATAATAGAATATCACCTACCGAAACCCAGAGAAAAGACTACACCCACATGAAAAGATGCTTATGCTAGGCTGAGACAGAACATCAGTTACCTGCCACAGTGAAGAAAGGTATTGGTAGAAAACAAGGTTTCCGAGAGCATTGTCTGGACTACTGGGGAAGGAATGGGGCATAGGGGGAAGATTCAATCAACAACCAGAGGGAAAGCCCTCAACTCAACAAACTGTGATGTTAAGATTCCAGGCCTGTTCTCTTCTCCAACCCCAGTACACAGTACTTGCTCCTGTCAGACTGGATGCTGCTTGTCCTAGACTCGGCTTACTCTTCCCTGCCTGGTGCTCAGATGCCCTGAGAGGAAACATAGACAGTGGACTCCCATTCCTGACTTCCTCACCAGGTGGTACACCAATGAAACCCAGCTACCCAGAGAGGAGACAGGGAACCACAGCATTGGTCTTAGGTCCCAGACCCTGCTTTCCCCTTCTGGCCTGGAGCAGTAGTCATCGGCATAGTGATACCCCAAAGGGAAACACTGGCTATAGACTCTGCCATCTCCTCTCTGAGCCCGTAAATTGGGAGTACCCAGACACTACTGGTGAAGAGACTGAACACAGTACTACAGAATCAGAAGGGTACAAGTACTTAAGGATAGGTGATTGTTTTCTTTTGTATGTCTGTTTGGTTTTTTTTGGGAAGTAAAGATTTAAACATATTAACATACTGAAAGTCAAAAGGAAAAGGTGACCTCAGTAGCCAGAGGGTAGATAATATATGAGGGAAGGGAAGAATCACTAAAGCCAGGACCCTGGGAAGCAGACATTACCTGAGAGCCAGAGCAAGGCCAAGAGGTTGAGCTTTGAGGAGCGAGACTGTTCCCGACACAGGAGTAAGGCACAGAACAGCTAGATTAGTACCCAGGATGATGAGAAAGACTTCCCAGAGGGCCTAGCCTGCAGACAGCAGCTCATCTACGCACCAGTTTTACACTGCCCAAACCAACTACAGCACCTGGCATTCAAAGTGTTCTTAGCTGAAAATCCATCACTTACATGCATCATGGTAAAACATGGAAAGTATGCCTTCAAGACACCTTGTTTCGTAAAAATACCAAGAGTCTGACAGTCCCCCACATTTAGATGACATAGATTTACTGCTTAGAATGTTACAAACAAGATATTAGAGCTTTGGGGAAAAGCATGTCATTATCGTCAACACATTAAGACAATGTTTCTTCCACGGCATTGTTTTTAGAGATATGGGTACATAACGGCATCCGTGATAACCAGCAGACAGAACACTGTTCTATATTCTTCTCTGAAGCCTTTCTCAATTTGACATAAATGTAAAAAAGCAAAAACAAAAACAAACAAACAAAAAAACCCAGTTATAATTTAGGGAAAAAAAAACTGGTGTATTATTTAGTAATGAACTCATACCTTGTGTTTCTATATTTTCTCAATAAAGTAACCTGTGGAAATAATCTTGTTACAGATGATTGAACAACTGGATAAAATGCAATAGTCCAAAGCAAATAGTTTCACATATTACAACTGCTGTAATTAAGTTCATAACAGGAAGATTATCCATATACCACAAAGTCTAACACGTGCTAATAACCAAAACCTATTTGAGCATGTGGAGCCTGGGCTCCTATTATACCTTTAAGCTATGATAGCTTACTTGAAAAATCACCTAAAAATTCCTACCAGTTACTCTAAGAAAGTAGATGTTTAAATGTTCTTACCAATCCTCAATTTTATTTTGGCCAGTAACATCACATGAGGAAGGTAGATATTCTTCAACGGCTGTAATGGGCTCGCGTAGTCGGCATCTGAGAGGGGGAATTCAATGGTCTCTCCAAAAGTTAACATCTGGAAAAGAAATACTGTAGTCAGTATGAAGAGGGAGGGAAAGAGGGAAGAAAGGAGGGAGGGGCAGAGGGAGGGAGGGAGGGAGGGGGGAGGAGAAAGGGAGGGACAGAGGGATGGATGGAGGAAAACTGGCACAAAAGTACATTCCCAAGTCTGTGGCCATCAGAAAGATTCCCACCTGTGCGATAAGAATTCTGTGAGCTTGATTCAAGAAAATTAATTTGTTCTCTTTTGAAGATGCTTTCTTGAATTTCTCAGCTTTTGTTAAGTCATCCATCAGAATGAGGCTTTTTGCCAGGGTTAACCAAGATCTGGGAGAAAGGAATTCACTGCCTTCCAGCAAACTGATAATTTCCTATTGAGAGAAAAGAACTCTGTGTTTCCCAGTTCATTGATGAGCTGCGGCCCTGGTGCCAGGCACACATTCACTGGGGTTGAGAATCCCCTCCTTTCAATTCAACCGGGATTTTCCCTAAACATGGGTACGGACACTACCCTGTCTCCCTTACCTGAAGCTTTCTTATGATGTCTGCCTTAAAGTGCTTCTCCTGAAGGCCCAGGATCACAGCTTGCATTAGGAACTCGGCTAGGACCTCCGTGTCATCGGCGCTCTTTGCCTCCGTGCATACTTCATTGATAAGGCTCAGACAGTCCGTCAACTCACTCTCTAATGTGGACAGGCGTGATCGAGGACACATGAGGAAGCAAGAAAGGATTTGTGTGTAATGTCCCTCAAAACCAAAGAGTATGTGGACATTAAAAGGGAAACGAATAGATGACATGAAACATGGAGTTGGGGTTGGGGAGTGTCCTAATTTGGGTCAAAGTAGCTTAGTTTAAATGCTAGAAAAGTCATATTATTGCATGAGATGATTTGATTTTGAAAGTGGACAGACACATGGAAATGGGTAACCAGACAGCTATCAGCCACTGTGGGAGCTTACTCTTTGCACAAGACAAGCTGTTATCTAAGATGATAACTTCTGCCCCTCTCTGTCTATAATGATCCCAACAGTAGGTAAGGTATCTCCGTCTTCCAGAGAGGAAGGAGAAATGCAGAGCCATGGGAGACTGAGTGGAAGGTCAGCAATGGAACCCTATGCTGTTGCCTGTGAGCTCTAGGCATAGGTACCTTCCTGAGACCTAGGTAAATGTATTTTAATCTCTCTCTCTCTCTCTCTCTCTCTCTCTCTCTCTCTCTCTCTCTCT
>JANHMN010000021.1:14858664-14893192 GCA_030674055.1 Rhabdomys pumilio
TCTCTCTCTCTCTCTCTCTCTCTCTCTCTCTCTCTCTCTCTCTCTCTGTGTGTGTGTGTGTGTGTGTGTGTGTGTGTGTATGTGTGTGTGTCAAATTAAATCAGTAACATACTCTGGTACAGAAGACTGAAGAATCATTGTTTGTGTTTAGCAACCTGTGCTTTACATTCTGGAAAGAGAGCAAGCTAGAACGTTGTGAGCATTATCATTGACATACCCCTATAAAATGCTGGGTGTCCCTGATGTCAAATGGACCATACCAAAACACATTAATTATGAAAGTACCTTTCATGATTCCAATACCACGAATCTGTGCGACGAACGAGGTCACCAGCATCAAGCGGCATCTCAGCCAAAGGTGGATATTGAAGTATTCCCGGGAGTTCAAGGAAACGGGGTCTAAAAACTCGCTGTCATCTTTACTTTCTGTGGTCTAAACAATGTTAAAAGGTGAGATTATCTTCCCATTGGGCAATGTCAATATTGTACTCTAAGGCTAAGCATGAGCTGAGAGAAGCGCCCAGTAGCGTTTCACGCTATC
This sequence comes from Rhabdomys pumilio, assembly GCA_030674055.1. Lineage (NCBI taxonomy): Eukaryota > Metazoa > Chordata > Mammalia > Rodentia > Muridae > Rhabdomys > Rhabdomys pumilio. The sequence goes on from JANHMN010000021.1 coordinate 14,859,206, forward strand.
ACGTCTTAAACTAAGAAGTTATTGTTGAACATTCTATAAACCACGAGATGTATGTAAAAGAAACAAGCAAAGCCATCCGCTATTCCAAAATCCCCTATTAATATTTGACATCACCTGTTGGCCAATCTTTTCTCTCTATATTTCTACTCAAAAGCAGCTTTTCGTGGAACTAGAGAGATGGTTCAGAGGATAAGACCTCCTGCTGCTCTAGCAAAGGACCTGGGGTTGGTTCCCAGCACGCAAATGGCAACCAATCACCTCTAACTTCATCTCTGCAGAATCCAGAGACGTCATCTGCCTCCCACTGGTTACTGCATACAAGGTGCACTTAGATGCAAACAAAACACTCTTACACATGAAGTAAACATTCTAACTAATAAAAACAGTTTTATAGCATTGGCTATTTGTTGTGCATTTTTTGATTATATTATCAGCAGTTTCCATATCATCAAAAACCTCTTAAACATCCCTTAAGGAATGAAAGGTGAGAAACACAGTGCTGGGTGTCTGTTTTGGATGATTAGTTGGCTGGGTATATAGGATGGGTGATTTCATCAGAAATGTCTAAGACCCAAAGCAAGGCTCTGTATAATGGGTATTTTTATACAGACTCCTAAGCGATTTGATGTTGTTCAGTTATGCAGCCTTACTAGGTTCGGTGACAGCTTGTGACAAGCTATCAGGCAGACATTAGAGCCCCTGTATGGGGAAGGCTAAGTGTGAGGAATCCCAGCTGGAAAAGACCAGGAGTATCATGCTTGCCTTGTCCAGGTAATAAACTCAGGAGTGGAAGGAGAGCGGATCTTGGAAAATCTTTCTGCTGGTGGGGCCATATTGAGACTCACCACAGTGACACATCTGCATGTGTCTTTTGGTGATGGCTGGATCCACCCTCAATTGCTCACAAATGAGATCACAAAACTTTTGAAAAGCTCTTAAGGGGCCTTCCCCCATGAAGAGCACAAATGGGATTTCAACGCCATGGTGCATTTTTCAATTTCATTTTGTGTTCAAAATGGGAAAAATCTATGTCATCCATGTAGCTGATCAATTGACTACCATGCCTTTCACTATGGTAACATATGGTATGGTGAGATGTGTCTTGTAAGGATGTTAAAAGCATACGCACAGAAGTTTCTGGAGAGATGGGGCTGCATGCTTCTTCAGGCTGTCTCTTTTTAAACACCTTCGAATCCTGGAGAAGCTTCAGTGTGGAATATATTATAGCAGTGCTGAAACGGAGGGAGGATTTTGACTGTTACCAGTGACAGAATTTGCGTGTTATTTCACAGCTCTCTGTTTCCTATGAAAATATCCATACCCCCAGACACCGCCAAAGGGTATCCAGGCGTCTCCTTCCTCTGTCTCAGTAGTGTTGGAGCACTGTGGTCCTCTCCTCTCCTCGTCACGACACTTAATCACAGCATAGAATTCTAAACCCACAGGTACATTCACAAAGGAATAATAATAATGATAATAATAATAAAACCATAAAGTCCCTTTCAATAAAAAGAAATGGATCAGGCTGGAGAGATGGCTCAGCGGTTAAGAGCACTGACTGCTCTTCCAGAGGTCCTGAGTTCAATTCCTAGCAACTACACAATGGCTTACAACCATCTGTAATGGGATCTGATGCTCTCTTCTGGGGTGTCTGAAAACAGCTACAGTGTACTCATATACATAAATAAATAAGATTTTAAAAACAATAAAACTTTAAAAAAATGAAATGGATCAAAAATAAATAACGAATGTTTCCATCATTCAAAGCAGATCAAAGGCAAAACTTCCACTTCTGCCTCCTGCAGCCAGACTTACTCCATCCCAAGTCGTCAGGCATGACCATGGCTCTCTGGCTCTTCAATGTGCACTGTTTGATTCATCACATCTGTCAGTTTAACCCACAACATGTGAGTGCTGTCCGAGAGCTCCTCAGCTCCCCACCTCACTCACCTTTGTCCTGGCCATTGCTACCTCTAGGATGGAGGGCCAAGGTAATTCCTAGCTCTTCATCTCCTACTCTTGCCCTCACCCACAATGGCTACAGCAAACTCCTCAAGATGTGGCTTGGGTGGCTTTGACCAGAGGCTTCCCTGGACTTCCTTCTTTGGCTTTGGGATTACCAAGATTCCTGGTCTAGCCCATGGCTGGCTTCATCCATTAGTGGATGCTCATATGAAAGCCAGCATTTGTCCATGGGTTCTCTGAATGTGTGCTACACAGGCTCACTTTCCAGACTGTATTTTAAGAGCATTTTTGTTGTTTGGCAAATATGTTGCCTTGTATATGGAAAGCACTATGTTAGCACTAACCGTGGAGCCAGGATGTTTCCTCTTCTTCCCATAAATTTACATCTTAGGAAACAGATGACTGGCGTCCACCGCCTGTCAGATGCCATATTGTGTCATTTTTGTGAGTTAAGTCACATACTGCACCATACATACATGCTGTTGAGTTCAAGATGGGTGCTATGACATACTGACTCAATGTATGGAGAAGGAAGGAGTCACCCAGAAGTTTTTCCAAAGTCTTTGTCTCTGTCTATCTGTCTGTCTCTCTCCATCCCTTCCCCTCCTTCTTTCCCTGTGTTTCTTTCCCTCCCCTGTCCCTCCCTCTTCCCCTTCCCCTGTCCCTCTCCCTCCTTCTCACTTTCCATTTCTCTTTCCTTCCTTCCCTTTCTCTCCCGCCTCCACCCCCTCTCCAGCCTCCCTCCCCTCCATCTCTGTCTTTCCTTCCCTCCTCTTCCCTCTTCCTTCCTCTCCCTCCCGGTCCTCATTCTAACCAGTTTGATAGCATTGGGTCCTGCTGTGGTGTTATGATCATTACTGTCCGTGTCACTGTTGACTGCACTTGTCATCAACATCCAAGGTCCTCTTGGCCCTGCCCAAGGTTTTTCTCTTACATCCTACCTAGCATATTAGTATCCCATCCCTGAGATTTTCCCTTTACCTTTGGTCGTCTTATTTACAAAAATGGTGGGTCTCTTTTTGCTATGTGGGTTATACTCTAGTCTTTCTTGTATTTGCTGCTTTGAGTGGCAGACTTCACTTCTCCTAAGAAAGCCATCAGACATTCCCACTCTCATGGGACACTGTGATCCTTTCTTTCTGCCTCCCTTCTCTGTCCCTTGAGAGGGCCTCCATGTTGTTCCACAATGCTGGCTCAGCAGCCAAGACACCTGGGTCCAGGTCATCTGGTGCATGAAGTGAAAGAAGCAGACTGGATTGGGCATTCCTGAGGCAACCAGCCTGGCCTCACTGAGCTCCCAGTCTGGCCTCCTCTGCCTGCCCCTCCCTGCTCTGCTAAGTCAATCAGAAAATCGCTTCTTGTTTAAGTTACATCAGGTTGCTTGAAAATAAGCAACATTAAAAGACACATATAATCTCAGCTACTGTACATTTGCATCAAAATATATTTGATGTGGTGATGATGATGATGATGGTGATGGTGATGATGATGATGGTGATCTATGTGGGGGGCGCCCAGCTGCCATGGCATGCATGTGAGTTTAGAGACCAGTTTGGGGGAGTCAGTTCTCTCCTTCTGCTTTTATGTGGGTTCTGGGATTTCACTAAAACTGCCAAGCTTGCACAGCAAGGATCTTTATTGCCCGAACCACCTCGCCAGCCTGATAATACGCAAGTTTCTTCTATAATCTTATAACTGCTGACTCCTCTTTCCCTTTTATATTGTTTTGTGTCTTTGTCACAGTATAATTTTTTTTTGATCCTTCATACTAATTTGGAAAATGTGTACTCTGGCTTAGAAACTCTGTGCTTATTCGCAGCGGTGACTTTTAATGATTTCAAAAACATCTTTATTAACCCATTTTTAAAAACATAACTTCTCTATTTGTCACCGGGGAACAATGAAGCGAGATGTGGAAGGTGAAGGATTTTCTGCTTTAATTGTGTCTTTTCTTCCATACCTGCTCGGGAGCTGTATCTTATGTAACATCCCTAGCTGGTTACTAACTGCTGCCTTTATGATCCGTCAGATTTTCCAACACTTGCATTCAGTTATACCCAGTTTATTATTGGTACTGAGTGCAAACCCACTGCTAAGCCATTTACTATTGGACTCTTTGTGTCTTTACGAATCCTTTCAATGAGAAATCTAGAGAAGAGACAATAGATGGAGAGCATTTGCTGCTCTTGCAAAGGACCTGGTGCCCATACCCAGTACTTCTAATGGCTAAATGCAGCTCCAGGGGACCTGGTGTCCCCTTTGGCCTCTGTGGGCACTGCATGCATGTGTTGCTCATAAATGCACACAGGCAACACACACACACACACACACAGGAGCAACTATCAGGAATTATGTGATAGAGTCCTTTGATGGACAGCTGTATCAAAGACATTACACTTCACCTTTGCAAGGGATAAAGATTACCCCAGTGTTTGTGGACTGGTTACAGTTTCCAGTTATTTGAAAAAAAGGTGTGTGGGACTGAATTGCACCTTTTAACAGCACCAGCTTTTAATCCATGTTTCCCAGAGTGACTATAAGTAAAAATGGCATGACATATTTATTATAAGTACAGTTTGTGTCTGTAAGTTTTGTTTTTCTGGTGGGCACACCTAGGCCTTGCCTGCTCCCGGCCAATGCTATGCCACTAAATACAGCTTCTATCCCAGGGTATTGCACCCACTAGGCCAGCACCCTTCTACTGAAGCAACAGCTACCGCCCCAGCCCTGGCTGCAAGCATTTCTTATACACACACAAACATTAAAATATTTTACAAATTAAATCAGTTGACATTTTCCTTTGAACTCAATTCTAATTTGATAAGTTTTTGGAGCTTCAGCCATTTAATTATGTTTCCTTCTGTTGTTAATGAAAGCTTTTAAATTCATCTTGTATAGCCTAATTTTCAGGAATCGGTACACAGTAGGGGAAAGAGTTCAAGGCCCACCTGCGTCATGCCTTAGCTGTGTGATCTTGGGAAATGCAATTATCAATCTCTTTATAAAAGGAGAATGATGATGATAACAGTTCCAACCATATCAAAATGAATGATTTTGATGATTAAATCAGGACTCATTTGTTAGGAAATACATGCTGGGTGTCTGCTTTGAGCCAGGAAGAAATCTAGGAGCCATGGATACAGCAGTAAACAATACGAACCACAACCCCCACCCACCAGGGCTGACATTCAACTACACTGGGGTGTCCTTAGCAAACACACACTAACTGTCAGCATCGCTGGTTTATTGATTTGGTAAGAAAAATAGTAGAGGCCAAATTGATTTTTTTTTTAATACTAAATTGTTAAGCAGCTTTCTAATCTTTTAGCCATTATTGAATATTAAACTCCCAAGAGTTTGCTGGGCCATTAAAACAACTGTAACATTTGTTGACTCCTTAATAAGATGCTGTTTGCGATCACTGCTACCGCTTTTTGTTTTAAATGAAAGGAAATAAGGAAGAAGAGAGCAGTGAGCCTAACTGGGCCTCACTTTGGTGAGGGTACACACTTTGGGGCACCCTGTCACTACCAGCTTCACAGGCTGGTGCTTCACAACTATACTACCCCGGAAGAAGATAGTGATGTCACCTCCATGGGGGTTCTTCCAACTCCAAAGCCTGGCTTCTGAGATAAAGAGAAATGACATGAGTTTTGGCATAATGGTGACAAAGAAACCATGTAAAACATGGGACGTCCCAATGTGTCATAACCCACTTGCTACTGTGTAGTTGCTTAGGGTTTTTTTTAATTTTCCTGTCGCCATAACAACATACATGCAACTGAGAATAGAAGTGCACTTTAGTTCATTGTTTTAGAGCAGTGGTTCTCAACCCGTGGGTCAAACAACCCTTTCATAGGGGTCACATATCAAATATCCTGCCTATCAGATGTTTATATTGCTATTCATGACAGTAGCAATACATTATTACAGTTATGAAATAGCAGTGAAATAACACAACATGAGGAATTGTACTAAAGGGTCCCAGTATTAGGAAGGGTGAGAGCCGCTAATCTAGATGCTGACGCCATCACCTGGTAGGGCGTCCTACTGCATTATAACACAGTTGAGTATAACGTGGCAAGACAGAGCAAGCCTGCACCTGCTCAAGCTTGTTTCTTACAAATCCACCAATGCCAGCATTAGGACACTACCCTCTTGACTCCATCTCTCAAAGGAGATTCTATTGGTGACTTTCCTCTTGCTGTGATGAAATGCCTCCACGGGGTTTATCTTGACTTACAGTTGCACAGGGATACAGTCCATCATGGAGGGAAAGGCGGGACAACAGGCAGGGCAAGCACAGCAGCAGGAACAGAGGCTGATCCAGTTTCATCCGCATGTACAAAGCAAAGAGATCAAACAGGAAGCAGGGCAAGGATATAAAAATGTCAGTCAAAGCCCTCCTCCAGTGACACACTTCCTCCACAAGGCTCTACCTCCTAAAGGTTTCAGAACCTCCCCAAAGGGCAGCTACAGACCACGTGTTCAATCACGTGTTCAATCACGTGAGCCCATAGGGGACATTCATCACTCTGGTCGCTACAGAGACATTGTTAACATATGCCTTCAAGAGATATATTTCTAAGACACAGACTCCAGAGACAGGGCATTTAAGCAACTGTAACTGCACAATAGAGAACTTCAAGCTCCTGCACTTTGGTAGACAGAGAAGTCCAGAAATGTGACTCATTCTAACGTCTCAAATCCCAAGAGGCATTATTTGTGTCGTAATATCAAAAGACTTGAATGTTTTCCCTTTCAGACCACGAGTTAAAAACAAAGAAACACAGGAACGAGCATTTGCTTAAACAACATAAAAGAGATGATATTCTGAAAGAGAGTCCAGAAGGAGAACCACACTGTGGAAAGCTTTGATCCCACTTATTTCTTATTAACATTCATGACAAAAATGGTCAGTTTATTCTCATGAAATTCATGCAGCTCACTCTATCCGTCACCCCAGGGAAAGCGCCTTTCAATTTTCTTGACACATAATTTTATTAGAAGTATCAGGAAATGTCAAGCATCATTTGGAAAAGGGATTGTCCAACACTCTCAGCAGTGCCCAACAGAAGCTCATGGGGCGGGGGGTCAAGTTCACGAAAGAGAAATTCACTCATCTTGACAGAAACCTTTCTCAAAACGAAGACTCTGCTCCAAAGAGGCAACAGCACCAACATTTCTGCAGGTTTTATCCCAGGGGCCACTTTCATGTGTTTGAGACAGGAGTGTTCCGATACGCTGGCACAGAGTTGACATATGTCTACCACACATCTGCCAAGTCTTCAGCTTAAAGCTCTACTATGACAGCCCTTTCCTGGACACCTTATAATTTTTCATTCTCATTACTTTCTCATTAAGAGAAAGGGGAGCACTCATCACTCTCATCCTCTTCACTAAAAGAGAAAATAATACATAAGGTAATGACCAGAGAAAAGTGTGTGTGTACATGCATGTGTGAGGGCGTGTGTGTGCGTGTGCGTGTGTGTGTGTGTGTGTGTGTGTGTGTGTGTGTGTGTGTGTACACGTGTGTTTTCTAGAGTTGCTGTTGCTCTCAGAGATATAGTTTGAGGAAAAGGCTACTACTGGAAATCATATATTAAAAGTTTCTTGCCCTTCAGTTTGCCTGGGGAATTAAGTTATGATTAGGAGCAATAGTCTAAGCATAAGCCTATAATTAATAAATTTTCAATAGTTCTCAATAAAGTACAGCCTAAAGGTGGCATAAATATATTATCACTATAAACTACAATAGCTCAAGTTTTATCTCAACACTGCTGTTCACCCCTACAAATTATTAATATCTGTAAAATTATTGGGACCCACGAAAGAGTGCCATCAACATTGATTGAAATTGAGGTATTAAGTATTGAATTTAAGATAAAAATAAGTCATTACATATTAACAGAAATAGTACATTTTATACAAAAAAATAGTTTCTAAAATGTGAGTACAGAGACTGTCAAGCTTCCTTTACTGTCTGTCCTAATAAAGGAAAACCCACTTCCATTTCTGCTTCTTCATCACTTTGCTGTCCTGTTTTATTTAATTAAAGGAATAAGATTAATCCTCACATAAAAAAATTTCTTCTCTTATTTTGTGTGTGTGTACGTGTTTGTGTGGTGTGTGTGTGTGAGTTCATGTTTGTGAGTATACATGTATACATGCACACGTGCATGTAGAGGCCAAAGGTCAATGTCACATCTCTTTCTCTATCATTTTTTTAACCTTATTGAGACAAGTGCTCTCACTGAATGTGGGCCTCATTGATTGGCCAGGCTGGCTGAGCAGCAAGCTCTGGGGAATCCTCCTGTCTCTGCTCCCTCTCACTCTACCATAGGCAGTACAGGTACATCTCACAGGCTTTTTCACTTAGGTCCTGGAGCCCTGTGTTCAGGTCTTCATGTTGGTGCAACAAGCACTCAACCAGTTGAGCCATTGCTCCAGCCCCAAGTGGCCTCTTTAGATAACTACAAACATTTTTCTTTGATAGTTTCTTAAATGTTTGTAGCCATATAGAACCTTGTACCACACAGTGACAAAGGCTTTCTACGTTAAAACCTATTGGTCTGCTCTATTCACTAAGATTTTAAAACACAGAGTACGTGCCATCTGGAAAATGAGTTATATAAATACATAAATTATTGAAATACTTAATTATATAATTAAACAATATTTTCATGAGTATTATCACGCATGTCACAAAATTCTCAGGTTCATGTGACAAATCCAGAGTCCCCAAAATTCAGATGTTCCTTTGAAGGCTCGAATTTTGTCATAGGCTGCAGATATTAACAGATCTGTTCCTAGAAGCAGCATGCTCGCTCTTTCAAGAAAACGTCTGCCACATATCCAAACTCGAGCAGACACAGTCTGTCAGTTGTTTTTCAAATAAAGATGGTCTTCTACAAAAAGAGCATCTTGTTCAACTCTCAGTTCCATCATCCATGTGTTTCTCCTCAAGATAGCCATCAGCACTGGGGCACTACCGAATCATCCAGACAAATGGTCCACTGAAGAGCTCACCAGCTTGGGAAAGTCTGCACTGGAGGGTAGGGATGCCAAATGCCACACTTCATCAAGGGCTTTAGTAAGAGCAGCTGGCTTTAATATCTCTGTCTCTGTCTCTCTGTCTGTCTCTCTCTCTCTCTCCCTCTGTTTCTCTGTCTCTCTCCCTCTCTCTCTCTTTCTCTCTCTCCCTCTCTCTCTCTCTTTCTCTGTGTGTGTGTGTATGTGTGTGTGTGTGTGTGTGTGTGTTTGTGTTTGTGTGTGTGATTGTGTGTGTGTCCTCTGCCATGTGGGTAATAAGGATAGAACTTAAGCCACCAGGTTGACCAAAAGTGCTCTTACTCTCTTTCCAGACCCAGCAGGTTTTGGTGTTTGTTTTTAATTGCACATGCACAATATAAAAGATGATAATGTCATAGTTTGTTCCCACTTCTTCGATTCATGCTGAGGGGTCAAGGGTTTTACAGTTGCTATGGCAGCATCAATGCATACTATAGTGAATCTGGTGATCATGTCTCAGTTCTAACATAGAAATACCTCTAACATAGAAATTCAGACCTCTGACCCCAAAGGTCTCAGACACTGTCAATCATCTTCACACCACACCCTGAGAGCCTCTGCTGCACAGAGAGCTAATGGGTTTCCATGACTACTTAGAAACTGGAAAAATACCCTTAGTTCTGTGTCTAGAATAGAATCTATATACAATACATACATAAGCCAAAGTGTGAATCTGCTTAGCATGTCACTAGGACTTATGGTGGGCTCCTATGATCTTAAATACGTCTGAAGAGAACAAGAAAAGGGCCTGGATGGTTTTATGCTCCCTGATGGTTGGTGGCATTTGGGTAAAGCTTCCTATGTGTATGCTCTAAAGATGCCACCAGCAGCAAAGTGGCAAGTAACTGATCATTCTTACCTATTCACACAGGTGCCGTGTAGAACAGAAGTGGTGGGAACCTGGAAGCTGTCGTTACTGAGCATAAAAATAGACTCATATGCTCAGTTACAACTGCATAAGCATTATTTATTTATCTCTTTAAATGATGGGAAATACGTCCAGAACTTTAGGTGTGATACACAGCAGTCTACCACTCAACTGCATTAAACCAAAAGTACATAATTATATCTAGATATAGAGATAGAGATAGATAGATGATACAAATAAATAAACTATAAAAAAATTGCGTTTTTCTCTGATAACTCTTCCCCCGACCCCAACATCTCTACTTATGACAGTCTCTGAGGCACTAAGTATGCACTGATGTACTTATTGGGTTTAAGGAGCATACATAGCACTGACCTACCCTCTGAGGCTAGAAGAGTGCATCGTGTCAATGCTCAAAACCATTTTCAGTGAATGATACAAGCGTGTGTGTCAAAAAACAAAGCACTATGTGTCTGAGGACTTCGTGGTTCTGATGTGTTTTGTCACCAGTTGCGTGACACAGACAGAATATTTCTGCAGTTATGAAGAGTTGCTGTTCTGGCCATTTTAGGCATGGCTGTGTGCACGTGCCTTCACTCCATCAGTCTCTAGACCAGATTGGCATAGGAAGCTAGCTAATGAAAGAAACAATGGCCGTGATGAATGAAAGCTTTGACACAACTAGGCACATTTAAATAAATAATCAGCTTCTTGGATGGTCCAGCCCTCAACAGTGTCTTGGTCAGTTCAACACAGCACAGTTGAGATGATGCTACCTTCGAAAAAAATCTCTTTAGTCTTGCTTTTATTTTATTACATGTAATACACACATGTGTGTATGTGTGTGCATGTGTGCATGTTTAGTAGTGGCTGAAAATGTCTTAAGAGACTAGAAGAGAGCACTAGATTCCCCCCCTACACACCAGAGCTGGGTTATAGATAGTTGTGAGTCATTCCATCTGGATGTTCTGAAAGAGTTTTTTAACTACTGAGCCATCTCTCCAGCCCCTTTTTACATATTTTTATTTACTGCTTAAGGAAAAAAAAAAAAAAACCTTCCAAGGGCTTTATGTATAATAAGTAAGTAAATAAACCTGTAAGGGCTTTATATATAATAAATAAATAAACAAACAAACTATAAAAAATTACATTTCTATCTTATAAAAAATAAATTAGGCTGGGCAGTGGTGGTGCATGCCTTTAATCCCAGCACCTGGGAGGCAGAGGCAGGTGAATTTCTGAGTTCGAGGCCAGCCTGGTCTACAGAGTGAGTTCCAGGACAGCCAGGGATACACAGAGAAACCCTGTCTCGAAACACACACACACACACACACACACACACACACACAAAGGAAAAAATAAATTAATCAAAAGTTAAACATTGTTAATTTATTAATTTTATATATGATTTTAAAGTCCTACCTAGTGTGCTTAATAAAGGAATCTCTATAGAAAACCAATGTGTTCTATATAAGATGAATTTTAAAACCCCATGAATAATTTAAATCAAGTACTCTAATGTGGAGCCAGGACTTTTTGAAACTTCCATGAAATGCTAATCATCAACAAATGAGAATGAGTGCCTTCCCACCACCCCCAAACGAGTAGGAAGCCAGAAGAGTGAGCAGTGAGGAGCCAAAGGATGAAGGGGTAAGGATTGAGGGCATGAAGGGGGTGAGGGTTGAGGGGGACGGGGTAGGATGATGAGGGAATGGAGAGGGAAGAGGGAGTGAAAGAATGTGGGAGGGGGTGCAGGGGGGAAGGGGATGGGGATGGGGAGGGGAAAGGGAGTGAGGAGAAGGGGAAAGGGAGGGAGAGGAAAGAGATAAGGGGAGAAGAGATGGGGGAAAGGTATTGAGGAGGGAATGGGGGAGTGCTCCTCCTCTTCCAGGGGACTCACCTGTATGCTGGCCGGTATCTCTGCAGGGCAATTGCTGCCAGGTGCAGCCTGCCCTCCACCATGACCTCCAGCTCCGCAACAGAGGACAGATAGAGGGGCTTGTGGCACTGGTGCTCTATCTCAGTCAACAGGGAGTTGACCTTGTCCTCAGCCTCCATAAGTAAAATGGACTAAAGGAAGAATACCACACAGTTGACACAAACTCTGAGATAAAGTCTCACTCTTGACAAATATTATTTTTGTTGTGTGTGTGCTCAGAGCAGTAACAGCAGTTGGGAGACACAGGAGTCAGTGCCTAGACAACGGAGAAGAGGCAGAGAAAGGAGACTGTGGCATCAGGTGTAGACCTGACAACAGTGCTGTTGGAGCTCTCTGTTCTCGATGGTTCTGCACAGTTCTCTGAAATCACCATCAACGTGGACCACTCAACACTCAAGCATTGCCTCTTGGGGACAGCAGGGAAAGACGTGCCTGGGAGCCTCTTGTCACAGGCTTATCATGAGATCAGTACTTTACCTTGTTTTAACACGTGCGTATACTCAAAGGCATACTATCCCACACACGGTGCTTCATTAACTCTGAACTCACAGACAAAAGAACTATAGTTCATGACTGAATGAAATTCATGTGGTGTAACTATTTTCTCTGTAAGGCGCATCACAAGTACTAGACATCATTTTCATATTCTTCATGCGGGACATTTTTTAAAGAGCGAGAATCATCCACAACAGAAACACATGAGAGGCGGGAGGAGTATAGCGTAGCACAGGTTGGAGATGAGTAATGCACAAAATCTGAAGCCCAAAACATTTAAGTGCTGACACAGAGTTCCAAAGGCTTCAGTAAAAGACTTTAAATGTTCGAATTAAGGATGTTCGAGCAAAAAAGTCTGTGCAAATATTATAAAAATCCCCCCAAGCATCTGAAGATTCCGGTAAGGGCTACTCAACTTGTCCTGACAACCCAGAGACGTGTAGAAGTGCCCAAAAAGAAGAAAACTAAATGCTATCGCAGAACTGCATTCAGCATGGTTGGCCCGGTGCATGCTGGGTGTAGTTACTTTAGATTCAAATTGTCTGTGATTAAATTTTCTTGACACACTGAGCATGTCCACAGATAGAAGCGTGGGTGTCAAGAGTGTGCTTTTAGAAGATACAAATAAATGTTAACCAGCGGGCAAATTAGCAGGCAGCATCCATAATGAAGACAGACTGTATTCCAAGTTAAACTCTCATTACCAAATTGGGAGTCTGGAGTTGATTAAGTTTTATGATAGATAACTGAGACTAAACAGAACTAATACGGCAGAAGATAGTCTTTCAAGCAATAGGTCTCACCATGTACTTCCCACACAGGGCTGGATCTAAAAGCCTCCTCCCTGAGGACTGGTTTTCACATTACTGTAAGAAGGGACCATATGCAAACTTCCAAAGGAGGGATGGAACCAGTAGCCTGGCTCAGCTGCCTATGAACCACAACAACAACCAGCATGATAGGATCACCCTAGGGGTACAGTAGTGGTGCATAGACCTTTGTGGTAACCAACAGCTCTTTAACTGAGCTTAGGACAGGCTCAGCAAGAGGGAAATCATATGTGGTACTGAAAACCTAACAAAAGACCCACGTCTAGTAAATTTGTGGATCTTGGAGGAGAACCTACAACTGTCAGATTAACAATCCTTAATACATTCTAAATATCTGTCTGTATGCCAAAAGAAAAGTATGGCTCTCATTCCTTATCAAGGAAATGTGCCTCTGTGATAAGCAGAGGCCCGTGCAGAAAAACACAACCCAGTCAAAATGCAGAGCTAAGGAGCCACGTCCCAAATGAAATGCCTACAGCACAACTCCCGTACTCGGGATCCAGGGTTCATGAAGAGAGACAAAAAGATTTTAAGGACCAGAAGAGCAGACAAGGTACTCTAAGACTGTATCTTCTAAAACTATTAGAGATGCCACATGCATAAAATCTCATCCTCGTGGCAGCCTAAATAAGACCTGAAGAAGGACCACATCATTAGGCATATTACTGGAAGGGAGGCTCACGAGGCTTCGTCTCTACACAAAGAACTACAGGCAACCAGGGAACCCTGAGAGTAGGAGACATAGTCTTCCCCAAAGAAGAGAATATCCAGTACCAAAGATTAGCTCTGAAAACTTGACATACAAGTTACATTATACAGACCGATCAGGTTGTATTTAGGTACTTAGATTATAGATTTATACACAGATACATGTAACAATTTAAAAAATAAAAGAGGCTGTGAACTTGAAAGTGAAGGAGGAGAACATTGTGTGTAAGAGGGTTCAGAAGGAAGAGGGGAAAAAAGAGAAGCAGTATAATTATAGTCTCAGAAAAGAAAAAAGAAAAAAGAAATAGATCACTAAAATTTTGTGTATACACAGCAAGGACTATCATAGGGTAATTTATTATAATAATAGCGTGGACCCTTTAAATAAAAAAATAAATGTAATTCCCAGATCTATATTTTGTTATCTGAATGGCATTAGTAAATTTCATATATTGTCTAAACGTTGGGTCTTTCATGAAACACAGTGTAATATAAAATAATTAATACCTACATCATAGTAGTGTGAGAAATAAACCAGCACGCAGAGAGACTGCTGTGTGGTGAGCATTTGGATAAACTATTTACCATGATTTGAAAAAAAAAAGAAAAAAGAAAAGAAAGAAACCTTCAGACTTACCTTGATGGTGTTAACCGTGTAGTCATCTCTAAATCGCAAAAACTGACCATGAGAGTTTTCATTATCTTTTAGATAAAAGAAAAAAAATGTAAAAACGAGAGAATTTTTAAAAATACCAAGGATCGATGGTGAGTTTAGTGAGTGCTTGCAGTTGTTAAAATCCATCCCTCATTACACACATAAATAAATTTAAATACAGAATGTCAACAATGAATATTATAAGTGCATGTATATCAAACACCCCCTAAATATACCTTAGAAAGCTAATGTTGACTGTTGCAACCAATCAGAAAACTGAAAATATCCTTTACATGCTGAATGATGTTAGAAAATTACTTAGATTAGTAATTTTCTATATAAAATCATGGTTCTTCCCCTGCTCTTTCATAAATTTCTAACACTTCAAACAAGCAAACGAATTAGTTCTCCTGCTATGTGGAGGCCCTTGCTGTAATAGCAGGGAGGGAGACCATCTGGAAGAGCAAGTCTAGTCAAAGCAATGTCGCTGAATCTCTCTCTCTCTCAAATTCTTCATCTACAGCCTCCAGTCTGCCCTTCTTCTGAAGCAGGATTTAGATAAAAGACTTTGCCTGTGTCAGTCAACCAGCTGGGCAAGCACAAATCACCTGACTGTACATCGCTACAGAAACATTATCTACCTATAAATTGGGCAAATGGAAAGAATGATTTTAGAATCATATGGGATTTGGCACTATCTTCCTCTTTTCTTCTAATCCCAACCTTCTGACCATTATCCTAAAACATGAGACTCTGAATCTAGGGGTCAGCTGAGCAAAGGGGTTGGATTTAGGCTTTTTCTTCCTCAGGGGTGAAAAAGAGATCAAAGAGATACACTTCTGGCATGAGAATGCAAGCTGCTCTCAGAACCTACTCCACCGGGAAATTGTTACTTAAAAGTCTTATGGTCTCTGGGAAAGCTTCCTAAGGCATATAGCAAATGGTCAAATCAACTTAACAAGTTCAACAAATTCAGGTCCCAGGGAGATACCTTGTCTCAAAACAGAAGATGGATAGTTCCCAAGGAACAACACAACGGTTGAGACCTGATCTCCATACTCAAACACACACGTGTACCCACCTACATGCATGTATGTGCACGCGCGCGCGCACGCGCACGCGTACACACAGACACATTCAATACAAAGCTAAAGTTATCACGTTCCTTGATTTTAAAATATATTAAACATCTATAACATACAAAAGAATATGATATTATCACCTACACCCCCACCCATTTGTATACCCAAAAAACATGTTAACATTCATATGCATAACATGAATAACATGTATACTACACACACACACATACACTTTCAATTTCAAAATCAGATTCAAATAAAACCTAAAGTTAAACATCATATGGAATTGTAAATAAAATGTATTTTTAAGGTAAAATCTAGTATATTTAAAAAACACAAATACTTGATAGTTCACAAGACCCACTCCTTGGCGTCCACCATAGGAACAAACACTCTCAACAGAATCTGTATCACTGTACTACGGTTCTCTGGAGACAGTGCCTGAATCTCAACAGGGGACTGCTTCTCTCTACCATAGGCTGCTCACAGCACAGAACAGTGAACAGATACAGTGAATCAAAGCAAAGCAGTTTTCCTGGAATAGCTTCAGGGAACCTTTTAAGAGATTTATTTATTTTTATTATACTTGTGTGTCTATAGACGCACTTGTGTGTTCAAGTACCTGCAGAATCCAGAGGGCATCAGAACTCCTGAGCTTGAATTATAAGTGATTGGGAGCTGCCCGGTGTGGGTGCTGGGAACTAAACCTGGGTCACCTACCAGATCACCAAGTACTTCTAACTGCTAGACCATCCCTCTAGCCCTGGATTTGTTTTCATATAAAAAATTCAAGGTGCAAAAAATGTTAGTATTCTATAAAACAATGACAAACTCTATTTTGCATATTCATCATATTTCTATGAATATGCATGATAGATAGATGAATATGCGCATATTTGTACCATGACATAAGCATTGATGTACCAGAGGACCACAGAGGGAGAATATACATTCATGTATGTTGATTTGGATTCTTGGGAGTGGAGTGGTCAGTGGTTGAGGAAACCAGGATAAAGCAGAAATAAAAATAAAAGCTCACCTTTTAGGCTTTGGGGGGTGGGTTTGCTCTTGTCAACAACAATTGTGTGGTACATTACTTTCGGTGAGTTATCGGGGATACAGTTTACCGTCCCAGCCAAACTTATGAAGAAGTGTGACTTGACAAAATTAAATTTATTTAAGAGATGCTGGTAGCCAAGATTAACCAGAATAGGGGGCAAGCCTTTGTTTATTAGCTCTTCAAGTGCCTACAAGACAGAAAAGGAGATCAATTAGTTAAATATCTGCTCACATGATAGTTTCACTCGTTTCATATTTCTGATTTGGTGTCAGACCAAGTATTAGACACGATAGTTCTGTAAGAGTGAGGACCATCCCAGCTCCTCAATACTGCATCCTGTCCAAAGCGGAAACTTCTACTTCCTTTGGAAGGTCAGTTATGTCAAACGATGTTTTGCTGGGGCACACAGGTGAAAGGATGTCTTGCTAAAGTAAACACGTGAAAGACTGTTTTCCCGAAGCCAACCCAGGTGAAAGGATGTTTTGATATAGCAAACAAGTGTAATGACCTGTGATGAAGAAGTATAAATACGACCCCACAGACATTTGGGGACCAGCACCGAGCACTGGTTTGGTTTGCTCTGCCTCGCTATTCTTCGCCAACAACACCCATGTATTGGTTTGCCTTACACAGTGTTGTTGAGCTCCACTTGGGATAATGCTACCATTGAGAGAAACTTACCTAAGAACTGCTCATGAAGTTCCTGCAGCAGTTTGCTGGTTTTGTGGCCTCACCTCAGGTCAGTTGGCGAGCCTAACGGTTCCTTCAGGATTGAACTACAGCTGCTGGTTCATGCCTGGTGTCTGCCTGCTGAAAGGACTGGTCTGTAGCTGCCAGTTTGTGTGTGCTGCCTGCCTGCCTAGAGGACCGGTGTTTGCTGTGGGACAGAACTGGTGCAAAAGATCAAACTCACCCCCAAAGAACTACTGCTGAACAGGTCCACTTTTCCCATAACCTAACTTTTCTCTCCTACTACCTCTGCTGGGTGGTGGGCTGGAGGAGAGGTTGAACCCTTATTAAAAGTGGGTTGCAAACACTTATGCCTACACCTGCCCTGCCACATAAGAAGACACCAAACATGGGATCAGAGTGAGGAAACAGACTCCTTATCAGCTGGAAGACACTGCAGAATCACATCCATGAGTTGCTCTGAGTTGACAGGCATGCAAACTGGACAGGAGGAGGAAAACAGTCTCCCTAGCCAGCTTAGCATCCATGGTCAATCACCTTTTCCCAGCTTCTCTCCCTTGCATACACTCTCCCCTGCAACTGTAACTCTAAAGTTCATTTGATGGCCTGCAATAGAAGACAGCAGATCCAAAGTGCATGGGGGTACAAGTAGCCCTACATTAAGGTGTCAAAGATACATGATCACACTGTGAACCCCAAGATTGTGTGACTTACTAGCAAAATCTATTTCTAGTTGTGGCATGATTCACCCCTAGCACACACCTTCAATCCAAGAGCTTTCTATTTATTGTAAGCAGGATTAAATAAAGTCATCTGTATGCCAAGAGGTGGAACAAGCAGCGAGTTGGCAGGGAATGAACATGGGACAAAAAAACAGAGAGTAAGCAGAAGTTAGGAGGACAGATATAGAGGTGCACAGGAAGTAGAAGGGAGGGATATTGAGTTTGAGTGGTTTTTGAGATGGTGTGGAGAACTTCCTTTTGGAATGTCAGTTGAAGAAGAAGCTCAGCTGGGTGTTTTCTCAGCCTCTCTGAGCTAGTGCTCTTTCAACCCAGCATCTGGCTCTGGAGTCTTCATTGGCAAAATCAAATGTTTGAGATTTTGTTAAAAACAGCATTAAGGACTCCACCAAAACCTTGGCAGCAATGGTCCTCCAGGTTGCCTGTCCATTCATGATCCACCCGGTCGTTTCATACCCTTTTCATTTCTAAATCCTAATCACCCCTCCCCTCTTCCCAGCTACTAAGAGATGAAAATCTCTCAGTATTGTTGATTGACTGATGCTTGATTGACAGACATCAAAATAATACCTGGCACACAGTAGACGCAATAGATTAAAGAGATCTCTTTAGAACTTGAGGCCAGAGAGCTGGTTCTGTGAGTAAAGGTGCTAGCCAGCAACCCTGAGGACCCCCAGAACCTATACAGTAAAAGGAAACCAACTCCCAAAAGTTGCCTTCTGACCTCCAAAGGAATGCTGTAAAATGTACCCCACCCACCCAAATAAATAACAAATTGGAAAACATAAAAAAAAAAATACTTAAGTGGATCAGATCACACTTTTGTTCTAGGCTCTCCAATGGCTCCCCATCTTGCTGAGATAAGTGCTTGTGTTACAATGTCCCTACAAGATACTTCTCAGTTTGACCTCTGGCTGCATGTACTGCTACTTCCCCACCATCCATACAGCTCTCAGCAAACCAGTCAGGGTAGCCATCACCAACCCAAGCAAGTCTGGTGTGAGACCTCTGTACTTATTCCCTGTTTCTAGATTATTCTTTTTCTTTGAAGACGCATGAGCCCCATCTATCGATATTTGAGTGAAGATGAGCTTTCTCGGCCCATCTGAAATTCCAGCTCTCACTTACTACAGTACTCCCATCTGCTTTACATACCTATTGCTGAGACTTTCACCCAACGACGTGAGACATTTCTCTGAGGTTCTGACATTTCTTATCATTAGTCCTGCCCAGTAAAGTGTGAGTTCCTTGAGGACTTGGTGTTGACCCGCAAGGCTGACTGACTGTGGTCGCTGGCCACAGGACAGTGCCTTGGATGCAGCAGACTCTTCATAACTTTTGAACTAATATAGGAAGAAGATGCTGGGTGCTGGGGCTATCTATTCTAGAACAGAGAGAAACCTCTTGCCTTACATAACCAACCAAACAAACAAAAATTCATCTTTTGGGAAAGTTTGAAGCAACAGAGGCGGGGTTGAGCAGGATAGCCTATTTGATCCCTGTTTCTCTACTCTTAATCTGTTCTATGGGTAGAAAGCAGTGCGTATGGACAAGCAGATGTGGAACACCCAATGGGCCAGAGATGCAGACCGACAGTGGCAACAGGAAAGTTATTAGTCCTCCCTATCCGGAGAAGAAGCTACAGACCGGCTGGTGGTGAGGCAAGAGAGGACGTTTTTCCTCTCTTCCCTCCTCAGCAAACTGATTTAATGAGCCTTGACAATTACACACAAACACTTGAGGATCAAAGGAAGATTAATTAGTAATGCTATTTAACGCTCCTTTCTCTCCCTCTATGCAGCAAATACAAAGTGTAATCTGAAGAGTCTTGAGCAGGCCAACACTACTGTTTTAATTAATTAGCTAATAGAAATCGGGATCCCATTATACTGTCAGTCTCTTTTCAAGTAAAGAGAAATGATCAGACAGACGTTCTTTTCAGACCCAACACTGCTCCCTAAGTAACGTACTTTTATGATGGCCTGGCATTTGTGACTGGTAAGAGGGACATAGTTCTCAACTCCCCAGTGTTATGGAACACCTAAACAAGGATATGAATTTTTATCTTTCTAACAACGAGTCCTCTCATTTCAAGCAGCTTGCTTATGAGTTAAGATAAACTTTTAGGAGAAAATACTGAATGATACAAAACATAATTAAAAATGGACTTTATGGAATAAAATGCAAAATAATAGAAAAGTAGTAAGATGACTTTTAATTAAAAAAAGAGGATCTGTGTTTTATCAAAGTTAAAGAAAACAAAAATACAGTAGTTACAGGAAAATGGCTTTCAAGTTATCTTGTGTGTATGTGTATATATGTATATATGCATACATACATAGGTATTTAAATATCTATATATTAGCTACTTTTGATGCTATGACAAAATGCCTGAAAAAGCAACTTCAGAAAGAAAGGATTTGCTTTACCCCACAACAGGGAAGCCACATAGCAGGACGTGAGGTTTCCAGTCTCATTGCATCCAGTCAGGAAGCAGAGAATTGAATGCTGTTGTTCAGTTGGCTTTCCCACTGTTTATTCAACGCCAGTACTACGTGGCCAATGCTGTCAAATTCTGATGCCTAGAACTTGGCCCCTTCTGCAGAGGATAAGTGCCTTACAGGCTCATCCTGAGGACAGATGCTCCTGGGTGGTTGGTGTGGACCTGGGAGCCCCCTTGGTAGCTCTCTTTGCTGGGCTCTCTCCCTCTGAGTGGACCTTTGATTGGTAGGGTCTTGCCCTTGGGCATCCCTTCAGTGTGCTAAACTCTTAAACAATGAAACTGCTTTCTCTACAGAGATCATGTGAGCAATTTTAGATGCTCCTGTTCCATTCTGTGACAAACTTCACGTTCTCCACATCTTTCTGCTGCATTTGCTGCCCTGTCTCTCTGCAAATCTAAGTAAAAGCAGGCAGTGTTGCCCATGGCATAGCACAAAGCCACCCCATTTTGAAATTTCCTCTGTCAAATAAAATCCTTCTTTGCTTTTGAATATGGTCTCAGTCAAGTTGTTAGGGTATGGGCAGAACACAACTAGATTCCTTGCCAGAATGTAACATGAATGGCTTTTCATCTAATTTCCCATAGAGCCCACATTTATTCCTCTCTGAGATTTCATGAGCCAGACTTCCATTCTCTACAATTTTTTGACCTCTGTGTTTTCCAAACTCCCACTAGAATGGACCACTAAACTCTATACATGACATTCTGGGGCTTTTCTGGGTTGAAACTTCAAATTCTTCTACATTCACCCCACAGAACAGCTTCCAATGGCTCCAGAGCCACATGATTAAGCTTATCTACAGTGACCCCACTTCTGGAACCAATTTTTATATTTGCTACTTTTCTCATTGGCTGTGACAAAATGCCTGGCAAAACCTAATTGAGAAAGGAAGAGTCTGTTTGGGCCATAGTTTGAGAGCTACACGGTCTGTTTTTGACCCTGGATGTTGGTGAAGGCCATCATATCTAGGGAGAAATGGCAACAGAGGATGGCTAGTCACACTACACCCACAGATGTAGAAGCAGAGTGATGAATGCAGCCGGTGATCAGTATTTATACAAACACTTGCTCTTTTTCATTCTGCCCATGACCCCAGGCCATGGGCTGTTGCTGCTGTTTACATTCAGGGTAGAGTCTTCCCTCTATAGTTCAGCCTTTTTGGAAATACCCTCTTACACATACCTCAAGGTCTGTTTCTATGGATTCTAAATTCAGTTATGTTGACAAGGATCATGAATTACCACAGCTTAGTTAAAGACAGAATGCTGTTTGCTACCATCGAAAAATAAGTAAGTAAGTAAGTAAAACCTAAGTGCATCTGTCTGACCACATTAACTGCTCCTGGATTACTGAGCTCACGTATTCTCTGCCCACAGCACCTCTCCTAATCCTTGTGGCAGTGATTGTTGGTGAAGGCCTTCCTTGTAAGCACTTTAAGGGGCTAATAATAACATCATCATGTTTTTACCATGTAAGCACTTAAAACTGCTAATAATATCATTAGGGTTTTTTAAGCTGTTAATTTTTTTTTAAGTATTTAAATGTCACTGGGAAATCAAATGCTTGGCCAGCATTCATGGGCAATCTCATTCTCATTTTTTAAAAAACTTTTTGGGGAAATTAGAGGAGATTCATATAAAAATGTTATATAAACACAAGCCCTATAGTTGGTGGGCAGTCAGGGAACTGAGTTAAAGGGCTACAAGTAGCAGCCATGTTGGACAAGTAGGCTGCTCCAAAAGACAGGAAGTCCTTCAGTTACAATAGAAATCAGTTGCTACCTTTTAGGTAACCAAGACTTTTAGATAGGAAAGCCAGAGATAATAGCATGGCTGGACAAGCTGAGTGAACACATGTCTGGTTCTAGATGCCAGAGCAATCACTGCTAGTTTACTGGCTTAAATACTGAGTTAGTTTGATACAATTTTAACTTTAGCCTCAGAATTTTGTGATCAAACCCTAATATCAGATATTGAAAAAAGAAAAGAAGAAAGAAAGAAAGAAAAGAAGAAGAAAAAAAGAAGAGAATTGGCAATCCGGGGTTATTTTTGGCAACACAGTAAGTTTAGGGATAGCCTGGGCTACATGAGACCTTGTCAACAATAGGAAGCAGGGAGGAGAGAAAAGAGTGAGTACATATAGAACAGGCTTTCAAAATCAAATATTGTGCCTGTCAGACAGGCTGAGAAGACTCAGAATATCTCCACACTAAACATGGTATTACCTGCATGTTGTCTTTATTGGTGAGAGGTTTTCCAGAATCGAATGATTGAGTTATCTGTCAAAAATACAAAATATTAATAGTAGAGCCCATGTTTATTTGAGCATTCTTTTAAATGGAATTATTAATGCATCCTAAGACCATTTAAGCACCATTTTGTTGTCAAAGTAGTATGCAATCTAGTCAGAAATATTAATATTAAAGAAACACTAAAAATTGTGTATGTCAACTTCTTTTATGTAGTAAATATTAATATTCTGATGTCTTTCCTGTCCTTTTCTTGATGATTATTTTTAAAAAATTATGTATTTATTTATATTCCATTTTGACTAACGATTACCTAATTTTATTCCTACAAAATTAAGTTACTTACAAACCTCAGTCTAGAAGATACCAATGAAAGTAGTATAAAAACTAAGTTTCTTTGCTATTTTGTGTTACCTGCTGAGGCCATTCCCCGTAGTTACATCATCAACCATCCTGAGATGAAATAATATTGATGAATGTATTGCCTATATTTTGAACACTGCCTTTGGATTGAACCTTAGAAGAAAATTCTGGGTCATAAGACAAGAATGTCTTCAGGAAACAGAAAGGCTGAGAGTTCTGCTCCCCACGTCATGTGACTGTACCACCCACCCACGGCATCATGCAACATTCTCACTTTTAAAACTCAGTTTGAAGTGAAGTTGAATTGTTATTTAGAATGACTGTGGTTCGCTTCCCTTTTGCATGCGAATTGGCGCTTGGCTCCAATTGCACTGGCTAAAAGGAAACATTCCTTACCTTGGGAAATTGTATGGCAGAACAGAATGCGTGTCTTTCAACCTGACAATCCTTTTGAAAATGTACCCGAGCCAAAACTGATGCTGTTTTCCTATCTCCTCAATCACCAGGAAGTAAACAACAGCTTCCAGGGACAGACAGGCCATTTATATACCAATAGTGTCCTCGCTCAAGACCCTTGTATGTCTTTGTTTGAATGTTCATGAGATTGCAGCAACTCAGGCCACCAATGTCCTGGCCAGTCCCTCTGAAGGCACTAGGGACCTAGGGGAGTGCTATCCTCACTAATGATCACTAATGATCTTGGGCTGTTTTCTTCCTGCTGCTGTGAAGCCTTCCATCTTACTCGGCATCCATTCTGCAACCTCCTCCCCATACACTGCTCACTCTCAAATCCTAATCTCTAGATGCCCACACCAAAATATCAAGTATAACTTTCACTGCAAGTCAGCACTGGTGCAGCGGAATTCCCCCCTTTGAAGGAGTTCTTTATTATAATCTGTGAGACACTGAAAAACTAGCCACTCGATGAAGGAACTCTCTCCTGATATAAATGAAATAAATTCATAACAGGACTTTCCATTTAGGGATAAGACGGGAATCTTGACACAAATACAATAGTAAAAGATAGAATTTTCCAAAGCGCTATGAAGAACCGGACAGTCATCTATAAGTTTTCTTCAGTTCCTTCCTTTGCAAGTGAAACCAAATTCATTAAACTCTTCTTTAAATAACTGGCCTGAAGCCTAATAACATTGGCACCTATTTTAATTATAAACCCTGAAAGCATTTCCTCTTTTAATTACACTTTGAAATTCCCAGTCGAAGGTAGAAAGCTGCAAATTAAGTCTGAGAATACAAAATTTGAAGTCAGAACCCACGGGGAGATGATTCACCTACACATTTATCTTATGAAAGTTACTGGATAAAAATGAAGTTTGGGATTTTCATGTAAAAAAAATGGTTTTTTGGGGTTTTTTTTGTTGTTGTTTGTTTACTTGAAGATAATGGCCATCTTGTTTTTCAATCCATTCATGTGGTCTCTCTCACTATCTCATCTTCCTGAACTATATGTACAGACGACCCTAAATTCATCTTTTTGACTTCTGTTTTTCTTTGTCTGCTTGGTTCCCAAATTATTTCAAGTCAATGGCAACTGATCCTATGTCTTAGGTGCAGTTTCAGTTACTATCACTGTGCTGAAACACCATGACCACAAGCAACTTGGAGAGGAAAAGATGTATTTGGCTTACCATTCCACCTCAGTATTCAACATCAAAGGAAGTCAGGACAGGAACTCAGACAGGGCAGAAACCTGGAGGCAGGAGCTGGTGCAGAGGTCATGGAGGGATGCTGCTTACTGGCCTGCTCATTGTGGCTTGACCAGCCTGCTTTCTTATAGAACCAGGGACCACCAACCCAACTGGTCTGGGCCCTCCCACATCAATCACCAAGAAAATGGTCTACAGGTTTGCCTGCAGCCCACTCTTATGGATGTATTTTCTCAATTGGGGCTTCCTCTTTTCTGACAATTCTAGCTTGTTATCAAGTTGACATAAAACTAGCCAGCACATCCTATTACTTTAAATTTCTGTTAAGAATCCCAATTCCATATATGCAACCCCTTCTGGCCCTCTGAATTCCAGACATTACTACTCTACACTATGGACACTACCCCATCGCCTAGCTTTTCCATGGATCTCATAGCTTGTTTAACTCTTCCTTCACAGTATATGAAAACTGCTCAGATTAAACAGTCTTTAGTCATCCTTGACTTCAGTTCTTACATTCTGTCTCCAAACACTATTGTCTAATGCTGCCTGCTCTTCCTTCACAATCTACCTAGACGCAGACCACTGCTCACAGTCCTCTGCCACTATCACCCCAGTCATCACTGTGTCTCAGCCCAGCTTCTAAGACCTCCCCTCCTCTCCTTCTTCCCTCATCCCCTTCTCCCCTCCTTCTTTCCTCCTCTTCTTCTCCTTCCTACAGCCTTACTGGTCTTCTTCAATAATAGCTCAGAAAAATCTTCCCCATGGTCTTTGTCTTACAGTGATTTGTGCCTGGAAGGTCGTTCCTCCGGGGATCTCCATTGGTTCATGCCCTTCACAAGTTGCTAATGAGAAAAGCCTTGCAAAACCACTTGAATAACAAAAAACAGCAGCAAACTGCCCAGAACAACCGACATCCTTCTCACCTCTGTAGGACTATGTTCACAGCACATCGCCACTGTCACAGAGATATGTGCTTGGTGTTTATGATACCCCCTCCTCGTCCCCCCACTAAAAAGCAAAGAGCAGTAGCTCCCGCTCCTGGCAGATTTTCACTGTTCCTTCTCTATGAATAGGACAGTGCCTATATTCAGTAAGCACTCAAGATATAGTTTGAATCTTTCAAACTATAATTTTAATAACAAAAGACAGACTGTTTATAATAGGAAACTACTGTTGACTGGGAGGCAAGCAAGAAAAGAACACTAATTTAATCCAAATAAGAAGAGAAATCCATTTACACCACAGAAAGGAGAAAATATACTTCTCTCCTGATGGGTAGTGTGCTGGCTAATTTTATATTGACTTGACACAAGCTAGAGTCATTACAGAGAAGGGAGCTTCAGTTGAGAAAATGCTTCCATAAGATTGGACTGTGGACAAACCTCTAGGGTATATTATTAGTTACTGATCAATGGAGGAGGGCCCAGACCCTTGTGGGTGATGCTGTCCCTGGGCTGGTGAACCTGGGTTCTATAAGAAAGCAGGCTGAGCAAGCCAGGAGGAGCAAGCCAGTAAGCCACACCCCTCCATGGCCTCTACATTAGCTCCTGCCTCCAGGTTCCTGCCCTGCTTGAGTTCCTATTCTGAATTTCTTCAGTGATGGACTACATTGTGGAAGTATAAGCCAAATGAACCCTTTCCTCCCCAAGTCTTGGGTTTTTTGTTTGTTTGTTTGTTTGTTTATAGTGGTTCATTGCAAAAATAGTTACCCTAACTAGGACAAGCAATCATAGAGAGCTAAGCAGATAAACATACACATACACACCACATATACTATATAATGTATATAATGTGTGTATGAATATACATACATATACAGTTTATAGATGTACATATACATATATTGATATTGTTTAATGAAAATCCCTATCGATATATTCTATACATAACTTCAGTCTCATAAAGCCCAGCTGGTCTCAAGCTTGCCTAGAACAACCTCAAGCGTCCGAGCCTCCTGCTTCCAGTTGCTGAGTACTGGAATTATGGGCATGCATAACCACAGTTTTTATTTAGTCATTTTGTAAAACTCCAGTGTGGGAGATTAGACCCAGGGGTTTGTGCATCCGGGGCGATCAATGGGACTACATCTGTAGCCTGCATTCACCCCTGTGTTTGCAGTGTTGTGGATCTATCCCGGGTCCTCACAGATGCGATACAAGCGTTCTGTTACAGCACCGCATCCCCAACCTCCATTATACAGAATAACAGCACCGCCGCAGTCATACGGAGTTTTCTAGAGTATTACACTAACAGAACAAACCATGCATAAATATGATGCCTACTTATGTGGGTGACTTTCAACACTTAAGTTCATTTTGTTGATTCTTTAAGGCCTCTAAATGTCAGTTCAACTTCCAACATGTATTTGTAGGTTTCATGTTCACACATACCATTTCTCTAAAGAGTGATTTGCGCTTTCTCTCTCTCTCTCTCTCTCTCTCTCTCTCTCTCTCTCTCTCTCTCTCTGTGTGTGTGTGTGTGTGTGTGTGTGTGTGTGTATGTGTGTGTGTGTGTGTGTGTGTGTGTGATACAAGCATGTATGTACAAGAACATGTGTCTTTATGTGTACATGTGGAGGCCAGAGCAGGATGTCAGGTGCCCTTCCTCTAGCATGTATTTCCTTGAGACAGGGCCTCTTAGTAAAACTGGAAGATCTCTGCTACGTTGGCTGGCTAACAAGCTCTTGGGGTCCAAGGCTGAGGATGCAAACATACGAAGCAATGCCCAGGTTTTTATGTTGGTGTGGGGATTTGAACTTGGGCACTCACACTACAGAACAAGCGTTTGTTCCCCACTGGACCATCTTCCAGGAGCCTCAGTAGGCTTCTTAGTTTTTTAATGTTTGAACTGATTTTAAGTGCCTTTGTAGATAAATTTTTTTTCATATAATATACTCTGAACATGGTTTCCCCTCCCCCACCCCCTCCCAGACCCTCCCTACCTCCGTTCCCACCCGACCCCATGTGTGTTTCCCTCTCTCTTTAGAAAACAAACTTGCTTTATTGCTAGTTTTCCATTCTAAGTATATATGCTGGGGTGATGAAATTACTACTCATAATGAAATCAAAATTCTAATCAGCATCTGCCTCAAGCAAGGTCACCCAGCAAGTCCCAGATCACCAGGAAAACCAAAGCAGAAGAAAATAATCACTCACTCCAATTTAATTTATGTTCTCACCGTAAACTCCAGCACTTGTTTTCAAGGATGCTTCAATTACCCAGTTTACAAATACAAATTAAGCAAGTCAGGTAAAACTATCTGCTAAAATCAAAATAGATTAGGCAAAATGCAGACTGTTCTTCCCTTGGAGAAATCATGAGAAATCTAAAAGGGCAGGAGATATAACCCAGAGACAGTGTCTGGCTCTTACTCACAAAGCACTTTGTCTCATCCCCAGATCCAGGAGGAAGAGGAGGAGGAAGAGGAGGAGGAAGAAGAGGAAGAGGAGGAAGAGGATGATGAGGAAGAAGGGGAGGAAGAGGAGGAGGTAGAGGAGGAGGAAAGGAATATAAACTAAAAACTTCCAACAGGACACTTTGATAAAAAGCAATAAACAAAAGTAGCAAGATTAGATCCCCAAATCTGGGTTGTGTTAGAGGATGTACCTAAAGAGGCTACCATGATATCTATAATAAAAAGTGACATATGGTACACCTGAGCTGGAATTCCATCCAGCTCTCTCCCAGTACATTTCCACTCCAGATAAATAAAACTCTATTTCTCTGGAGCCAGCATTAACAGCAAGATCTGGAGCACTGGAGACTTGTGAACACTTCTGTGGGAATGTTCCCCAGGTTTTAGGAATGCAACTTCTTTAAAAAAAAAAAAAAAAAAGACACTGAATCAAATCAAGGTTACCTTAACTTTCACCGTTGCTTTATAGCCAGCAGGGATGGCGCACGGCATGTTTTTTCCTTGATAAATCTGGGATAGGTCATAAAAGGCTTCCGAAAAGAAGCCTAAATCTATAAGGATTTCGATCTATAAAAGGAAGAAAAGAGATTTTAAGTTAGTTCCTTTTACTTATAAAATACAAATTTTAGAGAAAACGGGTCAGTTTCTAAGCTTCAAAACACCTGCTCAATGATGGTTGCATGTAACTAATCAATGTTCACTGGGTGGTGAGTGAATATAGACTCCTATACTTGTGAAAGTGCCTTGCTTACGTGTGCAGAGGACCACAGAGCTAACAACGGCAGGGCTATTCAGAGTAACAGGCTCTCTTCAGCTGTGCCTTACTTCATCAGAGGCAGACACAAAACTATAACAGCCATGGAGAAGTTTTAAAAAATTAATTGAACTCATCTCTTTGTTCCCATGGTTCCCATGGGAAAGCAGGAAAACCAAAGTAAAAATACGCCTGCCGCTCTTGAACCCTCAGAGGAAAGTCAGACAAAAGCAGTGTGTCAACATGGAGACAGCTATTAATTTTCTTATCTATAATTAACAGTGTCAGTTTTAAAGCCATATGCTTAACGGTTTTAACCAGTTGGTGGCTATACATTCTGCAAGGTTTACTTGAAATACATTTCAGTTGGACTAAATCAGAAAGTTAAAGGAAGGGAAGGTGTCATTTAGCATATTTGTTGAACATCCCTTGGACAGCATGGCCACGTGAAGGTTGAAGGTCCCCTGGGATTCGTAGTTAGCCAAATGTGAGTGACACATGAAGCTCTCACACAGGACAAGAAGGCTTACAGGTGTTGACAAAATTCTGCTTTCAACAGTGGGGTCTCAGAAAGCTTCATCGAGGAAGAACCCTTCAAGAGAAGGGTTGAGAATTATGTAAAGGAGAGAAGAAAGATGCCGAGAGACCCCTGAACACAGAGGTCACAGGTTTTGTGTGCTGGAGACAAGGGGGAGAGAGAGAGGAAGTGGGCAAACACGGTGGCCAAGTACACAGAGACTTTAGACCACAGTAGAGAGCTCTTTCTGCAGCGTGAAAAAGAGTGCTATGTGTGATGTTCATGATGCGTGTGATGGGTGTGATGAGTGTGATTTGTGTGATGGGTGTGATGAGTGTGATTTGTGTGATGGGTGTGATCTCGATGTGTGTGATGTGCATGTGTGTGATGGATGTGATAGGTGTAATGGGTGTGATGCATGTTGATAGGTGTGATGTTTGTGATGGGTGTGATATGTGTGATAAATGGTGATGGGTGTGATGAGTGTGATTTGTGTGATGGGTGTGATAGATCTTGATGGGTATGATGTGTGTGATGTGTATGTGTGTGATGTGTGTGACAGGTGTGATGGGTGAGTATGTGTATGATGTGTGTGATGTGTGTGATGTGTATGATAGGTGTGATGGGTGTGATGGGTTTGATAAATGGTGATGGGTGTGATGGGTGCTGATGAGTGTGGTGTGTATGATGGCTGTGATGTGTGTTGATGGGTGTGATGACTGTGATCCATGTTGATGGGTATGATAAATATTGATGTGTGTGATGGATGTTGACAGTTGTGATATGTGTGATCAGTATGATGGGTGTGGTGGCTGTGATAGGCGTGATGTGTGTGGTGAGTGTGATGCGTGTGATAGTGTTATGCCCAGTTCTTGGAAACCCCAGAAGAACTCCAAGAATTGCAAGTCTGATGTAAAAACAAAGATAGCTTTTATTTCTCGAGTCAGACCTGGACCACAAGCCTTCTGCACAGGTTAGGGATGCTACCCCTGCAACTAGGGGCTTGAAGTATATATGTGTGCATATGCAAAAGCAGAGAGGGATCCTCTGACTTTGGGGTTACTTGACTGGAGAGGTGACAAGGGGAAGCCATTCTTTACAACTGATAACATTTGCTTCAGACAGCAGGGCAGAACTGTGCAGCTGGGAGGGGGCCTTTCTAACTTGGGAAGTAAGTTTATGGTGCTATCGAGAGCTAGTGTATTTTTACAAACTGGACACAGTTGTCTGGGAACACTTAACCACCCTTCCTTCCCTCATGGTCCAAGAGTGGAGCACTTTTCATCCCAAGGATGTTTGTTCAGTCCTTGTTCTCCAAGGACAGGGGCCATCTGCACCAGAGGAATGTTGGTTATGTACCAAGGAAAGTGTCGGCCTTGGTGACACAGAAGCTGGGGTATGTTGCCTTTTGTTTGTTCCCAAAGCTGGCAACTACTGCCCCCCATGGGGTTGTTAGGGGGAAGGGAGGGCCACCATGAAAAGGGGAATTGCATATGGTGCTAGGCTGGGCCCTCTTTTTGCCCTCTTCAAAAGGCCCAAAAGGCTGGTGGGATCTATGCTGGGAAAAGGGGGAAAGGACAGTTCTAACTGCAAGCTTTCTGTGTCTCTTCAATAGGTGTGATGAGTGTGAAGGGGAATGCTTGAAATCCCAGTGCTTTCAAAGGACAGTGAGTTTCGAGGCAGGCTTCCATTAAGAATATAAAGCCAGCCTCTGTTAGAATGAGACTGTGTCAAAATACATGGGCTGAGGGTGCATCTCAGAGGAGGCGAAGCTCGTGCTACTGTAGGCAAGGCTCCAAGTTCAGTGTCAGCAGGGGAAAAAATGTTACGGAGACTTTGAAGCAGAAAAAGACCCTTACATATAGTGACTTTGTGGAAGACAGAGGTACTATGAATAGATACAGAGAGAAAAGTACAAAATTGGATGAACACAAAGATCACACAAACATACACACACACACACACACACACACACACACACTACACAAACCCCACACAGAAAAAGACAAATCAATTTTTCTTCACGCAATACACCTTATTCTCTGTTCTCCTTTCTGTGCTTGGTTTAGGAACTTCAAGAGTAGGAAAAAACAAGGAACACTTTAAGGAAATAAAAGAGGCAGTTTAGGGGAAACCATTTGGTAAACTAACATGAAAATAAGACACACAGGGCTACAAGGCTGTTCTTAATTGGAAAAAGAAAGTCATTTGTCTGTTGAGATGCACACTGCAGCTGTTGCTGATGAAATGGTCTCTGCCCACCCCTACACCATCCCCACAGTCATCAAATACCAAAATCAGCACTTGGGGAGACAGATGGACTCTTCTGGACCCCAGGTAGTCATTATTTTCATTGATCACTATAAGGAAATATTCCTGCAGACCATTGTGTCAGACCCCTGTACCAAAACAACATCAACCAAGGCTAACTCTGACTTATTTCATCATATCCATTTAAGCAGTCGGAGTAACCTACTCTGTGGACACAAGCCAGAGGATACTGAGAACTGGACATCAATCAAACCTTGATACACCTTCTGAAGCGGTCATACTCATCCTGGGATCATTTGAAATGCTGAGTATAAATCTTTGATGGGGTTAGCAGGTCTACCGTGAAGCAGAGTAGCAAATCATAAAGAGGCCTTACCACGTTCCCTGGAAGACCATACTACACCCTAGAAACTTAACTGCAAGATCTATCCATCACAACCTGGCTAGTCAAGGAGCGTCATTACTTGGTTTTTCCCAAGTCTGAGGTTTCTCTTTCACTTACTGCCACCCCCGTTGCTTCAGGGAGATCATACAGTTTCCGTTCACACAGACTGTCACTTCTTGCTTGTGGGATCTATCTTTTGCCTTGCATTTGTCAAGACCTTAATCACAGTTTTCAATCTTACCGTGCCAAAAGCTTCCATGTTTCACACTGCTCTCAGTATTAGCCGACACCAACCCTAATGGTATCATTCTCTGGTGGTATCTGACCAGCATTCTATAGTGAATACCCCTCCTAGCCAAAGCTCCAAACAGAGGGGATGGCTCTTCACTGGCTTCAGAGCCACTCTCTGACAGAATCATGCCCAAAGTCCAAAGACAGAATTCTGCCTTGCTCTTACGTGGTGAACTATGAATGAGTTTTTGAGGTTATTTATAGGCTCATGGAAGACTCAAAGGTAACACCAGAAAGTACCCTGAGCAACCCACGGATAGTTACACCACTGAAGAATCTACCTGCTGCATAGACAACTGTAACATAGTAACAAAAGTTAATCTACCAAAAAGTTCCAACCTAGATCATTGTTTCTATCTCCAGGAGGGGAATGGTCTTCTGAGGCTCTGAGCCCCAAGAACCTCTGCCTTCCTCCAATGAGAGAATGTTAATAGGCCCATTCTTGGTTCTTGAGGGTCTTCTACTGTGATCCAAGACAGCAATGGTCATGTACAACCTGGAGAGGAGACAGTGACGCAGCGTAGCTCTCTGACACTCCTCCTGTTACTGTCTACAGTCTGCCCAGAACATCCAATCCAGTAGCACAAAAGCACTTCTGTCCCCAAAACAACTCAAAATTTTCTACCTTCTGTCTCTTTCCAAGATCGTTCTCTTTCCCATTCCCTGAGTTGTCTTGTTTTCAAGCCTAAATTCTGCCTATTTAGTGAAACCCTCGTACTAGAGCCATTTGTTTCTTGTTCAAACTTTGGGAACAAGTTCCATCACATTCACCTGCAAATAATCAAGTGACGGGTACATATGCTACCAGCTGATGGTGTGCCCATCCCTGTGCCCGGTTTTCATGTCTTTATGGTCAAAAACTGTGGGTGACATGCCTCGGACTCGAGTTTCTAATAAGCTGCTTTTAGATAAGAGGTATTCAGTAAGTCTTTTCAAAATGTTATTTATGTATTAGGGGGCTACCGCTGAACATGTCAGGACAAGTTGTGAGAGTCAGTTTCTCTACTGTGTGGGTTCCAGGGCTCAAACCCATGTCAGGCTAGGTGGCGAGTGCCTTTACGCTGATGAGCCATCTCAAGCAGCGCCAAATCACACTCTGGAACGAATGAGTATTTGTCAATTGTTTTAACGTGAGTGGCAGTGAACACACACATAGACAGTTGGCACTTGACAAAATACCTACAAAGTTCAATCTAAAAATCAACTAATGAACACCAAATATGTGAACCTATTACCCAAAACAGTTCAGGAAATTTTTAAAAACTGATTAAGAATAATATTCTTGCCTCAAGAATATTGTAGTCTAGCCGGGCGGTGGTGGCACACACCTTTAATCCCAGCACTTGGGAGGCAGAGGCAGGCAGATTTCTGAGTTTGAGGCCAGTCTGGTCTACAGAGTGAGTTCCAGGACAGCCAGGGCTACACAGAGAAACCCTGTCTCGAAAAACCAAAAAAAAAAAAAAAAA
>JANHMN010000021.1:14894548-14931532 GCA_030674055.1 Rhabdomys pumilio
CCCCCCCGTCTATGCCTCTTCTGTCCAGCCATTGGCTGCTGGAATCTTTATTTACCAATCGGAATTAACTGGGGGTGGGGTCCCTCAGTGTCTTACCTGTAAATAGTTTGGGGGGAGGGAAATTAACATTAGAATACAAGCGGTATTGGGCCAAATTCCACTTTCTCCTTTTCATTTAGTTCAGGACCCCAGTCCGTGGCACCGCACCCCCCCCACACACACACACACCCACACACACACAAATTAAGCTCTATTTCAATTATTCTCATCTAGAAGTCTCTCCCAGATACGCCTAGAGGTTTGTTTCCATGATGGGTCCCAACCCCATCAAGGTGGAGATCAAGCTCACCCTCTTCATTAGCATACGCTTCCTCTGCATTAGCATACGCTTCCAAATTTTTACCAGACCTTGAAAACGCTACCAGAGAGTTCCAAGGCCCAGTCATTTGTGACCCCAAAGTAAGGAGCACATCTCTAAGTGCAGAGAAATTCAAGTACAATTAATTCTCTTCTTGTAAAAGTAATAACAATGTAACTGTGTGAGGACTGGAAACCACGTTGTTAAAAACGTAGAACTTAAGGCAAAGGCCTACATTCACACGCTCCCTCGGCAGCTCTTACCTACCTACGTAGTGTTACCTGCGATGTCTTCAATCATCACCTTTCCATGGCAAAAACGTAATGTGCCTCACGTGTTAGATGGGCACTGTTGCGTGAAAACAAAAACTCTGCCTGGTCCCAGCCTCTGCAGAGCACAGATTCTGACTAAACCCAAGCTCTCCCTTCACTGAGTATTTCATTGTCCTAAAGTTAAACCCACAGCCCAGTTATTCTTGAAGCCGTGTGGATATGTGAATGGTCACAGACTGACCAGTACTTCAGTTGACCCATCGGCGGAGCAGGGGATGGTTTGGCCTGGATATTGGAACAGCTCCTTATCTCAACTCAGACCGGAGGCTTCCTTCCTACAGCTGCACCTGGCAAGCCAAAGGGTGGAATTCCATATTCGTTTTACCTTCTCTAGACTGAGGGGTGAGCCAAGGGCCTTGCTCACATTAGGAAAGAACTCTACCACTGTACTGTATTTCCTGACATCTGTGACTTTTATTTTTTTATTTTGAGATGCATCTTACTAAGCTGCCCAGGCTAGTGTTTAAGTTGCCTAAAATCCAAGGCAGGCCTTGAACTTGTGACCCTATAGTCTCAGCCTCCTGAGTAGCTGGGATGATAGGCCTAAACCAGCAGACCTGGATGAGACAAATTATTGTCTCGGAGCGAAGTCTGAATTTTACAGAAGTCTCATTTGCCAAGAGGCTTCTCACAGTCAATGTAACACAGAGCAGAAATTGCTTACTGCTTCTGTCTGGTTGGGAGACACCTAATGGTGGGTCAGTTAGAAGCTACAACCAGTAATCACTTTTGTAAAAGATTGGAATTAGTTTTAAATGACTTTGAACATAATACAGTTTTTGGCAATTATGCGCTGCAAATGTGAAACAAAACCTTTTTCTACAATTACTGCAGCACAAAACATCAAGAGCAATTACCTCTGAGATTTAGTTTCTTTTCTTTAATGAGAAATAGAAACTCACTATTTTATTGCTGCCTATTGCTCAATTATTCAGGAAAAAAAACATTCTCAATTTCTGAAGCTGTAGAGGGGAAAAGTCTCATTTCTTTTTTTTAGCACAGTGATATATATTATATATGAATATAGGGAGGCAGCTGGGGGTTCCCTAGGAGATGAAAGCATATCCCAATCCAGATGTGAACTGCACTACAGGAAACAGAGTATCATTGTTGGGTTTTTTTTCTTAAGTAAACAAGTCCTTGCCAAATCTTCCCAGTGTTGAAAGCACTTGCAGCTATCTTTCACTTTACTACAGAGCTTTCTAATTTAACAATGCATATCCATGGCGATAACTATTTTTAATATAAGAAGGGAGTTGAATTCAGAAGAACAAGTATACCGTATCTCTATCTATATAGAGAGAGGCAGGCCTTGAACTTGTGATACATATACATATATATATATATATATATATATATATATATATATATATATATATATGTGTGTGTGTGTATATATATATGTATATACATATATGTGTGTATATATATATATATGTGTGTGTGTGTGTGTGTGTGTGTGTGTGTGTAGAGAGAGAGAGAGGGAGAGACAGACAGACAGACAGACAGGCAGACAGACATAGGAAAACAGATATAAAAGTTGTGTGAAGAACCAGAAAAAAAGAAATCATTGCTACCAGGAGCAAATGTGAGGGGGGTAGATATTTTTAAATATGGACAGAAGTACACACAATAAAGGAGAGATGAGAGAGAGAATAAAACCTGGCCAGTGTCTAGAGCATACCAATTTATTTTTAAGTTGACTAACTTCAAGTTTGTGGTTTATATTCTTCGATTTCTTTACTCCAAAGGGGGAAAAATGATTTATTTTTGGACATTGGGGGTTCTGGAGACACTGAGACGTGTCTGCCTTTTATCTCACAGTTAGGGTTTGTTGCTCTTAGCTGAAGCTATGACAGACAGGACATAGGTCATGGTGAAGGGAAGGAAGAGTGAACTGGGAAAGCACAAAAGAACACAAAAATTAAACAGACACGTGACGCAAACAGGACGGGCAGAGACGACGGAGATACAGTCTTGGAAGTACAGGGAAGAATCCAAAGGAAGTATGATCTTACAAGTTGTAACCAGATGCACAGGAGCAAAATGTGCAAAGTAGAAGGCAAGTTAGGAAAAGTATCGCAGTAAACTAAGAGGCTTTAAACATGTGGTAGAAGTAATAGAACACGTGTATGGACGTCTCGGTGGGGAGGTGCAGGGTGAGAGGTTTAAAGCAGAGAGGGAGAACGGGGGCACTGGGGATGTGAGGAGGAAGCTCAAATCAAACTGAGATTGTGTGAAAAATGGATAAGAAAACAGGACATTTAGTAAACTAATTAAAATTAAAAATAATAAGAACGGAAGTGTTGTAATAGAGGTAGCCTATGTGGGCAGATAAAGCTGTCCCAGAAGTCATAGATTATCAATGGAAATCTTAGTGCTGGGGAAAGGCCAGCTCCCTGCAAGTCTACAGAGGGCAACTCGAGGCCCTCCAAAACAAAACACAATTTCCACTGCAGTGGGCTGCTCACCAACTAGATGGTGAGACTATATTGTTTAAGATACCATATGCTGTGGTCATAGCACATAGAGAAATCAAGCTGGCAATAAAATGGAAGCCTCCTCTTTGTTGGTTAACCCTTATAGTACCAGAAGTTGTTAGGCCAATGGCTGGGGTCGAACTGTGAGCAACAGCTTTCTTCAGCTACAGACGGCATGCTACACTACTGCCCTATCATAAACTCGGTGTCCAGTGGTGCCATTATGGCAACTCTGTTACAGGAGTGACCAACCATTTTCTCATCAGAATTGAGACCTATTATACGGAAGGAACTCACATCCGGTACTCAAAACCCGGTAAAAAGACTGTGGCAGTAGAGTC
Organism: Rhabdomys pumilio; assembly: GCA_030674055.1. Lineage (NCBI taxonomy): Eukaryota > Metazoa > Chordata > Mammalia > Rodentia > Muridae > Rhabdomys > Rhabdomys pumilio. Next base: position 14,898,060 of record JANHMN010000021.1, read on the forward strand.
ATGGGCCTGAGTGGGCAAGCTACTGTTGTTTTGCTAAACAGACATGGCTCACCCACCTAGTCGCCTTCTAAATAATTACATTTATCCTTCTACATGAGTGCTACTGTCAACTTTGCTCTGAGAATCTTTTTGCGGTGGGCAGAGACATAACTGGTCAAAGTCTTGAGAATAAATGACAGTTTAATGCGTTAGCATAGATGGAATATCTGTATCCATGGCAGAGTTCAGAGAACATTACGGAGGAGGGACAGAAAGAATCTAAGAGTCGGAGGACAGGAGAGAGTGTTATGGAGTGCTGTATGGGCATGAGGTGGCCATGACACCCCTGTCACACAGCAGCTGTGATTGCTTGTATAAAACCTGCCTGTGATTGAACCCAGCAACACCCTGACACGGCAAGGGAAGAGTCATGAGGCCCCACTTCTCCCTGAGGATTCATAGGCAGTTAGAGGTAGGTAGGACAGGAGGGTCTCACAAGCTCTGAGGATCAAACGACGGTTGGAGTAGGGTGGGGACATTTTCTTCAGTGGTGTAGACACTGCTAAGTTCCCACGGTCCTGTAAGTAACCTGTTGCCACTGCACCTGTTGCTAAGCAACACTAATGAAACGCACTGAATCATTAAACAAACAAGCAAACAAAAAAAAACACATGAAAACAGAAAAATATGATCAGAAGATGTTAAGAAATCTTTATAATAAAAAACATTATCCCATTATTACACATAATTTATGATAGTGATGTCATAAAAAAATAAAAAGCTGTTGTTCTTACTATGAGGTTGTACTTAGCGTAGTGCAGTTCGCGGATGACGTAGTACAGGCTTGCGATAACACTGCAGATGTCAGCCCTGAATTTGTCCGAGAAGAGCTCGATGCCCGGGAGGAGCTGCGTGATTTCGTACTGAGCATAGTTCCGTTCGGCTTTGGGATGTGGGAGCGTCGTACGAAGCAGACTCTGGGAGATGAAATAAAGAGCCACAACATCTCACCTGCACCAACGAGCAAGCAAAGACAGGCACGCGTGCCATTTCCTGAGGGGCTTTGTGTGTGCTCTGTGTAGTGATGTCACAGTAAATAGTGCTTATTAAATATTATCATCATCATACATTCCTAATGCTGGTCTCACTCCAGGTGGGCTTCGTAAGTTCCATTATAATAGTCCACTTACTGTTTTCAAACCAAATATCATTATACTATCATTTGGTGAGGCCCGTGTTGTGTCCTGCTCATAACTTCTGTGTGAATAGTATCTCATTTAATCCTCACCTAACCTACTCTTAGAACAAAGGTTTGTCATTTCACAAATGGTACCGTGAAGGACTGAATAATTAATGTATATGAGTTTACACAGTTAAATTTACATAAGTGGAATAAAAGGATTCTAAGCTATGTCTTTCTAACTCAAAACGCCATCGTGTTTGACTATAGGGGAGGTAACTGAAGTCAAAACCAGTCAAGAGGAGATTCTAAACCAGTGTCTCTTATGTAATTCATATGAACAATATGCAACATGCTATGTAAACAAGATATATTGATAAAACCAAATTTTATGTTTGGAAGTATTTCTTTGAGTGTTTTAATGCTTAACCACTAGTTGAAGACAAAACATTATGAAATCATTTTAATGCATATTAATCAAGAAAATTTTTCAATTCAATTACTTATTAACATTATAAGGTATCCAATTTTCAAAGACAAATGAAGCTGTTGGGAATTTTATTATCTCTAATTTGCTTTGTAAAACCACTTTTAAAATTAACAGGCTTTTCTTCCTCCCTAAGAACTAACTGCAGTCATACTGAAAGGTGATATGCAAGTTTCCAAGGGAGGAAAATCACTAATATTCCTGCCTAGCTGTGACATTCACAAACTACAACAATTACCAACATGGCCCAGTATACTTGTATACTTAAGGGTGGAATAGTGGCATTTATAGCTTGGCAGTAACCAACAGCTCCGTTGGACTTAAGGCCTGCTCAACAAGAGGGAAATCAAAATCATGCCTGATACTGGAAACCTGGTCAAATCCCCAACGCTGGTGAGTTATGGACCTTAGGAGAGCTCCTGCTACTGTCACTTTACTGAGTCAGCACAATCCCCAACTGTGTTCTACTCAGGAGAAGGTACAGCTCCCATCCTTATTGAAAGACAAAGACCATTACATAAAACCGTAGTTTGTCAAAATTCAGAGATTGTGGGGGGGGCCCAGTCCTAATGGATACAACTACAATACAATCCCTGCATCCAAGGGATTCGAGAACTCTGAGGAAGAGAGGGGAAGAGAGATGGTAAAAATCAGAGGACCAGGGAGTCTGCAGTGAGACTGTATCCCTAAAAATGACAGGGAGTCAACACCCGTGATACCTGAACAAGCTGCCTGACAGGACCAGAGCAAGAACAATACCAACAGACATGCTGGCATGGGAGGGGGAAATCTCACAGGCTCCCTCCCACCCATAGACAAAGAAACGAAAGCTAAGTGAGGAACACCAAGAGGGAGAAAAACAGTCTTCCTGGGGAAGAGTTCCTTAATTTGTTATCCAATACTAAGAGGTCAGTCTTGAAACCACATACATTACGAATAACAGGAAAGGGATTTAGTAGGAGATGTATAGCAGGGGTTGTAATTGGGGAGAGGATGGAATTAAGAAAGGGATAAAGGAGAATGATATAATTTTCATTTAAAATTTTTAATTAAAAAAATTAACCAGCTTCTAAGATAAACTTCAGAGGCTCACACTCATTTTAGGCACAGCATTACTAATATAGTAATATTTAATATTACATTAAGCAAAAAGGTAGCTCTTTTTAATTGTACACTTTGGAGAACATAAACAATATAAACAAGGGGCTGAACAGCAAGCTACGGTGTGGTGTGGGGCTCCAGGCAGGCCACAGCTCCCTCTGTTCTTCTCATGCCTCCCGCTTCCCTTGCAAACACACATTTTGGAATTATAAGGAAACTGTAAAGTCTGCCCTTAAACTTGAAGAAGGCTCTCCCAAAGAATTTATCTATCCAGATTTTAGAAGCCATCATCTAACTATAACACGCACAGCAAGGGGCATCTGTCAGTCCATCAAAGCAAACAGGACCCTTGGCAAAGGCTCCCTGGTTACATCCTGACTCTCTGATGTTGTGATTCAGATAAAAGCTCCTTTCTTCTTCGGCAAGAAATCTTGAGAAACACCAACACCGCTGTGGCCTTAAACCAGTTTACCTCTGGCCTTCACTTTATGATGCTCTCTCGGGCGGCCCAGCACAACTTTATTTATAGAGATGAGGTAACCGTGGCAACTGTGTGGAGTCAAGCAGACTGGCTTTATATTGATGACTAATAGAGCACCTGCTGAGCATAGGAAACTCAGTTTCCCTCTGTGTAAAACTCTACCCATTAGAGGAGGAAAGGAACTGAAAAGGGACCGTTCTATGCTAATGAGGAAGGATAGCACCCACCAAATGCTGTCCACACAGGAGAGACGAGCGTGTGGAACTCCAGGGCAGCTCATGCTACCTCCCTATCTGCGATTTCTAGGCACCGGATGAACCACATCTGTTTACTAACATCAATCCAAAATAGTAATTAATAATAAAAAAATACGTAAACTAGTACCTGAAAAAGCAACGCAGACAATATACAACAGTTGGTTCTTTCCTTAACATTCGCCGTCTTAATAAACCTAAATAACAGCAAGTAAAACCAATTAGGAGACAACTTCCCAAAGTTTCTATATGAACATATTTGGAGCTATGTCTGGGATTCAGAAAACATAAGGAGGAGGGGGAAATGTATGCATTAAAACCTAGGAAAAAATATAGAAGAAAATGAAAACTTATCCCAAATCCTACCACTAGCAATGCTTTGGTTTTCTTCTAGACTTTTTCCTCTTATAGTGGTACACAAAGAGACAAAGGCTTGTTCATATTAAGATTAAAATGATACCACAAATAATATATATACAAATATATATGAATATATATTACATAAGCCACTTTTCTATTTGTGGATTTAACAAACTCTATGATTATTCAAAGAACTATAGTGTTTTATTGTGTAGATGTATTATACATAAAAACGTCTGTCTCAGCTTTTTTTTTCTTCAAAAGCTAAGGTACATGTTGTAAGTTAAACTTTGGGAGCGTATCTTATTAATTCTTCTAGGAAAATCACTAGAAGTGCAAATTTTTGGCCAAAAAAAAAAAAAACCCAAAGAAATGAGAAGAAGGTTTTCTATGAATCTGGCTGAATAATTGCCCCCAAAGGCTATAGCCATATGGTATGCTGCCACTGATAACATTAAGCCTTTCCAACCAAAATGAAAATCGCATCTTTCCACTATGATTGTCTCCTGTTAGGTCCCTTGGACCAGTTTGTATTTCCTTTATGTGACTCTTGCAACCTGCCTTTGCAGCTATAAACCAAATTATCTTCTCTTAAATCTCACTTAGATAAATAAAACCAGGCAGTTGGCACAACTCTAGTAACAATGCCATCCATGTGAGTTCTTCTGTGTGGGTGTCGAGGTGGGACTCTGCACTCAAGCGTGTCCTCTGCCCTCAGAGTATGAGAATAGGAAAATCCATGTGGACTCATGTCTCCCCTGGACGTCACGCTTGCAGCTGGGAACAGCTTTCCTGCTTGGAATCACTGGGAGATAATTCCCAAGAATCCAAGCTGAGGTGCCCTCAGCAAGGGCTGTTCCTTCCCATGTGTCAATCCCCCATTCTCAATTTCTAGGTCTCATACTGAACTCTACCAAGTCACAGGTCGGCTCTCTGTGTTCACGGGTATGTGTGTTTGAATGCGTCCATGTATCTGTTTGGTCTGAGGACGAGTTCCTTCCCAGGGATACAAAGTCAAAATTGATAGATGGGAATATTTAACACTGTTAGGGAAATGTCTCTACTTCCAAAAGTACCAATTTTGTGAAAGCCAAAAGAAGTTCTGCCATTTAATATGCTATATAGCTCAGAATACAGTGTGGAGTTTTCTTCACCACACCCTGTAGGTGGACGAAAAAAGTGACTACAGAAGAGAGTCCTCTCCTACTCTGGACTTTGGGATTGCCTACAGTTGTTGTGTGAGTTGTTAACGGTGCACAAAGCATAAACGTGTAGAGGCCTGAATCACAGCCAGAGAGACATGTAACCCCAAGAACCTGGGAAAATATTACCATTTATGTCAAGAAAGAGACTATACAGATCCAGTTGTATTAAAGGCCTTGAGGTAGGGTAAATATCCGCTATTGTCTTGGCAGGTCCAGTGTAAACAGGATGGAACTTGTAACAGAAGGACCAGGTCTGAGGAGCAGAAGGAAATACGTGGACGGAAGTAAAGGTCAGAGAGGGGTGGAGCTAGAGTGAGGTGAAAAAGAAGAAGAGACAAAGGGTGGAAAGAGAGCAAGACATTAGTAGACTGTTGATCTTAAAGCTTACAGTAGGTTTGTCGGCCACAGAACCTAAGAGTATCCTAAAGCGGATGCTGGGGTGACTCCAGAGAACAGACTGTGCCCTGGAGTTTTCAGAGGAACTATAATTCGGGCAACGCCTCGACTTGAGGATTTCTGAGCTTCCAAAGGCTAAGATGATAAATGTGAGCCTCGGTTGGGGCTGTAGCTCAGTGGTCAGTGCTCACCTAGCATGTGAGGAACACTGGGTTAATGCTTAGCACCAAGAAGCAACAGAAATATGTTTTGTCACAGCAGCAGCAGGGAACAAATGTATTGCCTTGCACGCTGGGTGTCGCATGAGTCTCATCTCTACGGTCTACGTATGAGGGCACTGAAGCAACGCACTGAGAACATGGGGTTCCTGAGATGCTCTCAAACTCGGCCTGAGTAGCCAGCCGGCATGCTATACTCTTGCCCCTAAACCAACGACTCCAGCGCTCATTGCTCCATGACTCAAGTGCTACTGAAAGCCAACACCGTACTTGCACTTGGGATCCTTCAATAAGTCAAGGTCTGTGCCCAGGTGGGACTCATCACAGGAGGAGAGTCACAAATACAAATATCACATGATGAAATTGCATCACCCTGTAGATGGATAAAACTGCTGTGAAGGAAGCAGGGCGGCCAGGGGGTGGGGCAGGCTCCCCGCCCCTCCCCCTAACACTCACTGTGCTATCTTCGCTGAGATCACTGCCCCTTGCAAACACCCCCAGATGCCAAATTTTGATAGAAATTCTTCACTGTAGTCTTTGAAACCAGGAGGTGAGGAGCTGCTGGTGGCGTTGGGGAGGGAGGTGCCAAATTCTTTCCAGTTGTGCAGAACATCTGGTTTTCTAAAGATGTCGTCAAGAGCTTGGCTCCAACATTTAAAAGCAGCCCTAAGACAGAGAGCACTGAGTGAGACGTCCTCTGGGGTCAGGAATCACATCAGCCTTCCGAGAGGAAAAGCGAGAAGATAATGGGGGAGCCCAATGCAAATGTCAGAGGATAAAACTAATACTGCGTGCTAGTTCCCTGTGACAGCCCATCTCGGGTCATGTGACAAATGCCACAATGTAATGCTATGGTAGAGCTCACATTCTGGTAGAAAAGGGTTTTCCTAATTTTTTTTTTTTAAATAGAACAAACAAAAGTGTGTGCCTTTACAAACTTCTGGGACAGTACCTTTTCTTATCTGCAAAGATGAGGAGGCTTCCAAGGGAATGCAACGTCTGGACTTTAAGGCTCCTTTGATTACTGGCTTGGAGAACATCTGTATTTTTAATCAAGTAAAAGAACAAATGTCAGTTCTAAGGAAAATATTCCCTTTATGTTTGCAAGAATATTCTCCAACTTCATTATTTCTTAACTGTGGAGATTGCAGTGGGGGAAAAAAAAAACCTCAAGCTAATAGTGTTTTCAAATGCCACGCGCTATATATACCCAAAGAGAGCAAACAGGGCTCTATTTGAACACTGAGGGATTTGAGATTGAGTCTGATGCCCCCAGAATTACAGGGGCTCTGTGGAAAAATCAGAGTGAAGCCAGGTAGGCAGGGGTGGTTAATGAGACTTATGGAAAAGTGGGGGTGAGGGGAAGGCCAGAGATGTAAGAATGGAGGTGGAGTTTGGTTTTCTAAAGAGGGTGGACTGGGAGCCTTGAGAGGAAGTAGTGCCTAAACTCTAGAGAGCCCTGATTGCCACTTGGAGAGATGGAGATTGCACTACAATGAACAGAAAGGTCCTAGAAGGTTGTTTGTCGCAGAGATATGACAAGATCCCAATAGATCAGATTTTTCCTTTTACCTAAATGGGGTTGGGGGAGGGAGGGAAGAGTATTGTATCGGCTTTCTAATAAGTGCATATATAATTAAGGTTGTCTAGCCAGAAGAAACCAAAATGTGGCAGTACTTTAGTGATCGAAGCACTAAGATCAGAGCTCAACTCTGAGGCCTCAAGTAGGGGTTCCCTGCTCTGTCACAAAGGAGCATCTGCTGGACCACGGCCGGTAACAACCGGGGATACAGGATGTCTTGCAGAAACTTGCCCCACAGTGACCAAAAAAGTGATATCCCTGTTCGTGAAGTCCAAAATCTAACTTTGTTTTATAAGGGTTTCTTTTTTAAAAAGTATTTTTGTTTGATTTCCCTTAATTTCCCAGAAATATAAACATTGTGGTGCTTGGTTTTGTTGAGAACCAAACTCACAGTGCTGATAGAACTTAATTCCCTGATACAGCACACCTGTGTCAATCTACTCCCGTTGTCATGGAGACCTCGCAGGGGGGATGGTAGCACCTGTGCTCTCACATTTATATATTAAACCACAGGACATAGCTACAGAGTCGTTCTGTGTTCACCCTTATTTTGTCTTTACAGCTCTGTAATGAACTTTTAGAAATCACATATCACAAAGAACATGCGAATTGCCAGTTTTACTTTAAGAAGTAAAGGGAGAATTATACAATGTCTGTAGCAGCAGTGGGGAGGGGTGTCACTAGAGGGTGTCATACAATATGGGGAAGGGCCCACTACTGGTTTGTAAAAAAAAAAAAAAAAAAAAAAAAAAAAAAAAAAAAAAAAAACCTACATCTGAGAGAAAGATGTGAAGAATGAGATTGCTGGGGACAGAGGAGAAATTCTTGCCACTGTCACCATCCTCAGAAGAATCTCTCAGTTCCAGCAAGATGAGGACAGGGCCAGAGGGGTGGCCTAGAACCTCGCAGTGGCCAAAAATAATAGCCAGGTGAGTCATGGGGCAGCTTCTGTCTCTAGAATGTTCTAGCTTACCCTAAATGGCTGGGATGTATTCAAGTTCTTTCATCATTATTAATTTTTTAATTCATTTATTATTAGTGTTTGTGTAGTGTGTGTGTGTGTGTGTGTGTGTGTGTGTGTGTGTGTGAAAGAGAGGAAGGAAAGAAGGAGGGAAGGAGGGAAGGAGGGGGATGGAGAGGGAGAAAGAGAGCGAGTAAGAGGTGCTTGCAGGTGAGTATATTCCATGGCACAGCACCCATGTCAAGGGCAGAAGACAACTTTGTGGAGTCAGTTCTCTCCTTCCACCTTTAGATGGGAAGATTGAACAAAGGTCTCTGTCCTTACGCTATAGCCATCTCATCTCTACAGCCCTCACCCCACTCTTAAAGGTAACATTTCAGGACCAGATGCAATCTCACATTAACACTGAAGGTCAGACTGACAACTCATAAAGGGTTAGTCTTACCAATAGTTTGGTAGTAGGAAGAAATGACCAGCCCCAGCTGTGAAGAGGGAAGTTTGCTTTTCTCCACTGAACTAAAAACTCGGAAGTTTTCTTGGGAAAGGTCAGGAGGTGTTGGCATGTGCATTTCTTCCGTTCCCAGGCAAAACTCCACCTTCCCTGGGGTAAGTTTCGAGTTGTCTACCCCTCCTCTTTCACCTAAAGGTATGCATAAAAGGAAATGGAAAATGTTAAAGGGGGAAGAAGGGGAGGATGGAAAGGTAGAAGCAATGTCAGGGAAGGATGAGCATTTCCGATGGGCATCTTAACGAGCAGATGGATGCAATTTCGTTCACCCTGGGGTCCAGCATGAAGTCTGCAGTTGTTCAAGTTGATGGGCTCTGTACCTTCTTGTTTTAGGAAAAGCACTACATAGGGGCTGCCAGGCAGGCTAAGGCACTACAGAAGGACAGACAGACAGGCTATGGCACTACAGAGGGGCAGCAGGCAAGGCTAAGGCTGAGCTAATGGTCTGCTTCTTCTGCGAGCTGGGGAAAGTTTGAGTCTTCATAAAAATAGCATCCCATAGTTAAGTTTCTAGTTCACCTCTGGGACAGAAGCCTCTTGGAGAGAAGCAACATGTATGGAGCTCTGACCTGAAACAGGAAGAAAGGAATGGAGGAAATCCATCTTGTTCGAAGATCAGAGAACACAGGGAGGAAATGGGCCAGGAAAGCAGCATAAAGGAACCTAGGGAGAAGCTGTGAGAGACGCTGATGTCAACTGCCTGAGCACTAGGTGCGACCTACTAAGAATGTCTCAGTATCTGCAGGGTGAGCTGGCAGAACGGTTCTGATGAGTTGTTCTTGATTTTGAAACTCCTGTTTATGCATTAATAATATATTTAGCAATTGGAGTCCGTAAGTCTGATATGGAGAATTATTTTAGCAGACCAGCTGGGCTTGGCTGGGTGGTCAGTGAATACTAGGAGCCACTTGCTCAACTCTGGTTTTACCAGCACACTCAGTTTGACATGGGTTCGTCCTCACACTTGGATGACAAACACTTTGCCTGCAGAACCTTCTCCCAGCACCCATTTGTCTTTATTCACCTGACCTCCCTTGTTCCATTTGCTGACCCCCTTTCTCCCCTCCAAAGCTTCCGTCCTGCCTCCATACTACATACATTCTGCCATTCTTTCTTTCTTCCTCCCTCCCCAGTCTCTGTAAAAGACATTTTATGGATGCTTATTTTAAAGTGAATCTATTTCTCTGAGACTGACAACAGGCAGCTGATAAAAGGCTTTGTGTAACCATCCTTTACCACTTTGTGGCTCCTTCTTTCTTCCACCTTTCTCTACCCCTTTCAATCTCCTAACACTGAATAGGAGAGAAAGGGGACAGAGGGGAAAAGGTACAATTATTGTTAGACTACTTCCTGCAGTTAGGAACATCAAGTTCTTTAGGGCAAGTTTGGTCTTTGCTGCCAGGATATCTAATTTCTTCTTTGTGAACAACTACTTAACAAACCACCTCCAACAGCAACCAACAATCAACCAATGAACCAATAACAACCCAACCCTGCCTATTAGGGCCCTAGTATTTATATACCCTCTGAAGAATCCCTAGAACTCCAAATGTCACACAATCAAAGAAACTATTTGCAGCTGGCAAGATCACGCCTCTGCGAGAGCATGAGGCAAATCATAGTCACCTGCTGTGAAGCGATCCCATATCCCACACCTGGGATAAAATGAAAACATGTTCCCATTTCTGTGTTTTCTTAAAAGAAGCCAAAATTCTCGCTATAGTTCTTAACTTGGTATGATTCAGTCATCTCCTAAAGGAAAATAACCATAGTGCTACACCTGCAAAGAAAGGGCCAAGAACTTCGAGGCATGGAACAAAACTTTAATAGACACTATTTTTCTTTATGTGTACTCTGTTCCAGGAAGTTGGCTAGTTGAATAGAAAGTTTAAAAGTAGGTCAGGCATCTGGTTGGAATAAAGTGTGTGTGTGTATGTGTGTGTGTGTGTGTGTGTGTGTGTGTGTGTGTGTGTGTGTGTAAGAGAGAGAGAGAGACAGACAGACAGAACAGACAGACAGACACAGACACAGACACAGACACAGACAGAGAATGAATGAATTAGTTAATGAATGAATGAATGATGAAATCTGTTAGACAAGATAGAAAATGGCTGCCAGGGGAGAAGCATGTTGGGAAGAGAGGAGGATTACGAGTGTGGAACACTCAGCAGGATGATAGCCAACGTAAGAACAGATCAAGGGACAGAGAATGAACCTTTACCTTGTGTCTGTGCAAGAAATAAAGAAAGCAGCTTTCTGCTGTGTCGGACCGATCTGTTGTGATATTTGGACTTTTCCAGGGTCTCTCTGAAGCATCTCAAAGTGTCGGTCACATCCAGAGGCACAGACACAATCTGTTTGGCTCGTTTATGCTCTGAAATAGAGAACATTACCAAGGGATGAGAGCAATACCAAGTCAATGAGCCACCAAGTACTCCAAACTCAGAGACCTTCTTGGCCCAGACTTGCACTTGCTAAATTCAAAAGCCTCAATCTGTAGCAGGCATTTGACACATAGATTTTCTTAGCATATTTCAAAGTTTTAAAATTTTTTATTCTTATGAAATGCAAATAACTTTAGATCTTGCCAATTTTCCTTGTGAAGCCTCCTACTTTGTCATAAAAAATGAAATAATTTACTCTTTTTTCAGCAGCCTCTTCAAAGCCCAGGTGCCTTGGGAAACAGGCGAAAGGAGGGAAAAAAAATCCTGGAGACTGGCAGCTGATCTCAGAAGAGAAGAGAAAGGCAAGTCCTAAGAGAGGAAATGCAGCTGAGGCCATGTGTAGGTCTGGAGTTAATCAGGTGCTCTGACATGACACAGGGAGGCCAATCGGTGGAGAGATGCTGCCAGGTCTCTGAGCAGTGAGAGTGGTCCAGGAATTGGACTGGGCTGCACATGGGCTCCACACAGATGAGAGCCAGTGGAGAGTAGACTTACACGATTCTGAATTGAATGCCTAAGGATTTACTTCTTCAGTAAGCTGAACAAGTAAAGCATCCATTAAAATATTAAGGTCTTGGTAATGTAGACACTCTCTAGTTAAGAGAACACTAAGAGGTTAAAGGATGGGACCTCAGCCTTAAGAATCACCTTGCCTAGCTGACTAGATAAGGCTTTCCAACACAGGAGAATTAATTTCACATTTGAAAAGAGAATCTGATTAAATGACAAACTGAAAGAAGAAAGACAGAAATTAACAGAGGCAGGAAAGAATACACTGATATATCTTTCCAGTCTGAAGTCTAATTAAATTACTATGACTGGTTGAATCCTAAAAACAAACACAAGAAATATTGGCCATTATTACCCTTAGTTTACAACAAGGCATGGAGGGGCCTGGCAGATCAGCATCAGACTCTGGAATTCAAGGAGGTGGCCCTGAGGACACACAAATATTTTGAGCCAGTGTAAGGACACACAGTAGGAATGGTGTGGAGTACAAGATACAGTGAGCAGACTCGGCTATCCTGTTGAACAAAAGGGTCCACCCCAGTGCTGAAGCCTTCATTAAAGGAGTTGCCTTTATTTTCTTCAATGGAGAGTCAGAGACATGGTTCTCAACAGGAATCACACGTACAATGGATATCTTAGAAAGGGTAGGTACCAGCTATGTTCATGTAGGTGTAGCACAGAGAGGTACAGCAGCTAAGAGACTTTCTCCTACAGCAGAGCACTGTGCTATTTCACTTGACTGAGGTTTGTGACATAGCTACCAGGGAGAGCTGCTGGGAGTAAGGACAGATGACTCATTGCTCATTCCATAAAAAATAAGGAATCCAAGGAAGCCGGGGGGATTTGGAAAATATTCATCTGGTCCCTGCAACCAGTGCCTATCAGCCCACGGAGACCTTCGCTCTAGAGAGTCTCAATTCCCTCCTCCTTCAAGGCATTCATTCTCCCCCTCTGTGAGATCATTCCCAACAGCATTCTTGCCGTTATTTCTCCCATCTTTAAAAATGAAAATGCTCTCTCTGTTGACTCATTTCCCATCAGGCTACCATCCTATTTCTCTGTTCCATTTTATAACAAAATCCTACCCCCAAAAAACAGTTGCCTGCACTCATTGTCTCCCATCCCCTCATGAACTCACCTCAATCACATGTCTCCTCTTTAGAACAAAGTCCATCCCCAACCCAAAGGATCACTCATGCTGGTTTTTTTGGCTCTCTCAACCCAACCTCTTGGCCTTGGGACCCCAGGTATCATTCTTAGGTGCCTTTCTTCCCTTCTTAATTTATACTTGCCCCAGAAAGATCATCCTTGGTCTTGTGTCTAAATAGTAATGTTCTGATGGATCCCAAATTTCTGGCCTCAAGTCCTTCTGAAACCCTCACTCATCTATCAAAAGGCCCACATTGCTAGGACTGCAAGAGACAAACTCAGCCCCAACATGGCCCCAGCTGGGATGATCCCAGCCCAACTTGTACACACACACACACACACACACACACACACACACACACACACACAAAGCATCTACTCCTTCCAGTCTTTCCCATCTCAGTAGAGAATGGCTTCAACCAAAGGCTAAACCATCTTTAACTCTTCTCCTTTCAGGTCCCAAATCAACTTCACAACAAGTGATAGACTCATCACCCTTCAGAAAACACCTCAAGACCCACCATCTCTCAAGGACTCCTTCCCACTTCCACTATGATGAAGGCCTGCTACTTCTTTTGGAATTTAAACAATTGCCTTACAAATTGCCTCCCCCCTATACCCCAGCTATGCCTACTATATGACTCCAACACAGTTTCTGGGTGATTCCTTTTCAAATGTAAACTCTCTAATGTCATTCATTGATCCAAAACATTCTGCTCTATCACCTTCAGAAAACACTATAATTCTTAGAACAGCCGTATGGGAACCGACTCCCCACACTGTTCTGCCTGCCTCCTACTAGTTCTACCTTTCACTGTCTCATCCATCACTCATACTTCCAGTCCACAGGCTTAACACAACTGCCTCACTTTGGTCTCGAATACTGGTTCTCAATCTACGGGTTGGGACCCCTTTTACAGGGGATGCATATTAGATACAGTACATATCAGGTGTTTACATTACAGTTATAAACTAGTAATAAAAATAATTTTATGCTTGGGAATCACCATACCATGAGGAACTGTATTAAAGGAATACAGCAATAGGAGGGTTAAGAACCACTGCTCTAGAACATTCTTCTCTTCTTCTCTCTGGTATCATGTGTCTTGAGTTCTAAACTCCTTGAGGTTATGGCTTAGCTATTAACTGTTCAGTGAGGCCCTCCTCCATCACCCGGCTTACAAAGCATCTCTCCTACCAGACTATCTCCAAATCACTGTTGCATTCTGACATACTGTGTCTTCCTTGCTCATTGGATGTCTGCACTTGGGTGAGGTTCAACAAAGGCTTTAACCATTTTGTCACTACTATGCCCCTAGTAACTGTTATCTGTTACATGATAAGTGCTCAAAGAATTCTGTTAACAAGTTACTGACTGCAGGTCTTCAAAGCTGTATGGCTTAGGCATGTTCTATTAGGAATCTCTTCTGTGGGTTAATCTCAATGTCCTGTCTCAGTCTCCCACTTCTGCATTCTCAGCAAAGCACACTCTGTATTCCTCACATGCAATCTCTCACACCCCTCTCTTTATCTACAACACCCTCAAGTCTGTAGATTGCTAGTGTTTTGCCCTTTATCTTGCAAGAATTTATTAGCTCCTAGTTTTATCTTCTGCTTGGAGACTGAGATCAGAGAAAAAAATAAGCAAATACCTCAGTCAGTTCTGGCTGCTATAACAAACCATAGACTACATGAGTTATAAGCAAAAGAAACTCATCTTTCACAGATGGGAAGGTTGGAAGTCTTAGACCAGGCTGCCAATATGCTCAGGTCCTGGTGAGGGCACTCTCTCCTGATTGCTGACAGCTACCTTCAAAGGGTGTCCCTATCGTGTCATAAAAAAAGAGACCTAGCGCGCACTCTCCCATGCTTCCTTCAAAGGACACAATCCCACTCTTGAGGACTACTCATGACCTCGTGACCTACTCACCTCCTAAAGGCCCCACCTCTAATATCACATTAGGACAACAATTTCAGGACATGAATGTTGAAGAGCAAGAAACATTTGGCCCGTAACAAGCCAAGAGAAGTCTGAAAGCGTTCCCATATTAGTCAGAAACACATCGGTGAAACATCAACAATATGGCTGCCTAAACAAGACCAGGACGAGTCGACCACCAGTTAACATCCCAAATGCATGGGTCCCTTAGATGAAGAGCTACAGAAAATTAACAACTATTGAGACAAGGTGTCTGAGTCTGAGTCTTCTCCAGGAGGGCTAACCACTCCCCAGTTGGCTATCCAGTTGTCAGCCCTACGAATTTATAATACATACAAGAAACACTAAATGCCTCAATAGGTTATATATATATATATTCATTTATATATGTATGTGTAACAATAATTTTTAAAGGATGTCATAAGCTTAAGAGAGGACAGAGAAGGGGTTGGAGGGAGGGGAAATAATGTAATGTCTTAATTTTTAAAATAAAATGAGGGAGTTACTCTCTCTAAGCTTAGCTTTTAAATATCCATTACATTTAGCTTATAATATTTACCATGGAGGGCTACTGCTTTAAGTTTTGTGTCAAGAATCTGGGCAAGTATCTGTTTAGAAATAAGCACTAGATACAGGGAGATTCACATCACGATGGCTACATACACATTTTTAAAACCCAGGCTTGCAGCACACTGCAACTCTGTTCAGCAAGATGGAAGTCCCACCAGCCTACATGGCCTAATGACCTCAGGTGTCTTTGTTTATTGTCGGCACACCAATGAAACTGCCTATCAACAGCCTTTTCATCGTATGTCCCTGTCGTGAAGTGTCACATGACTCTCTGTATGGAGCACTTATGTGTACTGGGCATCATGTCAGGTACCGAAGAAATACAAGCAAAGAGAACATGGAACTGGCTCTCATACAACTGACAGGCTAAACCCTGAAAGTGTAATTAAAATAGCAATCTGAATGAGATAGCCTGATAATCATTTGTCCTTATCCAATTTCTATTGATAACTGACTACTCTTTGTATTTTTTCTAAACTGTTTCACTTTCTTGTTTTTTTTTTTTTATTTCCTTCCATGTTTTTAAAGAAGACTTTAGCACACCTTTTCCCTTGTAAACTAATTAGGGTTCTGGTGGTCGTAGCAGTGGGGGTGGTGTGGTTGTCTCCATTTCCATGAGATACAAGGATCACAGGAGAAAGAAAACATCACGAGTTCCAGGCTCACCCCCATGGGTCTCTCTCAAAGGGACTGCTCTCTGAAATTTTCCACAGATCATTCCAGAAAGTATTCGAAGGTCCTTGATAATATTTCAGTAGCTCAACATGGAAAGGGAGGAAGAGCAGGGTAGGCAGTGGGCTATGATGCATTTCACTGTACCCATGTAGAAAGAAAAAGCTAATCATACCTGAGTGTTGGGTCTACCAAGGAAGGAACCTCGAGAGGCAGGTGAAGTCCGCCTTCTACACACTTGATCATATCCATTTCAGTGCCCGGAGACATTAATAAAACATAGCTGCCAAAGGCTGAAAATTACAACACACCGAAGGACTCACTAGCCCTATCAGAGAACTTAAAATGTCAAATCAGATCAAGACTCAAGATAGAGGCCATGGACAGAATGTTCAAAAAAAGTTTCAATAAAAGCCGTATCTAAGGTTATCTCCCAGATGGAACTTAATGAGCAAGCAAGCTACTCATCCACCCAAGAATAACCTATAAAACAAGTTGGTCTCACTTCTTCAAATCCTGCTGAGATTATACCAAATTACACATGCATTATTAAACAGTTGAAGGGAGAATAGGATGCTGTTGAATAATGAGAACACCAAATGTTTCTAGGCTCTGGGGCATCACAATATTTGTTATGAAGAATTAAAAGCATTAACACCAAATGTTTTTATGCCACAAGAAATTCTGAGGTCCTAAAAGCAGTGATCTGATGGGGGAATCTATCACGAGTGGACTTTGCCTTATAAAAGAAAATTATAAGCATTTCATAGAGATATACCCAAGGCCCGGCATAGTTATAACCATGTTAATGAGCTGTGTTCAAGATACTTAGAAAATCTCAGCATCTTAAACCCAAAAGTGCAGGGCAAAGATGCTTCCAGCTACATGGGTCTCAGATTCTTTTGAAGAGATTTAAATCAGAAGCCAAGTTTGGAATAGCTCAATATAAAACCTGTGAGTTATGTTGGTCATGGTGGAATTACCATACCACCTCAGTAATTTAGAATAGAGTGCTTACCTCATAGGATCACTGAAAAGTACCAACTTATTTCTTGAGCGCTATGTATATAGCCTAGAGCACACAGTGCAAAACAGGCTTGGTAGCTCAGCAGAACAGTTGTGGATGGAACACTTAGCCAGAGTAGGGCTTGAATAGAAAGGTCCCTCTGCTTATTGGTAATGTTTCATTTTCTTGTCTGTAATGTGAACACACAGTATCTACCTCCTAAGGCCATAAAAATGAAAGAATCTATATATAGAGTCCCAGCTCAGTGTTACCACTGCCATATAATACTTTCAAATTTTTTACTTCCTCAGACATTCCTGTTCTGATCACAACTCACACAGTGCATACTTTCAACATAGCTGCAAATCAAAGGGACACTGTATGCTGACTTCACCTCCCTTCCCTTTGCCCCCCATTTACCCACCCCCTAACTGCCTACATAAGTACAGTTTAATAACAGGCAACAAGCATGCTTTCAGACAGACCACATCCATCACCAATTAGCATCTGCTGCTGCACGGGGCTATGATTTTCCCAGTATGCTGTTCTTCCCCACTTTGGTGGGAGTCATCGTTTTGATTACAAGCATGGTTGGCACATTTTCTCATGACCTTAGCTATTCTTTATAGAATGGAGAGCATGATAGTAGTTGGACTTGAGTAAGGATCCTACAACAGGGGACATATTCCATCCCCCAAGGTTTGTAGACAAATCTAAGAAAGGAAGACTCGTAGTCCTTGATGGAAGCATCCTATGGGACTAGAAGATGATGCTCTAAGTGAGCCTAGACTCTGAGGAAATAATCATCTCAGAATACCTAGAGAGGCACAGTCACCAGCGGCATCCTCTCGCCTCCACAATGCTCTGCAAGCATTTTCCTTCTCTTCCACTTCCCTCTTTCCTGTGTCTACTTGTGTATTTTTCCTGAAATCTCCGATCTTAGCAACCTTGGCTGTGCTCTAAATCAGAATCCCTGAGAGAATCCCTCCTACCCAGTAAGAATCAAGCCGAATTTTCACCCTTCCTTCCCACCTTAGCAGAAGAAACACCCCAGTGTCCAGTCTGCACCCCAGTCTCTGCCTCAAGGTCCTTGCTCCATCAAAAGCCATTCTCTTCTGCTAGAAGGCTCTTCCCCTTTGATGGTTCTTTCTGTTTAATATATGAATACACTTCTTGCAATATAAAATGAGATAGAAGGACAGAAGTTGGTAAGAAGAAGGATAGAAGGACAGAATTGCTTTCTGAAGGGCAATTACTAAAGACTGAATCCCTGCAGATGCAACTCAGCACCACTGCCCTCCACAACACAAAGACTCCCACTGCCTTCCTCATTATTTTCATTCAACAAACAGATACTGAATCCCCACCACACATTAGGCACTGCTGATAGCATTCTGGCTATGTCAGTGACCACAACAAAGATCCCTGCCTTCCTAGAGCTTGCATTTATTAACAGAGCCTAGCAACCAATAAATGCAAAACAAATCCTAAAGCATGAGCTCTGACTGATGGTGAGATGTGTTCCATGAGACATTTCCTGGGTAAAGGAATTAGGAGGAGCGGTTTCAAGGCAAGCCTTATTTAAGAAATGAGATGTGGGACCTGAAGGGAGGGGAGGTTTCCAGGAAGACACCTGTTATGGGATGTTAGAAACAACCAGAACAAGTCAAAGCTATGACATTGAAAAAGTCAGTAACAATGGCCACCAGATTGCCAAATGAAAGACACGGACCATGCTAATCTTGTAACCTTTCTGAATATCTGACTATTGATGCTTTCTTTTTCTTAAAGTGATCTCTCTGTCTGTCTCTGTCTCTGTCTGTCTCTGTCTCTGTCTCTGTCTCTCTGTCTCTGTCTCTGTCTCTCTGTCTCTGTCTCTCTCTCACACACACACACACACACACACACACACCTGACCTTGTGTTCCCTATTCTCAGATCATTCTGCTTCCAAGACTGTGTTCATGACTTGTTGACATCATGTTCTTCCTTGACTTGCATCCACAAGAGTCACTGGGCCCATGTACTCTGACCCTAACCTCATGGAGAATCAGAAATGCTTCCTTTGAACTTAGCTATGACCATGCCACATTGGGCAATGGGATGACAGCAGTCTTACGGGTCACTTTCTAATTGTAGCTTTAAGAGCTAGTGTATAATTTACCTTATCTCCTTTCTTCTAGTCTGAAGAATGGAAACAATAAAACTACTGTACTCAATACCTGAATAAGCTATTCAAAGAGCATCTATGCAAAAACCAATTGTCAACTAAATATGTCTTTTTCTGGAGGCAGATAATGTGATTAAGTAAATAAATGAAGCTAGAAATTAGAGAGATGACTCAACAGTTAAGAGCATGTGTTCTTGCATGCTAAGAAATTCATCTAAGTTCAATTCCTAGTGCCCACATGGTGGCTCACAACCATCTTCAACTCCAATTTTAGAAGACCTGATACCTTCTTCTTGCCTCCATGGGCACCAGGAATACACAAGGTGTACATATATCCATACAGGCAAAATACTCGTACACATAAAACAAAACAAAAAAATCTTTAAAAACTTAAAAATAAATTAATTAGTGAACCTAAGCAGCGCCCTTAGCCCAATACATACAGTACATGCACATGAGTCTGTTTGATAGTCCATGCCTATCAAACTTCCCAGACTGCAGCTTCAGAGTCCTGTTTCCTAGATGTCTTAGTTGGGGTTTTACTACCGTAAAGAGGCACCATGACCAAGGCAACTCTTAGAAAAGACAACATTTAATTGGGGCTGGCTTACAGGGTCAGAAGTTCAGTCCATTGTCATCAAGGCAGGAAGCACAGCAGTATCCAGACAGGCATAGTGCAAGAGGAGCTGACAGTTCCTCAACTTGTTCCAAAGGCAAATAGAAGAAGACTGACTCCCATGTGGCTAGGAGGTGAGTCTTAAAGCCCACCTCCACAGTGACACACTTCCTCTAACAATGCCATACTTCCTCTAACAAGGCCATACCTCCTCCAACAAGGCCACACTTCCTCCAACAAGGCCACACCTCCTAACAGTGCCAAACATATTTAAACCATCACACTGGCACAGAAGCCTTATCAAGGTGCTTATTCCATCATGATGTCAGCAGCTCAATATTCAACCTTACTGAACACAGACATAGAGACAATAAACAATAGCAGAGCTATCTCACAGTAAGCTAATGAGATGCGGGAGTCATCTGTCACTGTTAGAGAGCCACACCATGCTTTCACTAACATGGTTTTCCAAATGGGATATCCTCGGGTCTATACTCACCAGAACTCTCCCGGACTTCAACCACCATCAATATACAGATGACTCAACAACTCTCCAGACCAGCTCACTCAGAATGCTACATTTGTCCATCCAACCCCCTACCCAGTACTGCTTCTCAGGTATCCACCAGCCATCTATGCAATATCTCTCTTCTGGTATTCATCAGCCATTTATCCTATGACTCTCCTCAAATATCCAGGAAAAAAAAAATCAGAGATGCAATAGCATCCCTTGTCTCTGACCTGTGCTTCCTGAGGATGGCTTTCTGTCTGGGTGAAGACATCATTATCCTCACAGGTACCTGCTGCAGGCTCCATGATAATGTGACCTCCCTCTATCCTCATCTGCCCTTCATGCCTAGTCAGGATGGACTGAAGTCCTGTGGCCTTCCTCTCCCCTTCCTTCTTGTCTGTTCCCTCTACTCTTAACTTCTCAGCTGCAGGCCTCCATTCATATCCAAGCCAGAGAGCTGCTGTGGGTTCCTTTGAACTTATTTCTACATTGCTGCAGAAGATTCTTTGAGGAGACCTTTGACCCTTTCTCTCCTTGCATCCTTTTACCTGGCTCCCTCTGCTCTCCAGATAAGGTTGAGCCCCTTCATCCCGCTCTCTGGAGTACTTTGCTGCCTCCTTCCTGCTGACCTCATTGACCTTTCACCTTTCTACAGTTTTTAGTGGTGAACATCAGCTATTTTCTATTGCAGTTTATAGCAGCAGAGACAGTAATGGTATTACCAATTACAATCCCACCTTATTGATCTCCCCCAACAGACCATGAATTCCCCTCTGAGGAATCTGTAATCTCATTCATCTTAGAATTCTCGGCACCTTATGACAGCGCTTATAACTGAACAGATGCTCGGTAAGAGTTTGCTGAGTGACTGGATGGCTGGAGGACCAACTCAACAAATGACTGAATGACCAATGATGTATCCGCACATACAGAAAATTAGTAGGTAAATAATAAGTGAAAGAATTGTAACATCCAACAGGGAAGATTATGATCCTTTCCTGTCCCAGAAACATAGACACCTTGGTGAGGTTTGGTCTTTTGGTGTGTGTTGTTAATGCTAAGTGCAGGTCTCCAAGACCTAGTTGCCCCAGAGATGACAGAGTCATCACAAGAGATGCCCCACGAGACAGTCTGCACAAAGACCCAAGTGACCCTATGTGACTTTGTCCTCAAGCTATTTTTGATTGGTAAGTAGATGCTGAGAGCCAATAGCTGGGCTGGGTTTAGGGTTCCCAGGAATGAGGGTGAGGTGGGGGTTGGGGGGGAAGGAGAACCAGGAGGGAGAGAAGAGGTTAAGAGGAAGAGAAAATCGCTATGGGTTAGGTGAGTCATGAAAACATGGCCCTGAGGGCTGGTCAGTTGAAATTAAGAGCAGCCCAGATGAAACATACTAAGTAATAACTTGGGGTTATCGATAGGAAAGTAGATTCTAACAGCATAGAGGGTAAATATCTGCCCAGCTCTTATACCATTTAAGCCTTATTGTAAATAATAAAAATTGTGTGTCTTTCATCTGGAAACTGAATGATCAAAAGTGGGATAGAAACCCTAGATTGGGATTAAAAATTTCTACAATACACGAGCACAGTACGAGGTTTTATTTT
Organism: Rhabdomys pumilio; assembly: GCA_030674055.1. Taxonomy (NCBI): domain Eukaryota; kingdom Metazoa; phylum Chordata; class Mammalia; order Rodentia; family Muridae; genus Rhabdomys; species Rhabdomys pumilio. Next base: position 14,919,962 of record JANHMN010000021.1, read on the forward strand.
TTATTCTCCTGTTTTTCTTCAAAGAACTATTTGTGTAATCGTGACAATACAATTAGGTTTGTTTGGATTTAGATTTCCTTTATTTTAATCTGCATACATACGTATATGTCTATGTAAGTGCGTGCCACATGTGTGCAGGTCCCCCGGAGGCCAGAGAGAAGAGAGGGTTGAACTGCCTGGAGCTGGAGTCACAGGCAGTTATGGGTGATACAATGAGGGTGCTGGGAACCAAACTCATAGCCTCTGGAACCACAGCAAGCTGTCTTAGCTGATGAGCCATCTCCTCAGTCCCTCTGTTTTCAACTTGTTCTGTTGCCTTGATTCTACAAGTTGTACTGGCAAAAACATTCTAGACAGAAGTCTCTTTATCTAAAAGTGAGTGTTTTAGTTAGGGTTTTATTGCTGTGAAGAGACACCATGACCACAGCAAGCATCTCTTATGAAGGAAAACATTTCACTGGGGCTGGCTTACAGTTCAGAGGTTAAGTCCATTGTCATCATGGCAAGAAGCATGGTGGCATGCAAATAGACATAGTACTGGAGAAGGAGCTAAAAATTCTACATCTGGATCAGCAGGCAGCAAGAAGAGAGAGTGAAACTGGGCCTGGCTTGAGCTTCTGAAACCTCTAAGCCTGCCCCCAGTGATGGACTTCTTCCAACAAGATCACAATTACTCTAGCATGGCCACACCCCTAACAGTGCCACTCCCTATTGGCCGAGCATTCAAACACTTGAGATTATGTGGGTCACTTTCATTCAAACCATCAGAGCAAGTAAATCAAAGTATTTCAAGGCCTTTTCCAGCTGGCTGATTATAAGATGATAATGCCAACAACTTACCATGACATAGTCAGTGGGACCCCTGTACACTGAAGAAGGAAATAAAAGCTGCATACGTGTGCATACACACACACACTCCCAAGGAAACAAAAGCAGAAAAATGTACAAAGTCAACTTGACTTTTCTCGCTAATTTTCCTTTTCTTTTCCCTTCCCTTCAGCTTACAAAAAAAAAAAAATTTAAACATAGATAAGTCTTCAGTCTTCCCTCTAGGACATTTACAGCAATATAAAATGATAAAATCAAATGGTTTACTCTCAAGTAAACATGAGAAATAGATTTTACTCGCCATTGTGAAAGAGCTTACAAACACGCAGAACGTGATGGCAACCTTAAAAAGGGCCGGGTTCACGTTAGAACTGGGTCTGACCTGAAATGATGAGAGTCTTCAGTGGGTCAGCATTGCCTTCTAACTCAGCCAGGTTCTTGGGTGTGGAATGATCAATCTTGAGCTGCTTCCCGATGAAGTTTCGACAGGTGATCTTAAAAAGACAAGCACAGACTGTGCTTAGACACGTGCAGTTCAAAGATGGCTCCCTTGAAACATCTGTCTCAGTTTCTGTCCAGAATTGGAACAGTACTACAAACAAAAGCTGCTGGAAAACTATTCAGTCCTGAGGACTTTGGGGAAAACATGGCTACATAATTTTTCATATTTCTCTTGTCCACAGCTCAGCTGGGAGAACATCGGAGAGATTGTGTGCAGCAATCAGAATATGATTTCCTGATATCCTATAAATTCATGGGATTCATATCCTAAATATATATTCCATTGTGGGAGCTGAAGCACATCTCAAATACAGGCTTCTCTTCCAAAGGCGGATTTGGTTGCAGCCTACTCGTAATTAATGCAATTCTAACTTCCCTGATGAAGTTTTTCAAAACTAATTGCTTCTACGGTATTGTGACAATTCCTTGAACAGATGTTTGAGTCCTCAAATTATAAAATATGTGAAAACAGAAAACTGTTTAGATGAAAGGAAATTCCTTTAAAGAGCCCAAGACCCTGTTCCCTCCAGGTCTCAACTCCCATCCCTTGGTCTAACCAAAACCAATCACGCAAAATACAGCTGCCTCTAGGTCCAGTCTTCATTGTCCCTTGTGGGTATTTTCATAATGAGATAGAAACAGAGTCTGATAAGATACAAACTCCTTCCTACAGTTTAACAAGTGCACTTGGATAGCCCATCCTCTCTGCGGGTTCTTTAAGCAACTCTTTATTGAACGCCAGTGTGTCATGCATTGCTACACACTGAGAGGAGGCTGTCATGGCAGAGAACAAACAAGCAAAAATTTTTATTCTTAGGGAACATATTCCAGTGGGTTGCAAGAACAAACAAAATACTGAGATTAATTTTTTTTATTTGTCCTAAAAGTTACTTTTTAAAATTATTTTAAATGATTTTAAAATTAACTCAAAAATAAAACATGCCCCCTGAAAATTATTGTGGGATATAGAAACCATTCCGGTTGTTTCTAAAGAGTGAGTCAGCCCTGAATTGGACAAACATTTCTTTTGCAGAAGGCCTACACTTCTGGATTTGCTATACCCAGAAAGCACTGACCGAGGGCAAGCTGTCAGTAACATTTGTGGATCTGAATGGAAGATGCCCTGGTGAAAACACTGCTTATCTGCTTCCTAAATCCTTCCTTCATGTGTGGCAACTGGCAGCCATGGCCGAGTGAGAATCAGCCCAGCTTACCTTCTCTCCATTTTCAGCCTCATATCTGGCGCAAGCCTGATGGGAGAGATCGGGGCCGTTCAGTTGCTGTATCCTCAGGACCAGCTGGCGCTGTGCATACACCAACAATGGGGTCACTTGCTCTGTGTACCTCTCGCTGGGCCGCAGTAAGAGAATACATGGAAAAGTTAACTTGAGCTAAAAGACCACTCCCTAAAGAAGTCTGTTACTTTTCATCGCCTTTGTGGGCCGGACATACTGTGAAATGATGTTGAACTGAATGGCAAGAGACACCAGCGTTTCCCACTTCTCTACTTGGTATAGAACCTCCAGAGACTTCAACACAAAGTCATGGATCCATCTCAAATCCACCACGTTGACGTCATCCAAAGGATGTTCAAAAACCAGGCTGGAACCTCCGTTATCATATTTGATGTTCCCGTAACAGCTGGGAACGCTGAACTCGCCTTTCTCTTCGAACGGCTGCAAGAAGCATGTGGAGAGAAGGTACCCACATTTAAAGTCTCGCTACATACTTTTCTGATAAGTCAATGTGATAACGGAACTTGAGAAGGGGCCGAACCAAAAAGGGAAAATAAATGTTAGGTGACACAGCTTTGTAATGGGAGATGGCGCTGTGTAATATAATCGTCTGTGCTGAGTGAAATGTGCTAGAATTCTGGTCACTGTCATTTACTATGGCCAGCAGACCCACGAGGCTGCTAATTATGTGGAACGTGATGGTGCCACCTGAGATTTTTCTCTTGCTTGGTTTTAACTATTTCACATTTTAACTTAGATAGTTGACAGTGGATACTAACTAGGCTGCAGAGACTGAGGATTATTCTTGCTGATTTGAGGAAGGACATTAAACCAACATGAGAAAGGTTTTAGGAAAAGCATGCAGTTTCTACAACAGATAATCTTTCCTGGTATGTTTGGCACATTTTCTAACATGTGGAATACTACCCCCAATTCCTTACTATAAAAGTCAGTTTTATGGAGGTGTCTTAGTTAGGGTTACTATTGCTGGGTTTCATCACAGCAATCACACCAAAACCAACCAAAAGCAACTTGGGACTGAAAGGGTTTATTTGGCTTACATTTCCACATCACTGTTCATCACTGAAGGAAGTTAGGACTGGAACTCAAACATGGCAGGAACCTGGAGGCAGGAGCTGATGCAGAGGCATGGAGGAGTGCTACCTACTGGGTTTCTCTCCATGGCTTGCTCAGTCTACTTTCTTATAATGCTCAGGACCATCAGCCCAGAGTTGGCACCACCCACCATGGACTTGGCCCTCCTCCATCAATCACTAATTAAGAAAGTGTCCCATGGCTGGCCTACAGACTGGTCTTATGAAAGCATTGTCTCAATTGAGATTCCTTCTTCTCAGATGACTTTAGCTTGTGTCAATTAACATAAAACCAGCCAGCACAACTGACCCCTTGTCAACTTGACACACAAACACATCACTATTAAGCCGCAATCTTTTCTTTCTTTTTCATCCCCCAGATAACATATTAATTTCAACATCCAAATATAAAATGCTTCCCAATTTTAAAAAAGCCCCACAAGTCTTACAAATACAAACATTTTAAGCATTCAGACTCTTTTGAAATCCAAACCATTTTTTAAATATCAAATCTAAAACCATGGGCTCCTCCTATAAAATAAATATTTAAATGTTTTTTTTTTTAACTTCATAGAGAAGAACCAGGACACAGTCACAATCTGAACAAAGCAAAAACAAACTCCAACTCTGTAAATAACTCTGCATCCAGCATCTGGGATTTACTCACAACCTTCTAGGTTCCTCCAAAGGGCTTGTGCAGCCATTAAAAGCACATGAAACTTATTTTCAATGCTTAGGCTACCTGTACTTGGTGGTCATCCCATGATACTGGTGTCTTCATAATGCTGGGACTCTTGTAGCAAAAGGAAGGCACTTTCAACAATAGCCTCCCCTAGACTCTCTTTCAGATGCCAAGCCTCAACTTCTCTTTTATCTTGAGCCTTCAACTTCTAATAAACCTTCCACCTTCACCAATAGCCTCTCCTTGTCTTTCACAGTCCCAAGTCTCCCTTGTTCATCATGCCTTCAAACTCAGTACTACCTAGGAGAGTTTCATCCACTACCAAGTTTAGCTTTCAGCATGAAGTACAACCTTGGCCTCCGGAACACAGCTTCTGTGTGCTGACTCTGAGAAAGCACTCCTCCAGTGTCACCCCACTGATGCTGGTCTCTTCTTAATCCCTGCTAATTTCTCAGCTCCGGCTGACCGGCATCAATTGTTCCAATAAAGGAAGAGTTTCATGTTACTTGTTCTGGTGTCTTGTTAATCACAGCCGATTATTCAGGCCCAGCTAACCAGAACCACAGATCCCTGACTCAAAATATGCAATGGCCCCAACTGATATCTTTGACTTTCAAACTTCCCTCTGGAACTTCACAAGCCAGGCCTCCATCTTTTATATTTCTGTTGGATACTCTTATCTTCTGACCTTCCACAGAACAGCTCACCGAGCTTTGAACACTCAATGGTTTTTCTAGACCAAAGTTCCAAAGTCTTTCCGAAATCCTCTCCGAAACAACATGGGCAGGTCTGTCACAGCAATACCCCATTATGTTGGTACTAATTTCTGTCTAATTAGGGAAATTATTCATGTGATCAGAGACCCACATCACTGTTCATCATTGGAAAAAGTAGGGACTGGAATTCAAACAAGGCAGGAACCTGGAGGCAAGAGCTGATACAGAGGCCATGGAGGGGTGCCGCTTACTGGCTTGCACCATTCAACTTGATCAGCTTGCTTTCTTATAAAACCTAGGATCATCAGCCCATATATGGCACTACCCACAATAGAATGATCCCTCTCCCGTCGATCACTAATTAAGAAAATGCCCATACAGGCTTGCTGGCAACCTGATCGTACAGAAGCATTTTCTCAATTAAGGTTCTCTCCTCTTAGACGACTATAGCTTGTGTCAAGTTGACATAAAACTAGCCAGGCCAGGAGATTTTTATCTAGAAGCCTGATTTTTATCCAGACTAACAAGTTACTATTTTAACTACAACTGTGCTTATTTCCCATGAGACCCGATACATATGTGTATTCCTCTGAAAATCTCTGCAGCAAAGCAAAGTGTATAAGGTCTATCTAAGGGCCAGGCTGTAGCTCAAAACAACCAACTGGGGTCAGTTCCTTCTGTCCTGGTGCCTCACTAGGAGTCTGAAGGCATTAATGGAGGTGGGGGGCTGAGGAAGATCCACTCCTTCAAACTAGATGATGCACACTAGATGGCTGTGGAGGATCAGAGATGAAGAGGTGCTGGAGTCGGTACTGTCCACTTGAGGTTTACTCCTTACATAGTACCAGCACATGGAGCAGGCTCAAAGGAAACCATGTTGTAAGTTATGAGCCCGGGTCCCAATCCACTGAGTCTAGAGCGCCACACGCATGTGTAAGGGGTAGCTCCACTTCCTTCCTCTCAGATTTCCAAGTGAAGACCTCGGCACTTGCCCTCCTCTTGTCGACCTGCCCCACTCACCTCTTCCTGGCTTGCCATGCTTGTTTACTACGTCAGATATCAGAGTCATTTCTAGGATGAGGGTAAGGAAGTCCTCAGCAGTGGCATTTCATTCCAATACGGAGTTCACTACCAACAATGCTAGGATTCTATCTCAAAGCATCTTAGTTAGCATCTTCCCCCGTGATAGGCAAGGGCAAGGGGAACATGTGACCAAGGGGAACACGTGACCAAGGGGAACATGTGACCAGATAATACCGAGAAGCAGGCAGAGCTGACACTTCAGGACTGAAATGGTGTTTGGAGAGTAAGGGTTTGGGTCCTGGGCCAAAATTGTAACGATTTAATATGTGAAGTTCTTTAAGATGTTTTATTGAAGACAACAAAACAGTAGAGAAAATAGTAACGAGACCCTGTGAACCTTCTACAGGCTTCAGTAGTTTTCAAGTCTTAGGGTATAGTTGTTTTTAATTATATCCCCCAAATTACAGTAATCAATCTATGAATATCTCAATATAATCTCTAAAGAGTGAAGAATTCATTTTATGGAAACATAACCATAATATTATAATTCTGCTTTTAAAATAGACAAAAATAAGGGCTGAGCAGATGGTGCAGTGGGCAAAAGAGCATGTCACTCAAGAGGAAGGACGTGAGTCTAAATCCTCAGAACCCATATCACCACCAGGGACCGCAGCATCAGTGCTCCCAGGGCAAGATGGGAGGGGGACACAGAAGCTTGTGGACCAGCTAGCCTGGCATACACAGCGCAGCAGCCAAACAACAGAGACCTTAACTCAATCAAGAAAAGAAGCAAGTATCAGCATGTGTGGAGTCTGACCTCCACATGCATGCTATGGCGCTCACACACCTGCAAACACACATATATGTATACATAGCACTTGCATGTGCACACACACATGTGCATGTACATGCAAACATACACACACACACACACACACACACACATGCACACACGTACAAATAGCAAAAATTCCTTAAAATAGTTCTTCAATACCCACGCTGAATATGTTCCCATTTCTTGAAATGAGATTTACCCAAGGCCCAAGCATTGCAGTTTGGTTATGTCTCAAGTCCTTTTTAATCTATGATTTCATCTCCCTTTTGAAAATTTCATTTTGTTGTTGAAGAAACCATGCTGCTTCCCGGAGAGCTCCCGGGGGGCTTGAATCTGTTGATTGCATTCCCAAGGCGTTCTTTGGAATGTTCTTCTGTCAACTGCATTTGTGTCGACCTCCAGGTCTGACTGCTTGAGCTGATTACTTTGGGATTTTTTTTTCTGACTGTCATACTCAAAGCCACTCTTCCTCCACTTAATCCATTCACTAAGGACTGATAAATCTTGATACTGTAATTCCAACAGCCTTTTTTCATTTACTACCTGAATACTTGCATTTAAAAAGTTTCCCCCACAGTCAATAGAAGCAGGATAACCCCACGGGGCCCTAGCTTCCTTTATTAAAAACCGGATTTAAAGCATATTCTATGTGCTAGCTGTTGCCACTTCCTCTGGGGACCTTTTAACTTCATGGCCTCCCTTGTCATTTTTTTAAAACGTATATATGGTTTGCCTTTAGTGTCTCCATTTGAACCACTCACACGCTGCCTTCTTTGAGTCAATGTCATAGTTTCCCAGGTCCTACAGCTTTAATAAGCCTTCGGTTGGGTGGAGGGTCCTGAAAGTTCAGCTTGCTCTAAAGACCTTCCAGGGTCCTGGGGGCTGGAGCCAAGAAGATTCCCTCTCGTTTGCATTTGCCTATAAATTTCAGAAATGTCAACATTTGTAAAAATGCCTTTGGATTTCCATGGATCAACAGATCAAGCTGAGAATAACTCATAGTACAGTCTTCCCGATCACAAACAGGAGACATCTCACCTCATTTCCTTGGGTCCTTTTTAACCTCATCTCTAGTATAGTAGAGTTTTCCACGTACTAATTGTACTCTGGTTGACAGACAATGGGTGGCTTCTGCTGCTTTTGCTTCTTGGCCATTGTGAACAGTGTTACAGGATGTATGGGTGTGCTGGCGTCTCATTGACAGAAATATTTCTTCAAGACCAAACTGGGGTTAATTGTTGAGGAACCTCTGTCCTGTTTCCACAATGACTTCACTGATGGTAGGTGCCCTGCCTCTCCACACCAACATTCCAACCTGTCATCTTATGTAATTTTTAAGTAACCATCAGTCCAACTGGGAGAGCTTGGTGTACTTCTGACTTGCATCTCCCTAATGATACTGAGTATTTTTAAATTACCTTTGGAATATTTGTGTGTCTTTTTCCACTTGTTTATGCATGTATCTATTAACAAATATGTCTGTGTGGGCATGATGTGGTGGGGGGGACAGACGTGTGTCCTATGCCATGCATGTGGGGGTCAGAGGACCATTTTGTGGAATCGCTTCTCTCCTTCCACCTTTGCATGACATCTAGAGATTAAATTCAGGTCACCAGGCTTACACACGGCAAAACCTTTATGCACCGAGCCATTTCACCAGCATGTGAACGTCTTATTTTGAGAGATGTCTATTTAGATCTGGTCCTTGTTTTCAACCAGTGTATTGAGAGTTCTTCTTTTGCTGTTTAGCTGGGTTCCAATGCACTTTAGTACTGTTTATCATGTCTATAGTTGGCAAATGCATTCTCCAAATAGTTCTCTGTTTTTGAAAGAATGGTATAACATATATGTGTATGTTCACATGTATGAGGGAGCATGTGTGTGTGTGGTATGTGTATACATGTATATGCAAAGGTTGAGTATTCTCCTCAGTCTCTCTCTACCTTAGATACTGAGTCAGGGCTTGTCATTTCAGCTAGCCCAGCCATCTGGATTACGCTAGAGATTCTTTTCTCCACTTTTTATGCAATAGAGTTACAGGAAGACCACGATGCCTGCTTGGCTTTTAAATGAGTCCTTGGGATCCAAACTCTAGTCTTCACATTCGTGTGACAAGTGCTTCACCCTCTGAGTCATCTTTCTGGTCCTAAGTTATCTCTTCATTCAGCTGATTGTTTTATTTGCTGTTTAGAACCTTTTGAGTTTGATGTAATCCTATAGACTAAAGCTTTACTAAACCTTAAAATATTGCAAACTCACCCAGTTTTACTTTCATTTCTTTTACCATTTCAAAGCCATGATGTCTCCAATGTGGTTGATTCCACCTGCCACATTTATTTTCAATGATATATTCTCTTCTCACATTTTTATTTTCTTTTCCGCCATCAATGGTAATGTTATAAAGCATCTGAATTATTGTTGAATAATTTCTTTTTTCCCTTTATTGAAAATATTTTTCTCACATAGTATATCCTGATTAAAGTTTCCCCTCCCTCTACTCCTCCCAGTTCCTCCTCCCCTCACCTCCCATCCAAATCTAACCTCTTTCTGTCCCTCATTAAAGAACAAAGAAGTCTCTAAAGGACAATACAGTAAAATACAGTAAGATGAGATGAAGCAAACACAGTGGAATTAGACATGGTATTCTTTCCTACCCAGTCAAACAGTCTGTGTCTTTTAATTAGGATATTTAGCCAACTTACATTTAATATAGTCATGGCTATGACTGAGTTAGTTTTAATATTTGTCTTAGTGTAAAGTGTCTTGGTGTTGTGAAGAGACACCATGAACACATCAAATATTATAAAAGAAAGCATGTAATTGGGGCTTGCATACAGTTTCAGAGGTTTAGTTCACTACCAGCATGATGAGAAGCATGGCAGCACACAGGCAGACATGCTGCTAGAGATGGAACTTCAGCATCTACATCTGGATCCTTAAGCAGCAAGAAAAGTGAAACTCTGGGCTTGGAATGAGCTCTTTGCACCCTCAAAGTCCACCCCAGTGGACACTTCTTCCAATAAGACCACACCTACTCCAACACAACCATACCTCCTAGTCTGTTAAATAATGCCACTCTCTGTGAGCCTATGAGGTCCGTCCTCATTCAAACCACAATAATTGATAAACGTTTTTAATTTGTTCTTTGTATGTTTTGTTATCTACTATTTCTTTCCTTCTCTGAAGTTAATTGAGTATTATTTAGGCTTATGTCGTTAGGTCTTTAGCTATCTCTTTTTGATGCTGTCATTACTTCATGGATTATGGCAAATACATCCTTAAATCATCACATCCCACTTAAAATCATATTGTAATGCTCAGTATAAATATCTTCATTTGCATGCTTTGTCTTTCATGATGTTGTTATTAGATACTTTCCTTCAGAAATGTTATGTTATATCTCAATGTGTTTGTGTTTGCTAATTTTTAATATGTTTGTTACTACATATTATGTGGTTTCTATTTTATTTCCATAACCTAGATCATGGTGTGATAGATTTGTCATAGCTACAAGTGTTAGCGCCTGGAGTAACTGAGCAGGGCTAGACAGACTACTGGGACGAGGTCACATGAGCAGCTCAGCTTCCTCATGGGATTCATATAGGAGACAGTAAGGGTTTCTTTCCTTTCCTTCAAACAAACTGGATTTTCAGGCTAAGATTTTTTAATTAACATTAATGCACGTTCTGAGCTGTGAACAAATTTATAATGAGAAGCAAATGAAAAACAGACAAACCAAATGGGAACACAGAAAAAATATCAATTTCTACTTATCCCAAGTTTCACAATAAAAGACGTTTTCTAATTGGATACAATAAAAATAATTACCAGAACGCCCTTACCTTGACGGAATTGGTACTCTGCAGCTTTATTAACATGTCAATAAGCAGTTCTGTGCCCAGGTAAAAGGGTAACACGCAGATGCAGAGAAAGCTATCCTGGCTAATAGGAAAAGTTTTGCAAGTATCCATATTCTGCTTCAGTAGCATCTGCAGCTCCCGGAAAAAGTTCCAGAAGACCCTGCAGCAATTCTGCAGTAGAGTCCAGTAGCCACCACGGTAAGCAAGAACCTAAGACAAACATCACATTGGGTACCACAAAGGTCCAGAAGTTACAGAGGTCTGGAAAACTTTATATATATATGCAAATAATGAAGTCTAGGCTAATTGGCCCATGGCCCTCAACCCACTGAATGATTTACATATTCACAGCCAGAACCCCAAAATTCCATTTTTATAGGTGCTGGAGATAAAGTAGTGAGCAAGGACAGCTGTCCTACCTTCCTGTTGCTTAACTTTCCAAGAGAAGACCAAGAGTATAAAGGTATCAAAAAATGGGTTTTCAGGGAAAAATATATTTTATTTTAAATAAAGCAAGAGCTGGAGAAATAACTCAGCAGGTTAGGGCACAAAATGCTCTTCCAGAGGACCTGAATTTGATTCCCAGCGCCCACATCAGGTGGCTCACAACCACCTGTGTGACTCCAACTGCAGGGAATCCCATGCCTCTGGCTGTCTCGGGCACCTGCACTCATGCACACATACACACAGAGAGATGCAGAGAGAGGGAGGGGGAGGGGAAGGGGGAGAGGGAGGGAGAGAGAGAGAGAGATATGCAAATAATGAAGTCTAGGCTAATTGGCCCATGGCCCTCAACC
>JANHMN010000021.1:14931932-15013788 GCA_030674055.1 Rhabdomys pumilio
GGAGGGGGAGGGGGAGAGGGAGAGGGAGGGGGAGGGGGAGAGGGAGAGAGAGAGAGAGAGAGAGAGAGAGAGAGAGAGAGAGAGAGAGAAGGGTGAGACGGAGGGAGGGAAGAGGGAGGGAGGGAGGGAGGGAGGGAGGGAGGAAGGGAGAGAAAGAGAGAGGGAAGGGAGAGGGAAAGGGAGAGAGGGAGAGGGAGAAAGAAAGAGAGGGGGAGAGAGAGAGAGAGAAAGAGAGAGAGAGAGAGAGAGAATATTATTTTTAAAACCAAGCAGAACTAAGTGAGAACTGGCAAGGAATGAAGGAATGAAAGGACACGTTAGCTGAGGGTCAGGAAAGAGTCCTTCCTGAGGAGGGATGATATGAACAGGGACCTTGAAGTTAGCAGTTCTTGTGTAGGTTGGAAGGAGGAAAGTGCTAAAGACTCAGAACAAGGAACAGAAGGGATGAAGGGAGAAACCCAGAGCTGGGAAGATGAGAGTGGGAGGAAGAACAGGAGCAAGATGAGCTGAGCTCCAAGCAGAGATGAGAGCTTGGCTCCGCCACTGCTCTGAGGCTAATAGGAATGAGTATAAAATTAGATGCTCCTGGACAAGGACATGACTGGGTTTTAGCTGTCTTTTTGTGAATTTACCCTTTCCATTCCATGGAGAAAATCCTAGCTGTTTTTTCTTTTGTCTTTAAAGCATAGTGGTCCCCTCCCCTTTCAAGATGTTTTAATCATATGGCTTTTCTGCTGTGACTAAAAACAAACTAACTTCTCTATGTCTGATAATTCCAATCTTGAGGTTAGCTGTCTGTTACTTAGTATTTTAGATGCACAAAAGATGGCTGCAGAGATGGGTCTGTGGGTAGGGATGCCTTCCACATAAGCTTGAGGACCTGTGTTTAAATCTCTAGCATCTACATAAAAAAGCCAGGCATGGCCACTGTAACACATACACTGGACCTGTGACTATTGCACTGAGGTATAGGGTGGGGTTGGCAGGGACAGGAACTGGGGCTTGCAAGTTGCCAGCCTAGTTCAAGGTTCAGTGAGAGACTCTGGGACAGAGAAACAGCAGTGAATGATAGGGCAGAATACCCAATGTCCTGACCTGGACTCCATACACAGACACTTGCACCCACATGTACACAACACGCACATGGGGGGGGGGGGGAGAGAGAGAGAGAGAGAGAGAGAGAGAGAGAGAGAGAGAGAGAAGCATTAGCGTAAATGGACATAAGTGAATGATAGAATCAGGAAGTTGAAACAAAGGTAGGGTTTTCTTTTTCTTTCTTTTTTTTTTTTTTTTTTTTTTTTTTTTTTGGTTTTTTCGAGACAGGGAAAGGTAGGGTTTTCAAAACAGACCATATAAGTCTTCTCTTGTGCTAGAGAAAGAAGGTTGTGATACCATAGGAGTCTTAACAACATTGGGGACACATCCAGTGCTATCACAAAGGACTGCCATTTCCTACTCAATGTAGAAAAGCAGTCAAGGCACATGTACCATCACAGGACCTTCATGACAACCAGGTCACCAAGGAGGCTCTGGGTGCAAAGATGACAGCTAAGTAAATGAGCTTAGGCCCTCTACCCCACAACCAGACCACACATAAATCTTCAGTATCATATCAGGCAAACCTGAAAAGTGGCTGAGGCCAAACCTAGCAAGAAGAAGTCTGTATGTAGTAATACATGTCCTACATTCCCGAGTTTCAGGGTGAGTCTAGTCTAGCGCATGAGCAAAGAGAAAGGAGTGCTTTACCATCGCTCTCCTGCAACATGAGAAGATTTTCATAAAATGATCCAGTCCCCAAGTCTGTATTCGATCCTTCTCTCTGACATTAACACCAATGCCTAATTGAGACTCTGATTCATAAATCGTTTGTGTTTTCGTCTTGGAAACATTATCCTCGCTTTTGGAATTGAAGAGTACAGATAAATCTTCTATATCTGTATTCCAAAAATAAAGCAAAACACTATCAAAAATGTTAACTCAAAAATAAAAAGTAAAGCATAAAACTATCAAAATCATACATTTACATTCCTATAAAGGTGACATATGTCGTGTAAATAATACATGTTATGTAAACTTGTAGAAGGACCAGGTCAACCAAAGACACAGCGAACCAAGGGAGGTTTCCATTAAAAATAGTAACAATAAATAAAAGACCCTTAGAAGTTGGAGGGCAGAAGGCATGGCTAACCCCATGGGGGAGATATGGAGAACATTCCAGGCTAAGGTAGGGGCAAAATGAGCAATGGAATAAAAGAAATAAGCAGGTGTTGGGGAAACAGTGACAAAAAGCATGTGTAGAGGTTTGGTCTGTGGCTATGCACTGTAATGCTACATTCTGTACCTAAATGTCTAGGCCAACTAGTGAGTTCTCATGTTCACAAGGTTTTGATGTGCAAACCTTGTTCCTTGATTTAAAACTATTGGTTGAATAATGTAGCGAGATATTTTTCCCGAAAGTTGGGAGGAGCTAAGATGGGAGGAGTAAGGAGAGGAAGAGGAGAAGGAAGAGGAGGAGCTAGGGGAGAGAGCATCAGAGAGAGAGGGAAACATGGAAGCTGTCTCTAGCAGTCAAAGGAAGTTGGTATATCTAGGTTGGGTATTGGGTTACACCTCTGATTGTGTGGGCATCTTGCTATTGAGCATTACCAAACTTATAAAGCCTTTGGATAATCTAAGCATTAGAGTCTCATTCCTACTGGGCCCGCATGGATGTCCTGGTGGTCTGGGCTAAGCCCAGCCTTGTGAAGACAGCGTGGAAGATTGATCGGCAGAGCCATCTCCCACGATGGCGTGGGTGGCAGGGTCAGTATCTCTGGTTACCTGAGCTGGTGGCTTGAGCTGAGTGCCCAAGCTGAGCAGTGGTGGTACACCACCACTGCTCATGGCCACAGGCCTAGGCTAATCAGGAACATGGCAGCTGATTAAGGAAAGCAAGATTGAATGACTCCGTTACCACAACAGAATAAAATTGGCTACAGCCAATTACTGGAGAAATTAGAGGTAGGTGGGTTTGGAGTGACCTGGTTGGAGGAGAGAGGAGAGACCAGGTGGAAAAAAAGAAAAAACAGGAGGAGAGGAGGAAGCCACCTTGAGGAGAGAGGAACCATGAACACATGGCCAGGAGAAACAGAGTATTTGGTGATGTAGTCAGGCAGCAGTTAGAAGAGTAGATTAGAGGTAAACGCCCCCCACCCCCAGTAATTGTCAAGGCCAAATAAAACAACCATAGACTGAGTTTCATTTATTTGTAAGCTAGTTGAAGATAAGTTTAAATTGGTTGTACTACATGCATTGTTCTCTAATCTTCCCAAACACACATTCCCAAGGATGTGGACACTCTCAGAAGTTCCACCCTGGCCACTCATTGCTCAGCTAACTTGGCATCAGCCCAGAATTGTTTCACCTACCAAATATCTCTTCTCCCATATGTATCTCGAGTCTAATGCCTCATCTCCAATATCATAGAGGGAGGAAGCTAGGGCCAAGCTACATATGTCAATAAATTTACAAAAGAAAAAAGAAAAGAAGGAAGGAAGGAAGCCAATAAACAGATTTTATATCTATGGAATTTCTCTTCAGTTAGGTGGATGGCTATAATATGATATATGAATACCAATCTATACTTAGAAGAATCAAAGACATGTCAAATACTTTATGTACCAGTGTTATCAAGGCAGTTACCTAGCTGCTGAGAATCCTGATCATCAAGAAAGTCCAGAGCACTTAAATGTCAACAATAAGGATTTAAGAGAAGGCTCAGTAGACAAGAGAACTGACTGTACATCCATTTGACCTGGGCTCGCTTCTCAGCACCCACATGGAAGTTTATAATCAACTATAATTCCAGTCCCAGGGGACTCAACTCCCTCTTTGGACTTTCACTACCATTAGATATACACATGTTGCATATACATACAAGCAATCAAAATACACATAAAGTAAATATTCTAATGACAGTATAAAATCTATATTAATGAAGTTTTAATAGCATGAAGACACTAGAAACAAATGTTTATTTGTGAAATGGTCAAGGTAGAAAAACCTGTTGGTTGAAAATAGTATTTCACATTCTTTCATCTTTTCAGGAAAGGGTTAAAAATCAACCACACTTGACAGGCAAAAATGCAGCGCAGCATCCAGATGTGAGGCCCTCTTTGCCTATATGTCTCCACTACCCAGAGACTGCACAAACCAGACCATATAACAGCACTTATTGTCCTGCAGGCAGAATCTTATTTCACTCCCCTTAAAGTGTGCTTTCATAGAAGATGCAAATTCAAGACTATAGGGCAACAGTAGACTATCCCAAGTTCAAAATCAGCTATCCTGACAGTATTTGTGCCTAGCAATATCAGTACAGTTGGTGGAATCTACCCATAAAGGGACTTCCATTAAGACATCACACCTGCTAGCAAGGCTTCCCCAGCGAGCTTGAACATGAAGGGATTCTAGCAGGCCACACTCAAACATGGCTCTGGCAGGCCTTGCCCTTTCCCTAGTCCCTCTTCCTTGCTAAAACCCATTAGACTACATTCCTAAAGTTAGCCACCAATGTCTTTCTCCATATTTGGTCACTTCCTTCTCCTAAGGTTGACTACCATCTATCACAGTCTTGAAGCCCAGCTATCAAAAGCCCCCTTTGGCTCATCTAATTAACAGGCCTAATCACAACTAACAAACTCATCCTAACACAGGGTTCCCCTTTCTGCCTTTATAAACCCACATTTTCCTATGGGCCACATCTGTCTCTGTCAAGTCTGTCTCCTCTATACCCAGAAGCAATCTTTTGTCCCTCCAGGGCAAATGTCCCTACCCCACTCCCACCCCATGATCTCTTCCCTTTCTCTCTCATCCTCCATCTCCTGTCTTTGTCTCTTATTTCCTGCCCTTTGTCCCTCTGGGGCAAATAAAACTCCTTAGTGCTGAAAAGTTAGTCCTGGGATATCTTGTGCTGACTTTGCCGTCCTTACAGAACACTCAGAGGCTTCTAATACTTACATTTGCAGAGCAGTCAAGATATTTTTCGTGGAATGCTGAATACGTAGTAGTTCAAGTTAAGGAGAGCAATTACCAAAATATACTAACACAACTAGATTGCTGGGCTTTTAAAAATGGTACAAATATCTCTTTATCAGTACGTGTGTGTGTGTGTGTGTGTGTGTGTGTGTGTGTGTGTACCGTTTGAGTTAGTAAATAAAAATTTCGAGGCAATCGATAGAGTTGTCAATGAGCATGGTTTTCTTTACCTGTGGGGTGGTTGTATTTCTTTTTCTTAGAGACATTAAAGGCATCCATCATTGCTTTGTAGCTCTCAACAGTCAGCTTTGCTGTTGGTAACACGGTTCCAGAGTGGAATAGTGAGAAGAGGTTAGGGTCACATGACCGGAAACTGAAACGAGAACCAATACATACATATACATTACATATACATGTATCAGATGAAACAATATAAACAAAATTGAACTGTCTTTTAAATACAGCTAATTTTTGTTTTTAAAATATTTATAGCTGTGATCTTAGACCACAGGTTCTCTTGGCAGGCAATCAGCACCCAGTACTTTAGCGTGAACTTTTGAGATTATACAATGTAACTCTACTATTAGGAGTTTAAACACTGTATCCTTCCCTAAAAGGATCCTAGAATATGGAGAGGAAGCCTCTCTACTCCTAGTTCTAAAGCAGTAATTTACGTTGGGCTAGGGATAAAGCTCTGAGGTAGACCAGTTGCGTAAACTGTGTGAGGCTCTGGGTTTAATCCTTACTATTGCAATAAATAAATAAATACTGTTAGAACAATAAAATCACATGATTTAGGTATAACTCAGTGAAGATAATGTCTGTTAAGAGTATGTCCACAGTCATGTTTCTTTTTCAAAAATAAGATCTGAGCACTAAGTAATGTTACAAAGATAAACACCAAGCGTCCACTAATAATCATAACAAAATCAAAGTTATCAGCAAATTACCACCGGCATAGCTTTGACCACTGATTGCTTTACTGTGCTATCACCAAGCAGAGGTGGTGACATATGACAAGAAGACTTCTGGGTACCCAGCGGATACAAAGAAAGCCTGTCTCTCAATGATGGGCCACTTTATTAAGCTAACTATTGCTTCTTAAGGAACTGGATTCACTCTGTGGCCTACCTAAGCTATCACCATCCTCTTAGGCCAGCCTCAGCAGTGGGATTGTAGCCACTGTGACTAGCCACTAGAACGCAGATCTCTGAGAAGCAGTTTTGTGAAGGCTTGTCTTCCCGGGGTTCTAGCCAAACTTGTGGAGAAATGGAAAGAAGGGTCAGGTTCATCTTGGATCAACCTGCATTTCTTTGCCTTGTCGGTTTACTGAAATAAACACCCACTTATTTCACATCCTTTTCTCCAGTCTTTCCCCCAGCCATTCTATTTCATGTGCTCCTGCCAAGGAAACTTCTTATCATGCTCCTGCTCAAAACCCCTTAATAATCTCTTTTAATATAGAACAAAATAAACTCAGATTTAGCATAAACTGAAGATACTTCATGACTTGGTACTGACGGACTTTTCTATTTAATAAACTCAGATTTACTATAAACTGAAGATATTTCATGACTTGGTACTGACTACTTTTCTATTTCTCACCACCTCTTTCATTTGCCCTAGATTTTGGTCAGACTTTTTGGGGTTCTATCCGTTTCCTACCTGTACTATGTCTTTTGCTATTTCAACGATCAAGAATGCTTATTTCTTTGGCTGGTCATTGCTAAACATTACCCATCCATTGACACCCAGGAGTAATATCTCCATGAACCCCTTCCTCTAAGGCCAAGCAGGAATAAAGCCACAAGGTTGTTAACAAAGAATTTAAATGTGCTCAAGCATCTGCCATCGAATAGAGTTATGATGGGTGTTTATGATACACTATGAGACTCCAGTACATGTGTCTTGCATGCTTGAGGCATCTAGCTCACTGCCCTGGTGTAGAAGTTCCAAGCCAAGTTGTTTTGGATGGAAGACTTCATATCACTTTTGTAACAAATACCTAGCACTCAATAATATAGTCTTCTCTTTGTATCTCCCTCTGCACTTAGCCAGAGGTACAGAATAAAATCTCAAGTTGCATGTTGAATTCATGGCATGAATCTCACATTAGAAAATGTGATCTCTTGTTTTTACAAGCCTCCAAAAAATATCTCTAAAGGAAAGGAATACTGGCAAGATGTCTGCCAACATCAACAGGTGTTATGGGGTCAGCCTCAAACTGGAAGCTACACTGATAAGGCAGGCGTATTCAAGGCGTATGCAAATTGGCACCACACTGGACATTAATGAGTGTGTATTTGGGAAAGAAATCAACAGAACAAAATATGGAAAACACAGTGATGGCCAGTGTAAGACAGACATTCTGGCAACCTTGCTAAACAGAGGCCTCCAGCATACAAATGCACCAATCTGGGCCCATGAGAATGGGAGAGCGAGTACCAGCATCCTTCAGTACCTGACACTTGAATGCGTAGAGCTGAGTCTCATCTTCGTGCGCTCGGTCAGCTTTTGTAAAAACAAATGGAAGTGTGCGTTCGCCAGATACAGGTTCATCTGAGCTCTCCAAGGCAGCTCCTCAAGAAGTATTTGATGGAATCTCTTTCTTTTAACATAATTTAAGATTAAGGGGTTCAAGTTGTCTGTCAGGCTTCGATACGCCATTTTCCTAACATCAGTTCTCTTGTTTCTGCCAAGGGAAAAAGGTGTTTTGAAGTTATACAGTAAGCAGACAGACAGACATTAAATAAAGAAGAATGATTCCGATTTGTACAGAATGCATCACGCAGTCACTTGACTACACTTATGCAAATGGGTTTGCCTCATTTACCATTCCCTGGGCACTTAAGTGAAATAGTGCAGAAGGGGAGATGCAAGGAGAAGCTTCAGGGGCAGAGACGCCAGTTAATTGCCTTCGAGAGTCTTGCATGTTCCAGTTCAAACAAAAGCTTTGCTTTTCCATCATCCAAAGGCCACTGGGATTTCACGGGCCACGCAGTTTTCACACTGATCAGCTTTCTCAATATTAAACAACAAATTCATTTCTCTATATTGGTCCTTAAGGGAAAAGACAATGGAGCAAACTTTTGCCTAACATTAGTTAGCCTCCACAGGAAATAAAGTTTCAGTCAAATGTAGATGAAGTAATTTCAAAAATGAACATATCCAACACACTACAAGGGGAAAACATTCAACTTTTATTTAATAGTTCACATTTGAGCCTGATTTTGCTTTTCTGAGAATGGATCTTGTTATGTAGCTCAGGCTAGCTTTGATCTGTCCATCCTCCTGCCTCAGCCTACAAAGCACTATGATAGTTCAAATATTTTTTAAATAACACTGTACATTTAATCTTTTAAAGAATTCTGGCCGGGTGGTGGTGGCGCATGCCTTTAATCCCAGCACTTGGGAGGCAGAGGCAGGTGGATTTCTGAGTTCGAGGCCAGCCTGGTCTACAGAGTGAGTTCCAGGACAGCCAGGACTACACAGAGAAACCCTGTCTCGAAAAAACCAAAAAAAAAAAAAAAAAAAAAAAAAGAATTCCTATAGCTAACCTGTTAATTAATTGTTTGCAGTCATGAAGATATGCATTTGGATTCTCAGAACCCACCTCAGATGGACGTGGTAGTTCATGCCTGTAATTCCATCACTGGAGGCAGTGCCAGGAGGATCTCTGGAGTTTGCTGATTGGCTAGAATGGCTGACCAGCAAACACCAGATTCAGTGAGAGACCTTGACCAAAACTTGAAGTACAGAGCAGCTGAGGGAGATACTCAGCGTCAACCTCTCTCTGGTCTCTGAGTGAACGATCCCATGAGAATACTTCATGTACCTCCCCCCTAAAATAAAAACCAGTCTAACTATATTTATAACTAGTCATACCCTACCTCTGATGCATTTCTTTTTGCTAGTTTAATATTCTGTGTGCCTGATTGCTCTTTTCACTACCTTCCTATAAGCTCCTTTTCTTCTCTCTTGGACTCCTTCCCAGTTTCATGACTTCTAGCCACACTTCCCTCTGATACATACATTTTACATTATTGTTCAGCTCTGGATATATTAAATTTGGTTAACAAAGTACTTTAGTTCAAGACTTCCAGGCTTCTCGTTGTTGTAATAGGTCAAAATTTTCCACCAACGCTATGAATCTTTTAAATGATTATCCCGAGAATTAAAAGTGTTATTGCTGAAACAAAATTAATCTTCTCCTGTGAAGGAAGGTCAGTTCCCAAGAGGCTAAGAAGAACCCACAGGGCCCGACTAGAAAGCAGAAGGAAGTCCAGGGAGTGAGCAGGAGGGCAGGCCTTCTCCTGTGGAATAGACAGGTGACTTGGGATGCTACAGCCACCCGACAGCTGCACAATGGCACCCTAACAACAAGACCAATCACCATGGCGGTAATGGCCACATTTGTCCTACAGATTGCATAAAACTAAGCAGACATACAGAGAGACACATGTATGAATTCACACAGAGTTGCTATACCCTGAGTAAAGTCATGGGATTGCATGTCTGCCAGATTTTTGGTTTGTGCTGTTGTAAAGAGTCAGGGTCCTTTAGAAACTAGGGAAAGAGCTTAAGGGTTTCCCTTAAGTGCATATAAATCTTCAGTTATCTGAAGAAAATATATTTAAGACACATGTCACAAAAACTATGTCCATATCACAGGATTTGGGGGATTATACTTGAGGTCTTAGCGTGTAAGCAACAAGAAGAAAACCAATGTGAGGAAGGAACCCTGGGAAAAAAATAAACCAAATCTTCATTCTCTGCTCATGCTATGACCATCCACACAGACGGACTTGAACCCAGGGGTAAGTTATCAAGTCATAGACAATCATTATACCAAGATTCTATTATATCTCTATCCAAAGAATAGAAGAACTCAGAAATGTAATTTTTAAAATCCATACAAAGCTAGTGCTTTATGCAGCCAACAAAGGGGAAGTAACACATTGAGGGAGAAACCACACAATGTATTTTAAAAACATCACAAGCTCTTAAAATGCAGCCTGTCTTCTAAAAGAAAAGGCGCAGAGTTGCAAAGAAACAAAACAGAACTTCCCAAGCGCGTGTATGTACTCAGATTCTCTTTTCAAATTCACAATAGAATATTTCCTATTATTCAACAAGCTAGTCTGAACTATTTTCTGAAAGATTAGTCAAGACCTGAGGGGAGGAAAACATGCTGGAGGGGTGTTTTCTATAAGACAACAAGTTTTACTTTAAAGCCAAAGGCATCGCAATAGTAGGTTGTTCGTTCAGAAAATAGATAAATAGACTAACTCGACAGAGAAGAGATCCCAAAACTAAATCCATAAACAGTCTGTAAATGTGTCATAAAGGTGACAGGGACAATAGAATTGACTATTTGAGAACAGACGATCCAATAGATGGTGCCATCTAAGCGATTGTAACTGAGGGGAGAGATGGTTCGTCATTTACAAGCCCTGGCTGCTCTTCCAGAGGACCTGGGTTCAGTTCCCAGCACTCACAATGGCAGCTCACGGCCATCTGTAATTCCAGTCCCAGTGTACTCTCTTCTGACCTTCATGGGCACTGCGCACACGTGTTACACATACATACCCGAGGGGCAAACTACTCATATACATGAAATAACAATAAATATTTTAAGAGAATCCTAGGTCCTCGGAAAACAAGAAGCAGCTCCCAACCTGGTCTCAACTACTGGCTACCACCAATGGCTCTATGGCCAACGCTCTGTAGCAGACCCTATGCACACCACTCGCTAATTTGGGCTGGTTACTGCTCTTCTAGTCGTTATTATGCAAGCACTTTGAGAACCAGGATGCTCTTGAACTTTTACTTTGATGGTTTCATCCATTTAAAGAATGAATTTTACTAGTTCCATCCTACCTTCTCTTCTCTCCTCTCCTTCTCTCTCCCGCTGGACTCCTTTTGCTCAACAACCAATACACATCCCACCCCAACTTCCACTGTCTAGTTTAATGTCTTCTTTGTGTGTGATCCTTTGCATTTGATTGTTTTGCATAGCAGGTTTTCTTTTCTTTTCTTTTCTTTTCTTTTCTTTTTTTTTTTTTTTAGATTTATTTATTTTATGTATGTGAGCACACTGTTGCTGTCTTCAGACACACCAGAAGAGGGCATCAGATCTTATTACAGATGGTTGTGAGCCACCATGTGGTTGATGGAATTTGAACTCAGGACCTCTGGAAGAGCAGAGGGTGCTCTTAACCACTGAACCATCTCCCCAGCAGGTTTTCTAGTATATCCTAGTACCCAAAGTAGTCCCTAACACGTATTCATTAGTACCTTTCCAGCTCTGCCATATCAAAAATGGATGGATTCTTGTAGAAAAAGTCTTTTAGGGTTTCCTTTTTCTTCCTTCGTCTTCTTGGTAAGTCTGAAGACTTCATGGAAGAGAAAACAAAGGTAAACTTGGAACATACATATCTCCCCTGCCCTGCACCCCATGCATACTGTAATGCTTACCTTCTGCCCTGAAAACACACTGGTTTTCCTACATCCTTTAGTTAAAATTACTATCAAGGGGCTGGAGAGGTGGCTCAGCAATTAAGATCACTTGCTGCTCTTTCAGAGGACTTAGGTTCAATTCCCAGCACACACGTTAGCTCACAAATATCTGTAACTCTAAATCCAGGGGATCTTGGGCCTCGTCTAGCCTCTATGGGCACCAGTTGCACATATGGTACACAAATATATATGCAGGGAAAATACCCAAACAAGTAAAAATATATAAATAAGTAATTATAGAAAGTAAAACACACCCCTATAGACAAAAATATATGATTGTGAGAACATCTATGTGATTCTTTAATAATTTATAATTTGTTATGAAATTATAAAATTATGCCTCTCCGTATTTGTTTCATATTTTAACAAAATCAAAATATAATCAACCATCTCTAGATATACAATCTCTTAATCAATTTTATGAATTCAAAGTTCTAGACACATGTTTAAAAACTACTTACCCTTCCTATCTCGATCACTATGGCTTTAAACTTCCTGGGAGATTTGAGTGCCTTCCTATAAACAATATTCTCCTTATATTTTATCCTTTTCACTCCAATAAGGGACTCATTTCTCCTAATCCACACACAAAAAGAAAATATTAGCCAAAAAAATATGCACAAAGTGGTTGGCAACATCAGAATAATAAATCTCTAATGAGCGTTATCGTTGAAACTGTACAGAAAGAAAGGGTGCCCGGACACAGCCCACTCTGTGGAGCACTCAGTGGGGATCCCCGGACATCCAGAATAACTGACCTCCTAATAGTGCAACGCCATTGACACTGAAACCTTGTGAAAAGGGCACACGTGTGCATGGGGAAAGGGCTGAAAGCACAGTGGAGGCTGGATGGGATTAGACTGAAGCTACCCCCCTTCACAGTCAACACAGAAACATCACAGGCGGCCCCACACCAAATGTCTTGCTTCTGACCAACTCCGGTCTTTTCTTGTTCCATCCTGCATAGGCTCCCAAAGGCCACTGCTGTTTTCTGAGCTTTCTCTGTCCTCTACTCCCCCTCCAGGAGCGCTCAGCCTTGTCTTCCTAGAGTGACTTCCCATTCTCCAGACACAGTTAAGGTCTCTCTTCCCACCCACCCCCCAGCCCCCGTATTTTGCTATTGAGATTTGTCAGTCAATCTTCCTGAAATGCATACATTTTCTGGAATTCCTATTTCTTACTAGAGAAAGCAAGAAACCCTACTCTAACGTGTTGAATGAGAAACAAAAACTTGAGTGAAATACAAAGCTACAAGGTTATCACAATGACTGGCTGAGTTTAGATAGTGATTCCTGCATTAGAATACACTGTATGATCAAATTTTATCTTGTTCCTCGTAGTGGTTGGTATCTCACTACAATGTTGTGAGCTCTCTCTGTCTATCTCTCCCTCTGTCTCTCTGTCTCTCTATGTGTGTCTCTGTGTGTCTGTCTGTCTCTCTGTCTCTGTCTCTGTATGTGTGTTGTATCTACCTGTGTGTTTGAAAGAACAGCTATAGAGGCATGTGGCAACCAGAGGATAACATGAGATACTCTGATCTGATCTTTTATACTCCCTCTTCCTCCCCCATGGCAGGATTCCTCTCTAAACCTTGGGGATGGCTATTTTGGCTATTCTGGTTGTTAGTATTCTGTCTAAACTCCACCTCCACAGTTACCTGGCAACAGCCAGGTAGACCTGGCCCACTATAAAAGGGGCTGCTTGCCCCCTTCTCTCTCTCTTAATCTCTTATAATCTCTTAATCTCTTGCTCTTTTTCCTCTAGCTTCTCTGTCCCCTCTCCCCTCCCCACTTCCCTTCCCCCTCTCTCCACATGATCATGGCCGGCCTCTACTTCTCTGCCTCTCTCTCTCTCTCTCTCTCTCTCTGCCTCTACTACCCTCCTGACTCCCCTCCCCATGCCCTGAATAAACTCTATTCTATACTATACGGGTGTGTGTCTGGTCCCTCAGGAGGAAAAGATGCCTTTGCATGGGCCCGATGAGACATCCCCTTCCCCCATACCTCTCCACACACCCACAGAACATACTCTCTTTATCTCTTTATCTTTTATAAACACTTCACTGGTAGCCAGCAAGCCCCAGAAATTCTCTGTCTACCACACACAGTACTAGAGTTATGTGTGTTCCTGGCCATACAGGGTATTTACATAGATGCTAGAAATGGGACTCAGGCTCTCATGCTGAGCCAGCAAGTGCTCTCACCTACTGAGCAATGCCCTAACCCCTCCCTTTGGTTTTGGTTCTTTCCTGGGCAATGTGAATCCTTCCTTCATGGTCCTTCATTTTAAAATGCCATCCACTATTCTAGCCCAATCTCCAATTTCTCTGAAGGAAACTGCACTGAAATTCTAATAATAATTTATATATTCCAACAAAGTAATTTTAAGGTGATAGAAACCTTTACAAATTGTGGCTGGCCTTTAATCCCAGCACTTGGGAGGCAGAGGCAGGAGGATTTCTGAGTTCAAGGCCAGCCTGGTCTACAGAGTGAGTTCCAGGACAGCCAGGGCTACACAGAGAAACCCTGTCTCAAAAAACAAAACAAAACAACAACAACAACAACAAAACAAAAACAAAAACAAAAACAAAAAACAAATTGTGGCTGACTATAAAGCAATGTAGTGACTTTTCATTTTATATAAAATATATGTGTGTGTCTTATATAAACATATGTTAGGTCTTTTTCATATTAGTCAACCCTCCCACACAGACTCTGGTAAATTTAGTCATATACTCTGTAAAAGTGGAATTTTTTTTTTCATTATACTTTCAAGTTTATCCAGGAAAGCTATATTGATTTTGCATCTAACTTTCCTACGGAATTCAACAGGTTCTGCTAATTAGCTTTGGATTAAGCTAAAAGAAACAATTATTTGCCAGTGTCTCCAGTTTCGGAGGCCTTCACTGTGGAATCCACTTAGCATTTTTAATTCTCCATGCTGCGGTAATCATAAAATCTCCCCATCTAATTTCTTTCCTTAATATACGGGCAAGGACTTACGGAGCAATGCTAACTGTCAGGCGGTAAAATGAGTTTGGGGCTTAATTTAATAGAAAAATCATATGATCCTAATTTTACAGGAATAATCATTGAATTTACCAGATAATTTCTTAGAAAACTCCTAATGGTTCCTGTGGTTCCCAGTGACAATTATATTTCACATTACCTACTCTACCTGCACTTCTGATCTAGTATTTATTGGTATTTCTGTCTCTGTATATTGCTCAGGACACTTGTTGTTTTTCCTGCTTGTTTCCTCTCCACCCCAAATTGACTAGAAAGCCTTATTGATATGTGGTAAATAGCTGCATACAAAAGAAAAGCATTCATTTCTTTAAAATTGGAAAGAATTGCCCTGAACAAAGTTGAAATATCCAAACGGTTCTGCTGCTTCTTTCCGCTGTTAGAATCTTTTCTAGTTACTCGTCACTTTCAACTATGGTTTTAAATTTATTTTCTGTTCCCCTTACCCATGCTTCTCCTTTTATGACTACGTGCCATGGAGATTTTCTTTTACTTGTACTCCCAATCAATGAAGTTGTGACGGCTGAACTGATTTCAAACCAACTTATAATTAATGCTTTTCCACTTTTTATTTTCCTATGTCTTTCTTAGATTTGCTTTCTTTTATTGTTTCTTGTGTTTTTAATTTTTTTTGTTTTTGTTTTTTTTTTGTTGTTGTTGTTATTTATTTTTTTATTGTTTCTCCGATCTGTAACAGAAGGCTCTAAAGCTAAGAATCTGTCTACAGCTGCCACTCTGGCTGCCTCTGGCTTGGTCCACTACAGTGAAACACCTGCCTTGAGCCTGGTGGCCAGACCTTGTCTTTGATCTCTGTAAATTAGCCACAGGCCTTGACTCCTGGGATATCCCCACCCTAGAGACACAGGGGCGGGATTACTGGAAAGTCAGAAACAAGGGACTTTTAAATCTGAACCATGTCCCCAGAAGCAGACTTAGAGGGTAGGTCTTAGGGTGTGGACACCTGAGGTTAAGAAGTGTCCTTCGAGAAACCCCCATATATGTGTGGCCCCCAAGATGAGAGAAGCCGACAGCAGACCCATGGGGGGAAGGGGGACAGCTACTTTTTCTGTGCTACCTAAGGGTGTAGAAAATTAAAAAGCACATACCGGAGACCATTCAGAGGGTGAGAGGAAGATAGTTAAAGATTTTTTAAAAATCTAAAATTAGATTCCTGCCCGACCTAACTACCTTGTCATGGCTCAATGTCAGATTCCTGCCTGAAGCCCATTTCCTTGTCCTTGGCTAATGCCAGATTCCTGCCAAGCAGCCCCTAAAGCTCTCTACCGCATGTGAGCAAACAGACCTGAGTCTGCTCCATTCCCTATCCACCCTGACTTGGTGAAGACATCTAAAACTGTCTCCTTGGCCTCAACGTGTTCATGTCTGCCTCTGCGTAAGCCAGCTGCACTGCTCAGTCTCCAGGCTCAGGACGTTGTGATGGTGCTTCATTTGTTTAACTTTCAGACGGGCTATTGTTACGTTGTTGTTGATGGTTGTTGTTGTTGTTGTTGACTTTAATGGCCCTTGCAACTTGCCTGAACACTACAAACAACTTCTGACTTTCACAAGTCTTGACTGCTTTTTAGCTGAATATGGCTTCCTAATTCTGACCAGTTCTCCGATCGCCATGGTCTATTATACTCATAGACAGTCTCCTCCAACTTTTGAAAATATTAGGCCTATATATTCCAAGCTTTGGCTTTTCAGAAACAAGGTATCTATTTTAGAAAGAATGTTTCTGTGTTGATTCCCTTCGGTTTGGGTGGCATTTTAAAAATAAACGTCATGTTATTTGCTGTTAATTTTATTCAAATGAGACATGGTAGGTTTATAACCCATGATGACAGACAAGCGCATCTGTCAGTGAATCAGGTGAGGATAAGGTGAATGTATCTGGCTTGAGACATTGTATTGTAATTGTCTTTGAGAGTAAAAAACAATCATTACAGCTTAGGAAATAGAGGAGCTTTTAAGGCTTATTGCTCCTAAGAATGTCTTATCCATATACACAAATGGGACCCCCAAGAAATGGCTCTGCTCATTATGCCAGAATCAAGAACACATGACGTACATGCAAACTTGACTCTAAACCACCAGTGAGAAAGAGCTGACAGCCTACGGAGCCATTTACTCATACTGACCCAGTGGAAGTGGTCTGCTGGATTTGCTGTTAGTGATGAGAAGATGTTCTGGTCTGGCTGCTCAGTTGAGGTGCAGAAATACTTTTATGGTTAGTCAGTCGTCCTCACAGACACAAACCTCTGTCTCTCTAACTGTGTGCTCACGACTCACAGTTACGTTCACCGCACAGTTTTCCTTGACCTTTGTAAAAGTCCCTGGCATTTGCAGAACTAGAATGGCTCGTACCTTTTCAAGAAGTCACAAACAGGGCCAGATAACTCCACCATGAGGTGAAACTTCTCATCGTTCATGCACTTGAGCATAATTTGGTTAAAGAATTCCAGGAATCTCGGTCTTTGCTTAAATTTCATGACTATAAAAAAAAGAGAAGTTCATTGGAGAGTTACCAGTGTCCCTTGAGGTTCCTTAGTCACAACAGTTATGCCTATTAATCTGCTTTTAGATTCTCTATGTATTTATTTCATTTTTAATTAAAATCTAATTATACCATTCCTCCTCTCCCTTCCCAATCTCTCCCATGCCCCTCCATCCTCTTAAAATCATAACCTTTTTTTAAAAAGACTATTGTTTATATATATGTATATATACACATATGTATATATATATATACATACATACATATATATATATATATATATATACACACACATACACAAATGATTTTATACAAATACAAAAATACAACTTGGTAAGTCTGTGTCATATATGTATATGTATGTACATATATATGTATATATATTAGGACTTTTTGAATTAAAAATTATATCCACAGATAAATGTAGCTCTCACCATTTGTCAAAGAAGCTTCCGTTGGCAGCAGAGAGAGACCATTAGAGAAAGCTACAACTGGTCAAGACACAGAGAACAACTAACCATGAGGCCCCCAACCCAAACTGATACATCTATGTTAAGACCCCTGTGCCTAAGGTTATTGCAACATTGTATCAGCCTGAACAATGGCAACAGTCAACATTCAAGGAAGAATCTTGGGCCCCATCCCTAGACAAGGACTACTACAGGCAGTGGATAACAGCTAAGAGAGAGAGGGTTACTCTCTTCCAGGGTTGAGCCCCTTTATTGGTTAGATTTCCTACTTATAAATATTTTTTAAAAAGTCTGTGCTGGATGAGCTACTGTTTTATTCCTGGGGCCACTGATAATTTTACACTGCATATTTGGTTTATCCTACAAAAAACTCAGTAATAAGAAAGATTTAAAGAAGCTTTTTTGCAACATACGGCTATCAGGAGAAAGCACTAGTCACCTCTTACCCTGATTTGCTCCACACATCCCTCAGAGCTAAACAAAAATGCTGCCAGCTCTTCCTAGCTGAATTTTAAAATGACTGCACTTCTCCCGTGCCCTTCTTTTTGTCAGCTTCATAATGACACAGTTTGCCTCAAAGCCACCAGGAAGGTTCTTTCTTCCCAGGCTTTAAGCCACCTGTTTACATTTCTCAATTCCCTAGCAGTCAAGAGCTGGCATTATTCTCAGTGGGTGGGAATGCCAAGCCCCTGGAGGAATAGAAGCTACCTGCAGCAGAAGGCACTTCCTGCCACTCACCTTCCTTCATGGCGCCCTTCACCGTCCAGTTTAAAACCACAGGGTACAGGAAAATTGGGTCCTCCGATCCAGATAGTTCAGTTGAGGGAACTAAGGTTAAAAAAAAAAAAAAAGTTAATAAACTCTAAATTCTGTTTGCGTCTCAACAACAACAACAAAAAAAACCATACAAATCTTTTAGAGAGGTTTAAAAAAAAAACACAGGGAAAATACTCATCTAAAAACTAACACACGGGCCTTAAAATATAAAATATTTTGGAGGAGATATTTAAAAAAAAAAAATCAACTACTTTCCTTTCCCTTAAAACTTAGGGAACTAACCCGTGACACTAACCGATCCTCAAGGAGTCACACTATAAGCCTCCAGCACAACCACGGGAGCCGGTGTGGGTCAATTTCCACTTTCTTGGTGTTAAGACATGGACTCATTATGTAGCAGGCTCACCTCAAGTCTGTGGAGTGCTGGGACTACTTGTATGCACACCCTGCCCAGTTCCGTTCCAGCTCTAACCCTGACGCTTTTGAAATGTGAAATTTGATGGTAGGGTGTGGGATAGAGTGGGGTGGGTGTGGGGCAGTGGGCTGTGAGAAGCAGCTGGGTGCTTGGTCTAGAGGAGCTTAGAACCCCGGGACCTTATTTGACAGCAGGAGTTCAGTTCTGCTCCCAGGCCCTGGTTCTTTTCATTTAGCTTCAGCCCTCCAACAACCCCTCCCACAGAGAGGTTTATGAGAGGAACAGTGCCTCAGGCCCTGGAGAGATTTACATACTAATGAGGTACCTGAAAGCCAGAGGGTGGAGCCAATTAAACATTCTTCCCCAGCCCCTCCCCTCCCTCTCTATTTAACTCAGGTCTGCCCTGGGTTTTGGGGGGGTGGGGGGTTGTATCCAGATCCATCCACCATCCACCATGACATTAAAGCCTGTAAAAACCCATGGACTTTCTCGTGTCATTGGGGCCTCACAGTGAGGAACCGTGGTGCCACAGCTTAACTTCCCCATGGAGGAACCCAGAGCATTCCCAACCAACTACCCACAGCCTGGCGTGAGGAACGCTGCTTCTCCAGCCACAATTACCCACAGGTGGGGTAGGAGCCAGGGTGGGGTGGGGTAGGGGGGCAGGGTGGGATGGGGTGGGGGGGCAGGGTGGGATGGGGTGGGCCTAAGTGGACTGTCTTTAAAATCTCTGCCTCTGGGAGTTCTTGAAGTGGAGATGAGTAATTTCTTTATCTGGTTGTTATACAGATTTTGCACGATTATTTAATGTATTTAAAATGGTGTCTCACACATAGGCGACCCCTGCACAAAATCATTTTTATTGTTACTGAGTTTACTGTGTAGCTAGTAATAGGTTTTATTTCTTAATAAAATTTGTTGATATTGGGATAAATAATTCACTTTACATTTTAAGAAATCATACTTTTATGCATGTAATTAGATAATTAAAGTTTGCCCTAAAAGTAGGTTTACCGATTATGAGAACAATATAACATCAGGCTCAAATATTCAGCCTGAAATGGGCAAGAAATATGTTAAAAGTGAGAGAAAGCCAACCGCATAGCCAAAGCGTACTACAGAAAAGGTGAGGTGGGACCTGGTGTTCACTCAGTCCCCAAAAGCCCACCCCTGTGGGAGAACGATGAGTAAGCTCTTTTTCTTCTGCAATACTTCGTGTGAAATAAAAAACGAAAAAAAAAAAAAACTAACAATTATCAAAAAATAAATCAAATTCCCAGGTGTCTTTGCAAACGGCAAAGTTCAAAAGGCTGATCATTACATTAACAGTCAGTCCACGCTAACACGACTTTAGGATGATGACCTAAAACTAGGCTCACCCTTCACTACTCACTACACGTGGGTCCAGGTTCACTATCACACAACCCCCGAGGCTTCTCTCTTGCATAGTTGCCGTTAGGGCAGCAACTCCCAATTTGAGGCCACCTGTGGGGCCCGTCTCCAGCTGAGTCCCACAGACTTCGGTTCCGCAGGAGATAGGATGTAGACGGCCCCCTTCTCTGTCTCTGTAGTTGCCCCTGCCCACGGGTGGTCCAAGGCAGAGCGCCCGTGGGGAAGGTCTGCTTCTGCCTGCCCCAAAGTACTTCGGGAGAGCCGACGGGTTCTGAAGTGTTACAGCTCTTTGCTAAGCCGGGAAGTGCCGGCTAGGTAGCAGGGAAAGAGCGTAGATCTCTTGCCCAGTGTTAACAGCTCTGGAGCCAGCTAGCAGACGAAGAGGGGAGGGTCCGGAGGGTCCGAGACAGAAGTTCTCTGACGACAGGATGGTTCTTGCGCACTTTATTTCTCAATTAGGCTCAATATATACAGTTTGGGATGGGTGAAGGTTTTAGCAGCAGATGATCCCATTGGCTTAGTCTGAGGTTTTGGGGATGCCTCATATGCATGTGGGGAGAACCTGGGGCACTATTCCTACGTGAGTGACTCGATGGTCATAGACCTCCCAACCTCTCTCTGTGGGAGGGGCTGTGAAGGGCGGAAGCTGGGAGAGACAGGGGGCCAGGAACAGAGCTGAATGCCTGCCTTCCCAAAAGGGTCTCCGGGGTTCAGAAGCTCATTCGACTGGGCACCTGATTGTCTCTCATAGCTCAGTGCCCCACAGCCACCCACCTCTCATGCACTACTAATGCCAATACATTTGCTTCCCAGTTAGTACCACAACATAACAGAAGGTGTGTTCTGCTCCCATGGACAGGGTCCAGGGATGCTGTCCCACATCCTTCAGAGCGCAGGACAGAGACACGCTGTGAACTTCCTGCCCAAAGTATTTGCAGAGAAGCCCTGTCATTGAATAGGGAAGAGGGAGGCGGAGCTAGGAGTTGGGAAGACAGAAAACTACAGGGAGAGAGGAGGAGGGGGAACAGGGGAGAGGCAAGATGTCTCCAGCAATCTCAGGTAGTTATTCATATCAAAGGTAAATAATTGGGATAGCTATTCTAATTGTGTGGGCATCTTGTGTATTGAGTAGTTGATATATAAATCTATTGCTTAACCTTAAGCTTTAGAGTCTTACTTTACTGGGTTACTGGAAGGTGTGTTTGCCAACAACCAGGTGGTTATGGCTGTGAAGGAACTAGCCACTCCAGGGACAAGGGAACCAGAGCTGGAAGCACAGCGACTGGTCACTACAGGGGCAAGTTAGAGAACAGCCAGGTGGAACCAGCTCGGGAGCTCAGGTCCTGCTGAAGAGCTTGCCAAGACAAATGGGCTTAAAGCCGGAACATTGCGGCCAGGCGCGGGGAGCTAGCCGGAACATCACGGCCAGGCGCGGGGAGCTAGCCGGATGCAGTATTTTTCTACCACCTCCTGAAACAACACCCCTACTGTGCTGGCTGGTTTTATGTCAGCTTGGCACAAGCTAGAGTCATCCGAGAGGAGGAAACCTCAATTGAGAAAATGCCTCTACGAAATCCAGCTGCAAGGCATTTTCTCAATTAGTGATTGATGGGGGAAGAGTCCAGCCCAGTGTGAGTGGTGCTATCCCTGGGCTGGTGGTCCTAAGTTCTATAAGGAATCGGTTCAGTGAACTACACTGCTCCATGGCCTCCATATCAGATCCTGCCTCCAGGATCCTGCCTTGTTTGAGTGCCTGTCCTGACTTCCTCCTGTGAGGAACAGCAAAATGGAAGTGTAAGCTGAATAAAACCCTTTGTTCCCCAAGTTGCTTTTTGATCATAGGGCTTCATCACAGCAATAGCAACCCTAAGACAATCTGCAAAGAATTATTTGGGCCAAAGTGACAATGGTGCCAAGGCTAAAAAACAAACAAAAAAAACACACACAAAAAAAAAACTCCTCTAAAGCTGGAAGACATGGGTGCAAGTCCAAGTCACCCAGGAAAGCCCAAGTAAATCCTTTATCATTATGAGGCACACCTGTAAGAAGCAGTGAGCAACGTCCTACTACTAAGATGTTGTTAGGATTAATGGCTTGATGTACACACACTGTATAATCCTTAAAGGGTTTAGCAAATACTAATCTCATCTTAATTCCTTCCACAGAATGTTTTCTCCTTTCAAGAAACATAATGCTAAACATATACAAGAGGGGAAAAAAAATTACCTTGCTTTGTCATTTTGAGTAGATGTGTCTCCAACAAGGCCAGCTGTTCGTTTATCTTCTCAGGCAACAGCACCTGCTGTGGCTTCTTGGTTTTTGAAGTTTTCTTAGAACAAGTACCCTAGAAACATTGGTACGTGTCAAAATGTATTTTAACGTGTTGGGGAAACTGTCGTTTTCAAATAGACTTACTTTCTGTTCTGTTTCTCTCTTTCCTGTTTGGTAGGCAGGACTGTGATCTGTGTGGCTAACCAACAGTAATTAGCAATTTATAGTCCCTGATACTGCATTCTAGCTGAAAGTGCTAAGAGTTACCTGGAGGGAACCAAGTTGCTCCCGTTCCCTGTCTCTCCTTTCCGGGAATCCCCACTCTAAGCCAGCACCTTCCAGAACTTGTTTGTGTGTGTTGGTGTAGGTGTGTGTGTATAGGTGTAGGTGTGTGTGTGTGTGTGTTTTGAAAAAGTATCTTTTGTAGCCCAAGGTGTCCTCAAACCACTAAGTAGCCAAGGATGACTTTGAGTTTCTGATCTTCCTCCTCCCTGGTGCTGGGATTATGAGCATGCTCTACCACAGTAGGGTTTAGGCAGAGCTAGGAATCGAACCAGGGGCTTCAAGCTTGCTAGCAAAGCACTTTTCTACCTACTGAGCTACATCTCCAGTTATTGCTCTCTTCCTAAACTAGCTGTCACCTCCAAAAATCCTCAAAATAAAACTCCAGCCTGCCAGCTCTCAGGAAGGCATTCCTTTATTCCTTTTTTTCTTATCTTTCCAGAGGGAGCCCCTTTACAACCCAGCTCTTGTCTCTATGCTCTGCCTTTCACTAAAACCTAACAGGATCAGTAATTAGCAGATTAAGGATTGGCCTGTGTGTGCCCAGGCTCCCCAGCAAGGTTTCTCTGTCTGAGACTGAGAATTGACCTGCACTGTCTCCTGTTATCACAAACAAAACCTTCTAAGCCTCTTTATTCTTAGAAGAGGTCTCCAGGGACTCGGGTGAGTTCTGCCTCTGACAAATTAGCAGATCCTACAACCTTAGTCAGTGGGAAGTGTCACAACCTCCTGCTGGACCAGAGGCTCTGAAGAGAACAGTGTGAGACCCTTCATGAAACTGCTAGGGCACAGAGCCTTGAGTCAAGGTCCCGGTGACCCAAGGGGCTAGCGGACAGATGGAGCAATTAGTTTTTAAAACAACAAACTCAGATTGTCTCCAGCTTAATCAAAATTTCTCTAGGCAAAGCAAACCCCACATCCTAATCCCCCTAAATATGTTACAGCTTAAAGTGCCCTTAGCCAGGGTGATTTGGAAACTTTACCAGCCAACAAACAGTCTTCTCTACCTCAGGAAGGAGGTGTGGAGGCAATTTATCTCAGTGTGGGAGGTAAGAGGCCAAAGGCCCTTCCTGGTATGCCCCAGTAACATCTCAAAACCTCACCTACAAACACGTTTGGCCCACAGCATCCCTTCAAAAAGCAGTAAAGCCTAAAGTCCCTCTAAGGCCCCTGCGTAGGAAGCACATATCAAAATTTACTCTCAAAATTAGCAGCAGTTTGGTGTCACTACATTCAATACCTTCAGCAAGTCACTCAAAACAAAGCAACTTTGACTCAATGCCTCCTAAAAACCCCTCTTCTTAGTCCAGTGTCCAACTAAATGTAAAAAGGTCTAGCCCCATCTACCTTGAAGTGTGGAACTATTCAAGCTGCTAGCTCCTGACCATATCTTATCAAATATTTTTTTAAGTTAAAGAAGTTCTTCATGAAATGAGTTTCCTTAATGTAAAGATGACAAATTGATGGACTTCTAATGTGTTTAATGATAGTAAATGAGACAGTGAAATATACAAAAGAGAAAAACAAAACAAAACAAATTACCTCCTCTGTAGTTTCCTCTTGGTCAATACCAAAAAGAGACCTGCACGCTGATGTGATATCCAACATCTTTTTTCCATAATATATAAGCATTATTGCCAGGTCATATTCCTTCCAGGAACGGAGAATCTAATTAAAAATAAGTATTAATTATCTCTGTTGGATGCCTCTCTGTTTCCAAGTACAATGCACAATTTTTCATAAATTTAAATTCCCCTAAGTCTTGTGGGTCTAACGATCCGTTACCATTGCTAAGAAAACTGGAAACTTACCTCCAGATTATATAGCTCTAAAGTTGAAATTATGTAACTCTATTATTCTTTAAATAATGAACTGATAACAGCTTCTTATCAATAATGCATTTCCTATTTCTCTGGGTCATATAGCTTTATGCTTTGTGGTATAGCACTCCGCTATTAAGAAACTCTTTCTACTTTTAAAAGCCTTATTAAAATGATTGTTTCTTAAGGTCATATACCCGCACCTTTTATTTTGAGTGCTTAGTTGCTTGTTTGTGTTTTGTTTGCTTTGTTTTTGAGACAAGGTCTCATGTAGCCCAGGCTGGCGTCAAGCTCACTGTGTGGCTCAGGATGGTCCAGAACTCCTGATGTCTCTGTCTTTACCTACAAAGTGCTAAAATGATAGATTATCGGCATGTGCTACCATCCCTGCCTTATCTTAGGTGACTTTCTGTGGGAAATGGCACAGTTCCTGACCGCATGATGTCTTGAATGTAGAGGGTTAGGCAGGTTCTCTGAGAAGCTGAGAGAAAGTGTCCTAGTTAGGGTTTTACTGCTGTGAACAGACACGGTGACCAAGGCAAGTCTTATAGAGACAACATTTAATTGAGGCTGGCTTACAGGTTCAGAGGTTCAGTCCATTATCATCAAGGTGGGAACATGGCAGTGTCCAGGCAGGCATGGTGCAGGAGGAAATAAAAGTTCTACTTCTTCATCTGAAGGCACTAGGAGAAGACTGGTTTCCAGGAATGACACACTTCCTCTAACAAGACCACACCTACTCCAACAAGGCCACACCTCCTAATTGCACCACTCCCTGGGCCAAGCACATTCAAACCACCACAGGAAGCAGACATCGACTCTTCAGGGGTAGGCCCACTCCACCCTTCTCATGCACATTACCCAGCAGTTACTCTGCCTTTCCCAGTCTGGCCCTTGTTGACTTTTCACTTGTAATCTTCCATTATGTTCTTACTGAGCTGAGTATAATCCTGACACCTCCGTGTTCCGGAACCAGCACTTGGCTCATGTTTCTCTGTAGCCGAAGACATTTCCTAGCGTGCCCACCTTCCCTTCTTTCCACAGCTTTGTTCTACCTTATCATTCCAATCCTGGTGCTAGCATCAAGTCCAAGAAGACTTCATGGCCAGTCATCTGACTTGTGTACTGCCTATGGTAGTGACTTCATGAAAGAAAAGGAACACATGCACGGTAAACCCCAAGGGGCCACTAAGTCTAAATACCTTTGCATGAATCTATTTCAGATACATAATCACTGCTACTTCACATGTGGAGAAGGGCTGTACGAAGAGACTTAGAAAGAGTGAGTGACTAGCTAGACCTGGTGAGACCCCAGACTATTCTAAGAAGCAGACATGATCCTGCAGAGACAAGTCAATGTGTTCCAAAGAAGCCATGAATTGTGAGGAGCAGAGTGTAGCAAGGACATGGTGGCGGGGCGAGGCCCTACAGGGTGTTGAATATCTCCGGCAACAGTCATATCTTGTGACAAGATAGACATGAGGTGCTTGGTCACGAGCCATCTTTACTGGATAGGTGTAGCCACCACCCCTGACCAAAGAGTCTTCTCTTTACCATAAATGAACACTACCACAGAAGACCACAGCCAAACACAGTGCAAGGATCAACAGAGTGGGAGGAATTCCGCTGTGATAGATACATCTATACCACAGCTCCTGCATCTGTGTCTCTGTGTCTCAGGGAACATTGAGGAGGATGGGGCAGAAACACTGTAAGAGACAAGGTGCAGAACAAGGAGAATATCAATAGACATGCAAATATGGAAGGGACCCCACCCCTAGGCAAAGAACTACAGCCAGCTGAGCTACTAAGTGGTGAAGGAGGATTAGTCTCTCCTAGGGATGAGCCCCTTCTTGGTTGCCTGATAAAGAGCCCTGAAACCAAACACATACAACATACATACAGTAAAAATGGACTCAGCCGGTTGCATTTATACATTTGTGCAAGCACATATGGACACATAAATATAATAATCAAAGAAGAGGCTACCAGTTTGAGAGTTGGAGGGGCATAGACCTTGGAGGAAGGGGACTTGGGAGAGGCTGGGAGGAGGAGGGGCAGGGAGGAGAGTGAGGTCCTTGTGTTGAAATTTAAAATGTATGAGTATGTATGTGAGCGGCCCCAAGCATTGCCGTTTGAATGCAGACCCCGGCTAACGTGGTCTGTGCTCTACCACACACGGCTGCGAGCCCTATGCTTTCATTTGACTTAGACAGAGCTGTGCAACCTCTTGTCTAAATATGTTATGAGGAAACAATAAATAAGAATTGATTTTTCTAACAATGAGAAAAACAGGGCCGATTCTATTCACCATGCCAAGTAGTGGACAGACATGCTCCTGTGTGACAAATGTTTAGAGCTGACAACTTTAAAACAATGCAATAATAATAATACATGGAGATGACAAATCTCAGGGGTGGCACCTCATTTAGAACTGCAGTAACATGGAGGGGGGAAATTCTGTTGCTTAAATTAAAACCTGAGCTCTCTGAAGAGAAGGGTTTTTTTTTGTTTTTTTTGTTTGTTTGTTTGTTTGTTTTTTTTCAGAAGAGAAAACTGTTGTTTGACTGAGTTTCACATGTTCCGAGGGAAAAAATCTAGAACTGCTTGTATCACATGATACAATCACACAAACACCTAAAATCTGGAATTCAGAGATAGCCCATGATTTGGGAACTCTAGGCCAGAGAAAAGGAAAATTCTAGAATGGCAGTTGCCCAACATACCACCAGTTGGGGAAAACACACAGCTCAAATATCAAAAGTCTGATGAGTATATTCTTTTTCTGGGTCAGAATGTCCGTGTCAGAACGTCTTCAGGGTCACTTCTGGTATGACAACAAAACTTAACCTCCTGATTCTTCAAGCAAGTGAAGAAAAGGTAGAGATATCACTGGCAAGTCAGGGAGTGCACAGAGCAAACCCAAAGCCACTTACATGTACCAAGGACTGAAGGTGGTGGCGGGAGGGTTGAAGGACATAGACCTCCCCAGGGGCCTGACTACTAATGGAACCAGAATCCTCCCCCATCTTCCACAGCTGTGAGTAGGCAACCTGCAGGACCTCCTCCCACATCTTCATCCCTGTCCCTGCTTTCTTCACCCCAGACTCCCTCCACATTAAATTAAAATGGTTTAGAAACCCAGACAAGTAAGGGGTTTTTGTGTGTGTGTTTGTCCTTAACAGAGGACTTGCTATTGGAAAGTCACCAGGTTCCCTGGAATATAGTTTCTTTCTTGAGGTGGAGCCTTTCAGTGGTCTGTGTCCTTTAAGTAAGGTGCTTGGCTATGCTCAGTGTTCTGAAGAAGAACGCAAGCTGGCCCTTCCCCTCCCCAAAAGGCCAAGCAGATGAACATTCTCTGAAGACAGTAGTAGGGGTTTGGAGAGAGAGTTCAAAGGTTAAAAGCACTTGTTCTTGCAGAGGGCCAGCTTCAGTTCCCAGCAACCAAATGGTGGGCTCACAACCTTAGAGAATTCAACATCTTCTTCTGACTTCCAAGGGCACCAGGCACACACACACACACACACACACATACACACACTGCCCATACATGCAGGAGAAACACTCATACATAAATAAACTAACACTCACAAATAAAATAGGATTAAAAAATCTAAAATAATAATAACAACAACAACAATAATAATAATAGAAAGGCTACAGGGCACTCTAGGCCCTGCACAACACTAATGAATTTGGCAACATAAAGCAACTCAGAACTTTGACCACGCCCTATGAGGGCAGGTGTTGCCAGTGTTTTGACAGATGAATATTTCAGGATGGCTCAGAGGGGGAATGTGACTGACAGGTAGGTGTCTTCATCAGATCCCTCCCCCTGCCTAGTATTTGCAAACAAGGGCTGCTCCCTGGAATAAGTACACCTTTGCGACTTTTGGGTAGCTCTTCCCTTCTCAGCCTGGTGGAGGCAACACCCAAACTTTCGACTGCTTTAGCCTTAGTCTGCCAGGACTGCTCCCTCTGTTGTTACACATAATTCTCCTCCTCTGAGCTCGGTGCCCGCAGGACCATTTGGGGAGCGCTTCTGTGGATGTTCTGCAAGCCTTAGAATTGAATCTATCCAGAGCACATCAGTTTTTCCTTCACTACACAGAAAAATATTCCTCATCTGGGGTCAACTAAAGTTATTGCGCTTATCCAGTTGACCAGAAAATATAGCTAGATGCTAACACAGGCCCTGCCTTTGTGTCCCTTATCCCTTACATTGATGGATTGCCAGCTTCCTGATTCAGCTCATAAAGAACTTGTGAACCTGTCTGTCCCCTCTGCCTCTCGAATGCTCCACTTCACTAGTTATCGATGCCTCAGGTCTTATCCCCTTCAAATTACAAGCAGTCCCACAACCCAAAGAATTTCTTTCTCTAAAATTCAGAACCCATTTATTTTACCGTCCCTGGGTTTGAAAGCCCTCTAAAGGCTCCTCTGGAATCCCAGAGGATGGTTGTTCATCACCTGCTACTGGCTCACTGCTATACCTTTAAAGCAACTCGGATCTCTGACCATGCCCTATGAGATTAAAACTAAACTTGATTCTCCTTTTCATGAACTGCTATAAACAAAGGAAAACAAAATCTGCATATTTTCTGGAGAACTCAGTGGTGGAAACCCCCGTGCCCGCCAGGCATTTTCCCATTCTGATATTTGCCCTTAAGTTTGCTTACAATTTCTTGCCATCAAAGTGTTCCAGTTAAAACTAGCTATATTTTTCGGTATGTGCCCCCCTTGCTGAGGAAGGTGACCCCTGTCTCCAAGGCCATGAAGACTTTCTTGGGTCCAGCTGGAGGTTATTGTGGTGGGAGGGAGGAATCTGGCTTTACTTTGGATGTCCAGTCACTTACACCAGGGTCCCCCACACTGAAAGCGGTAACAGGGCAGAGTCTCCGTGGTCAATCAAATTGCTACCTTTGTAACTCACTCCTCTCTTCCGGAGACGTAGGCCAAACCCTCTAATCTATTCCATGGATCGATTTGCCCACAATGCTGTTAATACCATGTTTACTAAGCTGGCTTTGGGGTGAGTTTTCTTATCTATTGAGAACGTTTAAATGATTCTAGAGAACCACCCCCACCCTCACCCCGTGAGAATTGCAATTAAAATTGCATTAAATTTAAGAGTTATTTTAGGAAAGACTTATATTTCTGTTACAGCCTGTCTTCCTTTGTGTACAGGAACTTGGTGTGTCCTGCCATATGCTTGGATTTGACTGTGTATCCTTGGCAAGATTTCAGCTCTTTTATGCAGGTTCGCTGACACTTCGCTGGGTTTTAAATAGTACAGTCTGCCCTCTTTATTCCTAATGCTTCCTGACATAAACTAAAACTATCACTCACGTCTGCTTAATATATACACCCACTTGATATAGTCTTCCCATAACTCTAATTGTTCCTTACAAGATGACTGAGACTCCTACAATTACAAATAGCTACATTTTTTCCTTTCTGTTTTTCTAAAGGCATTTCAAAGTCATATCTAGAGCACAAAAGGGATCCCCTGAAAATAATGACTCCCTGTTAAAGTCCTTCCTGGGCCTGGGTTTTGAGGAAATGGCTTCAGAAGTCTGTCATTTACTATATTTGCTTTACAATTTGGGTAAATGTCCTTATCATTCTTCAGTAGCTCTCTTCCTGTTCCAAATTCGCCAGCAATTTTCTTAGGAAAGGTTGCTTAAGTGTTATCAAATGTCTTTGTGGCATTTTTCACACCATCTTATTTTTTCTCAAATTTGCTGTTACAAAAAGAAAAATCAGGCTTTATTTTAATTTCAGACTCTTTCACTTTTTGTGGCGCTAAGAATCAACTAGAGGGAAGTCTTGGTCTTTTATGCTTGGCATAGAGTCTGTCCTGGGACTGGACTATAACAGATCTGAAGCCTTCCTGACAGCCGGGAGGCGTCAACCCAGGACGGCCACAGGACAGTGAATTCTGGTTAATGTTTGTGGTCCTGAACTCTGCTTTCTCTAGTGTGAGACTCGCCATCTCCCTCCATTATTTTTGTCAGTAGGTATTTGCCCATCACCAATGTCCTCTCCATTTTACACTTATCTCTTGAAGTATTATCTGTATTAGAACTTGCATTTCAAGCCCTCCTGGAAGCCTGTCTTCTAAGATCATCCACACTTGGTCAAGTGGTTACAACTTATTTCATTACTTCATCTTTAAAAATGAACACTCTCACTTTTCCTTGCTTCTTCCTTTGGTTAAATTAGTCCCCTTCCCTCCCGCCCCCTTCCTTTCTCCTTCCCTCCTTCCCTTCTTCCCTCCATCCCTTCTTCCTCTGTGTGTGTGTGTCCTGTCAGAGAAAACAGCAGCCTTAAGCTACATGCACTTCCTGTAACAATCATAATTTTGCACAACCATGGTCCAAGAACCGACCTGCTAACATTCCTTCACCATTCCCCCCACCTCCTCAGCCACAATGGAAGCTTTAGTTCTGAGTTACTAGTAAGTTTGTCTTTCAAGGACAACTCTTGTCTTTCAAGACACCCTACTTAGCATCTGTATTACAAAGTCCAATTCATTCCCTTATCCTCTGTTTGCTTTTAATAATGCATATATTGAGAGATCCGTCATTCCTATTATTCCTCTCTTTTGTCTACCTCTATCACAAGACTTCTGCTTGGAATCAATTGTCATCCGATAAAGTGTTTCCTCAAGTGTTTTCCCCAGATAAGTGCATGGGCACAATGCTCTGCAAACACTTGTACTTTGAATGTGTCTATTTTTGCCCAAACCAATGAATGGTATCTTTCTCAGTTATTAGTTCTGGGACCTCGAGCCTTAGTCTTCAAACAGCTTTTCCGTGTTTTGCCTTCTAGTGCTACTATGTTGGGAGATGGTTGAGTCTCCTTGTAATGCAAGGAGCCTGTTCTTCAGTACTGGAGACATTATGGCTTGTCCTCAACCATCGACTTCAAACAGGTCACCAACACCTCTTCACATGAGTGTCCCTACCTTAATGTTGCTTGGGACTCAGGGAGCCTGTTACTGCTCCATCTGTTTCTTTCTCAAACCCAGACTCCTGGTGTTTTCATGTGATGACTGCAGGGTCTGCCTTCTGAATTTATTTACCACTTCTGAGCAGTTCTACACTGAGGTATTTTTAGATTTGACCCACAATCTGGTACAATGATCTTTGTCACATCTGGTTGTTACAGAGGCTTGCTGTCTTAGATCATTTATTTGGTTCGTTGCTTGGTTGCTTGGTTGCATACCATCTGATTGTTCTTTCTTTAAAGTTTTCTTTGCTCTTTGGTCCCAACTCATCTCTGGTCTTTCCCAACATAGTAAAGGGTCAATGATAAAAATATTCACAGGCTCATCTTAATCTACCTGCCTTTTTACTTTCAAAAACTAATTAAAAAAATCTTTCTACTTTTCCACCACACCTACTCAGTTGTAAGATGAAACTGGTCATGGCCTTCCATGCCTGCCTGCTGTTCCAGGCTTTACCGTCTAAGGCAAGCCTAGCCCACAAAGTCTCTCCCATAACTAGTTTTCTTTTTGCTTATGTCATTTAAAGCTTCACAGAACTACTCCTCTCTCCCTCCGCCCCTCTGTGTGTGTGTGTGTTCGTGTGTGTGTTCCATCTTCCCCCATTAAAGCATAAGCTCATGAGACAGAACCAGGTTGTTACCTCGATTACTCATTTCTTTAATAAATTTTAATTGCTATAGGTTAAGTTTTCTTAAGACCCAACAGCCTGGCCTCATACCAACCAAAACCACACATAACTTTACCTGTGTGGCCTCAGTGGGCACTTGAATATGGACCTCTTGCTTAAAGACTATCAAGTGAAGGCTCCCTCAGGCTCTCACACTCCTGTGTGTGTCGCCATCTACCATTCATTACCTGAGTTGGAGAGCTGCTCTCCCCCAGGTGGCTCTGTCTTTGGGCATATACCAACCGCCCCTAACAAAACCTAACTAAGGAATCAGTAATTATAATTACAAATCACACCAGTCTTCTGCCCGAGAGTGTACCTAGCCTGCCCTTCCTTTCATGGCTGCACTTGTTTTTAATATTCTGATTTCATAAAAGCATTATACTCCTCACTCACTGGTTGAACTGGCTGGCTTTGTGTGTCAACATGACACAAACTAGAGTCATCAGAGAAAGGAGGCTCAGGTGAGGAAATGTCTCCATGAGATCCAGCTGTAACGCAGTTTCTCAATTAGTGATCAATGAGGGAGGGCCCAGCCCATGGTGGGTGGTGCCATCCTGGGTTCTATAAGAAAGCAGGCCATGGAAAGCAAGCCAGTAGGCAGTACCGCTCCACGGCCTCTGCATCAGCTCCTGCCTCCAGGTTCCTGCCTTGCTTGAGTACCCGTTCTGACATCCTTTGGTGATGAATAGCAATGTGGAAGTGTAAACTGAATGAACCCTTTTCTCCCCAACTTGCTTTTTGGTCATGGTGTTTCATCACATCAAATAAAACCCTGACTAAAACACTGATTAACCCTTTAACTGTAATGTTGCTACTGGCATGGAGTTTGGGTTTGGTTTGGTTTGGTCTGGT
The DNA here is from genome assembly GCA_030674055.1 of Rhabdomys pumilio. Lineage (NCBI taxonomy): Eukaryota > Metazoa > Chordata > Mammalia > Rodentia > Muridae > Rhabdomys > Rhabdomys pumilio. Next base: position 14,964,952 of record JANHMN010000021.1, read on the forward strand.
CTGGTCTGGTCTGGTCTGGTCTGGTCTGGTTTGACAGGGCCTCATTAGGTAGCTCTGGTTGTTTTGGCTGTAACCCAGACCCTGGCCTTGATAGTAGAGGCCTGCTGCAGGCTCCATGAACCATGATCACAGTCTGATGTGCACACTGCACACAGCGGACTATGCCACTCATCTCTTAGGTTTTTTTTTTTTTTGTGTGTGTGTTCTGTGCAACTGTAGATAATGCCAGATGATATCTAAATGCCATTTCAGTGACGTCAAGGCTGAGTTTATGGGTCACCACAGTTTTATTAAAAGGTGCAAGAGCAGTCGCCATCCCTCCACACTGGCTTTTTGTCTAAGGAAAGATGCTGTGGGGATGCTGATGTTTCTCCTAAGAATTACTTTTAATTACAAGTTAATGCAGGTGCCCTCTGAGACCAGAAGAGGGCGCTGGATCCCGGCATGTGACTTTCTCCCTCGGGACTAATCCTAAATTTTAATGACACTAGACAAACAATGAGATAAAAATACCTTTGTCATGTAGAAGATGCAGCAAGCTATCATGTGCTGTATATTTTCAAAGCTTGAAACATTTTTCTTTGAGTGAACAATACTTGGTATTCCTTGCAAAACCACAATACATTTTATCAAGATCTAACAAAAAAAAAAAAAAAAAAAGCACAATGATTTTTATGTCAAAATACCATCTTATTTAGTATAAAATGTAGCATGTGAATCATATCAGTCTTAAGCTAGCCTTAAGCTATGAAGTCAATATGGCTTCAGCTACAAAGCTGCAGTCGATAATTATTGATGACATATTCATCAGGTATGAAAGAACATACATAGATAAAATGGACATATTCAATTTTCAGATGAATCATCTGTCTTTATAAACTTGGAAACTGGTGAAGAATACAAAATAAACACGCAAATAACTATAAAACAATGCTTATTTTCTCAAGCACTGTAAAAGACAGAGGCCAAACGCTTTATGGACCCAAAACACTAGAGGTCACATCTATACCTTTGGAGACCTTGGCAAAGGACAGAGAGGATCAGGCTGCTTGTGACTTTGTATGGAGAGGTATGGGCACTTGAAATGATAGTCCCTCTAAGATTAAAGCTGAGTGTTCACACCACTGAATAGCAATTAATACTGGTGTCTACTTCCTGCCCTGGCTTCACAGAGTGTGTTCCTGAATTTGATCTAGAACCAGATTGGGGTCTCAGCGGTGCTGCACAGGCTGCAGCAATGCTGTCATCAAAGAAGCAGAGCTGAGATCAGGGCAAGCCCTTCCCCACTCTGATGATCCCAAAGAACAAGTTAGCACATGTATGTTTGTTCTTCTGAGCTGCCTCAAGCCACCATTCTTGCCATATTTTATTATCCTGATACATCGGTGAGGATGTTAAATGCTTGTTTAGTTCCTCCTTTCTGTGTTAATTCACCCTCTGTCCCCATTGCACACCACATCCCCAAATCATGCTAACTAGTCTAGTCATTTCCCAAAGTTTGTACACACACACACACACACACACACACACACACACACACACACACGTGCACAAACACATAGATGTAACCGGAGAGGAAGTTGCTGTCATTTCACAAAATGACATTTATATATACTTGCCTGAACTTTTATCTTTTCCCTTCAACTATGCCTCATGGAAAATGCTTCCAAATCCATGGGGACAGCCCTAGTTTGTGTTGCTAATGACTACACATTACCAACCATGACTATTGTTCTCACACTGAATAGCTCATGGCTATTGTTTTAGGTCTAGCATGCCTATTGTTTCTCTTCACTGACCTTGTCTCCACCAAACAGTACAGAAAACACACACACACACACACACACACACACACACACACACACCCCGTACATGCTAAGGCGCCCACCACGAGCAGCAGCTAAAGCCCTGCTTTGAGTAGGACAATGAAGCAACTACCTTGAGACCACAGTGCACATTCTAAGGCAATGATCATTCCGACTATCTGTGATCCCAAATCCCAAGGAGGGAAAATGCACGGACCTGGGATACAAAGAGTAGTAGGAACCCCACCATTCATCCAAGAAGTCCTTTTATTCTGTGTCACACTTACGGTATGGTTTCTCTGTCAAATAAATGTATTTCTTTATTTTTATTAGGCTTGTATTCTATTAAATAAATTACCAGTAGAAGAATTACTGTATCAGATATATTTGTTTTTAATTTTGCTTGGAGTTAGATTTAATTTAATTAAAATTAAAATTGCTTTATCAAAACCCAGAGGCCTCTAACATTTCACATTCCCCTGCCGCTGAGTCAGAATGCCGTTGCTCTCGTGTGTTCTCACCGGCAACAGGACTTCCAGACCTCACATTGTGAACCCACCGTATGTTTCCAGAAATACTTGATACCCAAGCTTCTTAGCATGGAGTGGATTTGGTTCTCTGTGAACTATCTATTTAGACCCTGCGTCCAATTTACCTGTTAGGTGCCAGCAAGCGTGCAAGGCTTCGTCGACTTTGAGTATAATCTTTCCAGGGTTTCCTCTGATCTTAGACCTGGTCATTTCATCTCATGAAGTTTGTAGTTTTTACATGTTCTACCGTAATTGGGAAGATTTCCCCGAAATCCTGAACTGCATATGCCATCCCCTGCATTTGATTGGTTTCTTTTCCCCCTAAAGTTTTGCTTTAATTTACTTGCAATCCTTAAGCAAGGGTGGAGAGTTTTACATAGCACACAGAGAGGTCGGATTCTACTGTCTTTCAGATGAATACCTAGGTGTCTCACTACCATTTTTCCAAAATGTCTATTCTCCTGCCTTTGAATGAGAATGTCAACTGTGCCACCAAGAAGGCGGCTTTCTCAGGCTGTTGGCTATGCTCATCCTTGCAGTGGCTTTAACGATGTGTGTTGAAAATATGCTGCTGTATCTACCATGATGAGAATATGGAGACTGGACACTCTCAAAACTGAGACATGACTGTCGCCAGCGTTTAACTAAGGCCACTGATGGCGTACCCGTGTGTGTGTGTGTGTGTGTGTGTGTGTGTGTGTGTGTGTGTGTTTCTGACACATAATTTATTAGGACATTGTCCACTTAACTCCTGAAATTTCACATTTCTTCTCCTTGGCCCGTCCATTCTTTACGGAGGCTCTGCTGCTCTTCCTCCCGATACGGAATCACCAAGTTGTCTTCCGCACATACCTCTGTGGAGGCTGGGGAACACCCTTACCTGGATGACAGGTACCAAAACGATATTGTGGTAGATGATGGGGGCGAGGAGTCCATAGCACTGGGTCACTGCTTGAAGGGCGAAGTTGGCATCATTGAGGAAATTGCTGAGCTCCAGAGCCACTAGCACGTTCTCACATTCCACCAGTCTAGCGACCTGCACGGAAGGACGTAAGAACCACTGTTACTCAGGTTGAGCATCGGGGCCTCAACCCCGTACATCTTCAAGTTGCGGAGAAGGGAAGGGATGTGAACCTTCTGCCTCAACAACATGAAGGATAATATAAAGAAAAATCTAATTTAGAAATGACTCTCTACCTCTCCCTTAATGTTACATGTGACTAGCATACACTTGGAATAAACCACAGTCTTGTTTTGTAGGACAATACAAAAGTCACTAAGGACAGAAAATGTTCCCGTTGTCTTTATTGGCAAGACAAACAAAAATGGCGGGGGGCGGGGAGCTGTATTTTAATTTCAGGAAAAAAACTCATTTAAAAAAAAAACCATAAATTGTGGTGAACAATAATTAAAGTGTAATATACCAATAATATTGCATCCCCTTGATTAACAGAGTCTTAATTTTGCTTCTTAATTTGTTGGAAAATGGAATGTTTTCGGCGAGCCAGATTAATAGTTCTATTTACATTCTCACTAACTAAATAGAAACGATGAAGAATGCAGACTTAAGAGTTGTGTTGTCAATGTCTTGTAAAAGGACAGCAATCCTCTCCCCTCCTTCCACCCTCCTCCTGGGGGATGGGGGGGGGCGCTGTTGTTTTCTATGTATATCCACATCACTCACAAGAGAGACCGCAAACACCAACCAGAAATTTCTATACAGCAGCTTATACTGAACATTGGTTTCTGGTGCTGACACTCACAGAAGCACTTTTTAAATGGCTTTGCTTTCAGACTGGGTGTGGCAAAGAAGAAACTGAATGCAACTCGGAGCGGGTGTTCAACACAGCTGGGTGATTTTGAGAACCTGAGCTCCAAAGACAGTAAACTGTACTGAAGAAGAGTCATGTTACCGGCATAAGCCTTGTGTAACAGACTACCGGTTCATTCGTCAATGAGCAAAGTGAAAAGGTATTAAAAAAAAAAAAAAAAAAAAAAACCAGAAAGCACATGTCTGAAGCTTCCATATCTAGTAAGTGACAAAAGTCAGAACAAGGTTTTACAAGCTGGAATGAAGGCCCGACATAAGATCATTGTTAAAGTCAGAACACTGAACAGAGCCAGGGAGAGATGCCCTGGGAGCCCACTGCTAGGGAGAGCCGCTAAATTCCTGCCTCTGTGTAAGCATGCAACCTCATACTTCAAAAGAACATGCAAGTTAACACACACCAGCATGAGAACCCCTCTAAGAAAAGGGACATTTCAAAGAAGGCAGGTGGCTGAACAGTAGAATAACATGCTAATCTCTGCTTATTTTTCAAAAGCACAGAAAGCACATGAAAATGAGGCCACTGTGTTCTTAGAGGTGGTGGAACCCATGTTTCACTGTCCACATTGTATATATTTGAATTCCGGACAGTATACTGGTCTTGTACACAGAGGGGAGATACAAACTAAGAACTATGAGACCAGCCAGGAATATAAAATTATACAGAATCCTCAGCCACGCCCTCTTGGTCCATTCACTGGGAAGGACACAAGATCCCAAAGGAATCTGTCCTTGAAGCCTGGAGAAGCAGAGAGGGTGGAGCCACGAGGTCTTAGTGCAGGGCCTTTACTCACTTGCTGGGCAGGGAAGATCTCGTTGCCTTTGATATTATCACAGAAGAGATTCTCCTCTTTAATTTTAATGTCGCTCATCACAAAGATATTTCTGAGGAAAAGGTATAAGAGGATCGAAGAAGTGTCTGCCAAGATGTTGGAATGAAACCTGCAGAACGAGAAAAGGGTGTTAAGTGCGGTGCTGGCAAATGACTGGCCAAGTGCATCTTCTCAACCTGTTCGGTCCGCCGATTCTCTCAGCATCTGCACAGCGACCCTGGCAGGGATGGCAGCACCCAAAACAGCTGTGCTCTGGTGTCCACCTAAATGAAAACTAAAGGCAAGTTCACAACCAAGACAGTGAAGCCCCTGGGGTGTTAGGCCGCCAGTCTGTAAGAATAACCAGAGGCAGACGCTCCTAGTTCTTACAAAGTTCTGTTCATGTCACCATGATGCAATTACAGTAAGTCAGGTTGGAGAGCAGGCCGGGGGTGGAGGGTGGGGGGTGGAGGGTGAGCTCTGAGAAGATGGGGAGCACTCTAAGCAAACTTAGCTATAGAGAATGAGTCTTAATGGCTCCGGTTATTTCCCATTGCCTTTTCTAAATGGCAGTCCCCAGAAGCAAGTATCAACAGATCTGTGAAATCTGTAGGTCCTCTTTTGTTTCCAACACACGCATGCCCTGAGGCCTAGCAGATGATAAACCCTCACACTCAAACTTTATGTCCATCTGCTCTCTGAACCTCCTTAACCTCATAAATCAGGAAAGAGCCTGACATCACTAATTCACACGTGAAGTTGATCCCACCACTGTGAACTTTGGGCTCCCTTACCAGGAGGGTCTGTTCTCCCACTCCTCTCTGCAAGCACACTGCACTTTCTTATTGGCCTCACAATGGCCCTGGGCACCGTGGCATGTGCCTTCATCCCACCTACCACTTTCTATTGCACTCCCTGCACACCCCAGGGTCCAGTAAGTCTCTTTACTATTGAGGTTCCCAGAACCTTAGTCTCTGCCACCCCTTATACCATCCTGCGGCCCACCGTAAGGGATATCATTGTCCAATTCTTCTAGCTTGTCACAACACACCAGTTATTCACTTATTTACATTCTTTTTCCTTTCACCTTTTCAAAATAGCATTTGCTATGTGCAGGACACTCTCCTAGGCCCTGGGATACCAATGTGAATCAAGTAGATTCTTAGCCATCAGGAACTGGGCTTCGCCACAAACTTCCGCAGCAGCTATGAGATGGCAGTGGTGCTCAGTGGTACTTCAGCTCCTCCTGTGCACATGTGCACATACCTCTGTGACCACGCCCCCATAGAATGTTCTACCAGCTCCATGCCCTATACCCCTTCACTCTCCCCGGACAGTGCCGCTGTCACCTGAGGTCTCTTGTATCTTCAGACTCTCTCTCGTCACTGGCCCCCTTCCCTCTAGACTCTAAAATCCTTCCTGGAAGCCTGATCTTCAAGCCTTTGCCTTCTTCTCCTTCTCTTTTCTCTCCCACACATGAGTGGTCTTTACTTGTTATTGGTTTCCATCACAAAATCATTTCTGGTTCGTGGTCTTACGTAAGTTGCTCTCTCGAATTCACTGGTGGCCTTCAAATCACCAACTCTAAATGTCTCCTGATTCCTATCCTGCTCAACCTTTCTACAGGATTTCATTGAGTCTAACCAAGTACTTGCTTATGCTAGGACCTCAATGTCTCTTGGCAACACATCTCCCTGGTTCCTTATCTCCTGGACAGCTGCCCTTCAATAGTCTTCCTTGGCTCCATCTCTTCCCTCCTCCCCTTTAATAAAGGCAACACCAGTGCTCAGTGCCAGGATTGGCTCTTTTCTGCTAAAATTCAACCCTCATTCCCTGGAAGACGAGGCTCCTTTCAAGATTTTGGTGGTGACTTCCACGGGCAATTTCCAAATTGCCACCTCTAGGGTTGACTGTCTTTTGCCTGTCAGCACTAAACAAAACATCGACTACATCTCCTGGCCTACAAAAGCATCCTGCTGGAAAAGCAAAAGCCAACTTTCCCCAAGCCCGCTCATTATCGCCCTTCACACACACACACCTCATTTCCCTTAGTAAATGCCAAACTCTCCAGTCGATTAACACCAGAAAACCCTGTCGCTTCTCACTCTCCTATACTGCAGTGCACATAAGGCCTAACCCTTATCCCTTTCTCCTCTTAAATGCCCCTCAAATCTTTCTCCCAATCCACTTGAAATCCTTGCACAGGGCAAATATTAACTCTACATTTGTTTAATTGAAATGGAATTAAGCTTTTTAGTGTGAATAAGTATTACCAACACTTTACCTAACATTTATAATTTTTAAGTGCACTCTCTATGAGGGGGCAAAGTGTTATAAGCATTATAAGCAGGTGAGGGATTTTTTAATGATTTATTTTATGTATATGAGTACACTGTAGCTCTCTTAGACACACCAGAAGAGGGCATCAGATCCTTTACAGATGGTTGTGAGCCACCATGTGGTTGCTGAGAATTGAACTCAGGTCCTCTGGAAGAGCTGCCAGTGCTCTTAAGCACTGAACCATCTCTCCAGCCCAGGTGAGAGATTTTTAAAAGCCTGAAATATCAGCTAGAAATACTCTGTTCTTAGACTCCCCTGAAGTCCTGCTCCTTTAAGGAAAAAGACAGCAGAAAAGTCACAGAATGAAAGTCAACTGTTTTCTATAGGCTCTACCCGAATACCGACAACTGCCGAGAGTCTAATCCTAGGAGCCTATTTGAAGCAAAGGCAGAAACTTTCATAGCCACAGTCCACGCATCGGGACCTCTTCTTAACCCTTCCCCTCCCCCCGTCGGTTTCCAAGATCTCCACGGAGTAGCCTTGTTTCTGCTCTAGCTGCTATCATTTGACATTTTTATCCCAAAAACCTTTATCCATATGCCTCACTGCTTATCCTGACTTTAGAAAGGATGCATCTGACTAGGACTGAGGACCTTAGAGCATATGCACCTTATAATTCTGACTAGCTGTGCTTTTACACGGGCCATCCCGATATGAAAATGAAAACAAACGAGTTCGGGGCTTTAGAGTGATGTTTCTAATTACCTTCTCTGCGTTATTGTCATAATGTTACTTAAGCAGATAACCGACTGCTCGTCCTGTATCGGAGAGGCAACGAAATAATCCCAGACTGGTGAGAACACTTTCTTGGCCATCTCGTAGTTACCGATCTGATAAGCGACCTGTGACAAAAACCACACGGTCTCAGGGAACTTTTCACTCAGAACATGTATATTTCAAACAGAATTCTGATACATCCTCCCTCCCTCACCCCCCCCCGGCCCCACACTAACTCTACATGTGCCTTTCTACCCCATGGTGTCACATTGAGGAGATGGGGTGGCCACGGGTGACCACTGGCAGCGGAGGCAGGTGCATTTTGAAATCTCTTTTATTTCTAAATGGCGTAGAAATGTGAAACTCTGTAAGGATGTTCCAATCCTCATAAGCAAAACAAAGATCACATCTGAGCCAAATTAATTTCATTTCCATCCGTCTCAGCAGTGTGCCCCATTTATTATAGATACCGTTATAATGAACAATCTGCTCCAAGAGAAACAATCAGATTTCCCCAACCTGATATATATGAAATATTTTTCATTCTTTCCCGGTTGACTGACACTTTCAGAGCTTCTGTGCAACAAAGAGTTGGCAGCTGAAAAGGGTAAAGAATAAAGGAGAAACGCGTTCCAGGAATCCATATCTTTTAAGTTTAACAGATCCAGTGCTGGGGAAAAATAATTTCACTTGTGACACTTTAGAAGCTCAGTAGAAAAAAAAATTATCACCAACTGACCTTCTATTGATAGAATATATTTAAGGGAATTTCTGAAATTCTTCTATTTAAATATATACATAACGTGACCCTTCACCAAATGACTTCCACACTGCTTCAAATGATAAGGCATAAATAAATTCATTGAATTAAGCACAGAAAGGACATTTTATTAGAGCCGTATCCACTCATGGGGAAAACTGACAAGGCCAGAACTTCCTTGGTCTGTCAAATGATTCCTCCTAACTCATCAAGCAGTAAGCTTTCCTGGGAGACTCTACTCAGTGCTGAACACTGGAGGAGCAAGCACCTGTCAGCCTAGGAATGCCCTCTCCGTCCATGTGACAGGCAAGAATCTGGTCCCAAGTGGTACAATTTAGAGAGACTGTGAGAAGAACAAGACATGGGAGATGGTCAGAGAACATTGAAGAAAGGCTGGAGCAATGAGTCAGAATTGGGGAAAACAGACAACGTGAAGAAAAGGTTAATGCAGGGATGGGGTTCTGTGAGGTCTTAAAGCCAGGTGGAACTTTCTAGATGCAAAGCACTACACTAAGCACTCAGGCCTATTCCATTGACTGCTCCTTGTATCCCCATCAGCACCCTGTGTGCAGGTGAGGAAAACAAGGCGTTGAAAAGCTGAAAGTCTGCACAGAGCCCAACAGTAATAAAAGCAGTCGAGTCCTAGAGGGGGTCCAATGATCCACTGCCGTGGGCTGCATGTGACCAATCAAATAGCTGCTGCTACAGTCACTAAAACATCTCAGAATTCCAAGATGGTCAAGGAAAGTAAGATGGTGTGTGAGGGGGTTGGTAAATCTACAACTGAGCCTTCCTTCCTCTTAAAATCATGTTATCAAAAGCCGGGGTTGTCTAACAGATAAGATGTTGACCTTATAGAATGTTATTGGCTAAACTAGTGAATACTGCAAAAGAAAATGCCAATTACAATAACAACAGCAATAAGGTTTATAAACTCAAGAAGCATCGCAGGCTTTTAACAGGAAGTGTCATAATGTCTGCACGGATACCAACAATTAACAGCTCCGGACAGAACAGCTTTTTCAAGGGTGGCTGGTTAAAATGAGAAGATGCATACTAAAAGACTAATGGACTGTTAAAGATACCTCCTCTTTGATAATGACCCTCATACAGCTTCCAGAATTCCACACTCCAGGCATGTTTCCTGACTCAATAGCCATCTTCCCCTCCAGATACCTTTGCAAGCCCCTCCTCTTCGCTCTCCCCCCAGCCCCTCTTTCTATGGACACTCAAGTTTCACTGATACCTTGGGCTGCTCTTTTCTGTCTACATTTTGTTGGTGATAGCATGTGGTCTGAAAACTCTTTCTTCACACCATCTCAAATCTTTCTCACATCCATATCTCTCTGCCAAACCCCAAATGCATGAATTGTATCTCAACATGCCCCAACTTTCGATTTTCCCCTCAGCTCCCAAGGACATACCACATAGCCTCGTATTTAATTAAAATGATGTTAACTCTGTCCTTCCAATTAGATGATTAACCTCCAAGTTAACGCTTATTTCTCTTGCCCCATTTCTGTTAGTAATTCCCATCAGCCCCTTCAGAGCATTGGTTCCTGTCTACCTCTCACTGGAATTCAGCAGAGGGGAGTGTTTCCTTCCTCCTCTCCATGTCTGTTCCCAACTTAGCCAGACTAACATCTGAAACTAGAAGTCACCCGAGACACAGAATGAATCAAGGCCATCCAGTAGCTGCCATTTTAGGCAAGACAAAAAAAAAAAAAAAAAAGTCTGCCACTGTCCTATAACTTACATGTCTGACTGCACACTCTGCTCTCTGTCGGTCCCTATGCTCCAGCCATAAATGTTGACCTGCTCTTTATCAGAGTGGGAGAACACCTGAAAATCTTAGGGTTCCTGCTCCAGCTATTCCTTCTTCCAGATGTTCTTCCCTGGAGAACCACTGCCACACTTGCTTTGGGGTCTCCTCAGATCTCATTCCCCCAATCATCCTACCGAATACTGTCATTAACTTCCATTCCTCCTGCCGCACTCTAGATTTCTGTTCCTTAACACTCATCTTCTGACATCTAGTCTACCTATGTGTCAGCTACTTAGTTCCCACCATCATGTGTTCTGTTGTTAAAAACAAGAGGTCTGACCATATAAGACCCAGAACACCAAAATCACCCAGAACTATGGAGCAGAAACTAAGAGAATGGCCAACCAATGACTGTCCCAACTTGAAACCCACCCCATGGGCAGGAACCAATCTCTGACACTATTAATGATACCCCGCAATGCTTGCAGACAGGAGCCTAGCACAACTGTCCTCTGAGAGGCTTCATTCAGTAGCTACTGAAACAGATGCAGAAACCCATAGCCAAACAGTAGACAAAGCTTGGGTAGTCTTGTGGAAGAGTTGGAGGAAGGATTGAGGGACCCAGAGAGGATAGAGACTCTCCACAAGAAGACCAACAGAGTCAACTAACCTGGCCCCCTGGGCCCTCCCAGAGACTGAACCACCAACCAAAGAGAATACATGGGCTGGACCTCTCCCCCCTGCACACATGTAACAAATGTGCAGCTTGATCAGGTCCCCCAACAACTGGAGCGGAGGCTGTTCCTGACTCTATTCCCTGCCTGAGGATCCTGTTCCCCTAACTGGGCTGTCTTGTCAGGCTTCAGTGGGAAAGGATGTTGTCTAGATCTGCAGTGACTTGAGATGCCAGGGTAGGTTGGTATCCAGGGGATCCTCCCCCTTCTCAGAGAAGAATAGGAGGAGATTATGAGGAAGGGGCTTTGTGAGGGGATATGGCGGAGCAGAAATTGAGATGTAAAGTAAAAACAAATAAATAAGGAAAAAAAGAAATGCAAAACTCCTTGGATCCTGGTGAATCATGAATTCTGATGGTGGGACCCAGCACCCCAACTCACATTTCCACACACTAGGGTCTTAGGGGTCCCTCACGTAGAGTACCTGGGGCAGACTAAGAACTCCTATAAGAGAATTTAACTATATGATACAACATTGTTTGCTGCCAGGGTGAGTACCTGACTCATGTTGGGTATTTCATAGCCCCTTCTAAAACAAGGTGGATTCCACTCAAAGTTTAGGTCTGATGGCAAGGTTTCTTCTGAATAGTGGTATTTAGAAGAAGAACTTGGTTAAAAGTTGTATCACTTAGGCAACAAACTCCTAGGGAGAGGAGGGGGTGATATTTTTTTCTCTTTTTTAATTGGTTATAATATTTACATTTCAAATTTTATCCTCTTATCCCATTTCCCCCACCACCCAGGAACCCCTTATCACATCCCCCCTCCTTGTGCTTCTATGAGGCTGTGCCCACACCTACCCTCCACCCCCACTACCTCCTCCCCACCCTCCCACCCCCCCCCCATTCTGTGTTTGTTTTTCATGGGACCAAGAATCTCCTCTCCAACCTATGCCCAACAAGGCCAATCTCCCCTACGTATACCATATACCGCTGGAGTCATAGGTCCCTCCCTATGTGCTCCCAGGCTGGTGGTTTAGACCCTGGGGGGCTCTGGTTGTTTGGTATTGTTGCTTTCCTCCTGGGGTCACAAACCCTTTCTGCGAGGAGGGGGTGATATTATCAAGAACTGGCTTAGGGAAAGCAGAAGCAGACAAGATGGTTCTACAGTCAGAGAGTCAGTCTGGAGAAAGTTTGTGCTGGCTGAGTCACTGAAATCTTCTGCTGTTACCAAAAGAAAACGAAAAAGAGGTGAGCTCACAAAACTTCTACTCAGACTGCCCAAATGTGGTACCGTAGGAAAGGCGGAGAGTGGATTTATAACAATCTATACTGACACACAAAAATCAGACTCTCTTAAATTGAATAAGCCAATCAGACCCTTTCTCGGGAATTTTGATTCAAATGTAAGTGCTTCCTGGCAGCCTGGGTGGTTAGAATTAAGAAGTTCCCATTCTTCTCTCAAAAATAGGGAAAGAAATTCAGTCTTCAGAGAGTAAAGTGTAACGGATGTACAGGGAGAATCAAAGACACAAAGCGTAGCCTTGTCTTGAGCCTACAACATCCCGCAGCTCATGCCTGCCTTACCCGAGCCAGGCTGGCTCCCTGATGGACAATCAGGATATTAGCTGAAACCAGAAGTAAAATTATCTCCGCAGTCACCACCATGGTTACGATCTAGATGAGTAAAAAGGACATTTCACAGGAAGGAGCGATGACATTACGTTTAGCACAGAGCCTGATGCAAAACAGACGTTAGCTCATCAATAGATGAGCAAGGAGAGTGGTAACAGCCAGCAGATGAGAGGGAAAGGAACCGAAACTCTTAAAAGAATATGCTTAATTTTTTTACCTATTGCTCTAGCATCCCTTCTCGTTGCTGTGAAAAAGCAAAAACAAAAACAAAAAAACCAAAAAAAAAAACTCATCTCCAGGTCAATCGTCTCTCTTTCTTGAGGGAAGTCAGAGCAGGAACTTAGACAGAACCCAAAGCAGAAACCATGGAGGATCGCTGCTTGTTGGCCACTCTTAACTTCCTGTTATACAGCCCAGAATCACCAGCCCAGGAAACGTCACCAGTCATGGTGGGCTGGTCCCTCCTGCAACAGTTAAGACAACCAAAACAAGCCCCTGCAAACACATCCATGGACCAACCTGACAAAGACAGTTGCTACATGAGACTCTTTTTTAGGTAATTCTAGGTTCTGTCAAGTGGATAGTTAAATGCTGACTGAATCTCCCATAATCCTGTCTTTCAAATTGAAACTCGCTGGCAAAAGAAAATGTCCACACAGCAATGGGTTCTGATGAACTCATCTGTGAGATGGGAAAATGTGAGAGCAACAGCTCCCTTCCTTACTATCATTATGAAGACTGTGACAACGCATACATCTTCCATCCTCAGACTCTGCTGCATCCCACCAGGAAGACCTGCTGACATGGCAGCTGCGCAGAGCCAAGAGAAAATTGATAGAGAATGAAATATGTCCTGTAGAGGGGAAGAGATGGAGCCCGGAGGAAACAGGGAGCAGACAAGGGTCCATAGTGGTGGTGTTCTTAAAAAGTGGGCACAGAGCAATGTCCAGGACTCGAACTCCTGGAACCTGGACAGAGTTACAAAAGAGAGAGAGAGAGAGAGAGAGAGAGAGAGAGAGAGAGAGAGAGAGATATTCACTGATCCAAGAGTCAGACTTAGGATCTGCTACCTAAGAAAGTTTAGGGGTGTTGCTCACACTGCCTAAGCTGTCCTTCCTGGAATACAGTGAGATTCTATCCATCTGTTTCTTCAACTATCAAAAGAAGTTTCTCATTTCATCACATAGCGTTACCATCATGTGTGGGACATTGAAGTATTAGAGGTTTTTTTCAAGTTGACAAATAGTAATGTGTGTGTGTATGTATGTATGTATGTATGTATGTATGTATGTATGTATAATAGAGAAGGTGATGTTTTGGTGAGTGTATACATTATGGAATGACCAAATTGCACTAATTAGCATATTTATCATCTCAAACATACACTTCTTTGTACTGGTGGCATTAAAGTCATTTTTTCTACTTGTTGAGGGATTCAAGTATTATTAGGTATAATTACTTTAATATTGAAACTCTCTCTCCTGCCTACCTCTAACTTAAATGCCTGCTGAATGATGTCTCTCCTTTCCCTATCCACCCCCAGCACTGACATCTGTAACCACCCTTCTAGTCTCTACCTCTGTGAACTTGACTTTTCTTGGAATCCAACCATCAGCGAACTCATACATTTATCTCTCTGTGGCTGGCTTGTGGCTTAGTCCCTTCATGTCTTCCAGGCCTGACCATAGGCTTCCCTGCTGTTTAAGGCTGAATAGTAATCCACTGTGTACACTTCACCAAAGTGATGCTTGTTAAAACCATGTGAGGTATCACCTCCCACCTCCTAGGTGGTTCATTATCAAAAAGATGGTAGTCACAAGTGTTGGTGAGGACCTGGGCAAGGGAGACAGCCCTTCTACATTGCTGTTGACGTTGCTAGTTTAGAAATTCTCTTTAGAAATTCTAAGCAGACTTAACTGAACAGAGAATAAATACAGCAGCCCTGTTACTGAACAGATACAGAAAGCTGAAGAAGCCCGCATGCCAGAGAAGTGTTTGCATGTTCACTGAAGTATGTGCATAAGGGCAAAGATACAGAAGCAAGCTGTGTCCATTAGCAATGGAGGGATGGGTTTAAAGGCCTGAGCTGGAGCAAGCCTCTGTTGTTGCTGCTTCTTCGGTATTTTAATAATTGATATTTACCTTTCTGTATTACAAAATACCCATTGACATGCTTTAATGAGCTGGAGGTGGGGATAGGGGATTGTATTGCTTGGTCTAATGTACTTCCAGTAGAAAAAAAATAAAACAATTGGTCTCAAATCATAATCTCTAAGATCAAAACTAAAACCCACTCACAGACTGCTAATTTTCTATATTTTATAATAGATTTTTTTAGCTATTGCCTGCTTGAGAAAATGGCAAACGGAAATAAGGCCAATATGAGGAGAGAATAGATACAAAAAATTATATAATTCTAAAGGATTCCTTTAAAAACAGAATCCAAACAGACTAAATTATTAGTGTTCTACTTAATGGAAGACCTGGTAAAGATCCACCTGATTTTATTAATGTTTATAGAACAATATGGAATAAAAGTATAACCTGAATACCCCCATGGCCGTGCTAACCAGAAGCATTTGGGGAAACAGCTCATCTTTTACTACTACTAGTTATGGTAATACATTTTAATGAACAGGGTTGTCCTAAAACTAAAAACATAGCCATGGTCATGAAAACAGGATTATATTTTTACAAGAAAGATTTATATTAAACTAGAATATCTAAAAACCCAATGCTTGAATTTAAGAACTAAGGGGGTTTAATAAATGAGAGATTTCTGCTTTAACTACTTGGCATTGTGGGAGAATGCCCATCAGCCGTCTTGAGTGACCTAAAGAACTGCGAATAGAGTGTCAATAAAGAGACACGGGTCATTGCTTCACGGAACTTCTCATTATCCCAGCGGCATAGCCTGGACTTCATTGTATTAACTCTCTATGAAAGTTCTGCCAAATGGAACCCAAGAGTCAAACCACTCCCTGGAGAAAAATTAGGTCCTGATGAAATATTCAACGCCTCACAATAATTCCACGGCTGTAAACTGGAGAATATATTAAGTTCTAAAGAAATCGAGATACCAGAAAACCACAAGGCAGTGTGACATGCTACCCCAGTGCTAGACAAATTCTCGCAATTCTCTCTATTTAATTTTCTTTGAAAAATGTGATCACATAAAAGGCCTGTGAGATCTCAGCTTACGATACTAATCGACTATTGAAAGAAAAATAGCGCCGCACAATAGAAATATGATACAGTTTAGAAAGTCATCCACTCTATGGCCAGCAATAGTCTTTAAATTAGATACTTCAGACCTGGGTCAATGAGTCAGTCCTCTGTCCTACTCATGGGTGACATGCCTTCAGTCAGACAACAGCTACTTCAGCAAGAAGGTTAACCGTGAGTGCATTTATAACTGGTAATGATGCCCGGCATGCACTGAGAGAGGGGTGCTATGGTTAAACATTTGGCAAACGTAACTTTATTGACATTCCTAAGACCTACGGGCATCCTCCAAGCGTTCTCACTTCACAGATAAAAGTCACGTGATGGGTACCACGTGCTACAGTGAGGAGCTTGGATCTGAACTCGGGTCCATCTCTATCTATTGACCTAATAAGTTCATTTCTATAAATTTATCCTCAAAAAGCAGCCAAGGTGCAGTTAAAGATTTATATGCTGTAATGTGTATTTTAGCCTTTTTATACTAACAGAATACTGAAATACTTTCAGTAAAGCAGTAAGGAATTACTAAGGATACAATAACATGTCCACAAGACTCAACATAGTGTTAAATAAAGAAGCCATGAATTCGGCAAGGGTACCCCATGGGAGCGTGGGAAGGGTTGGGAGAAGAAAGTGGAAGGGGGGTTAAATAATTATATTTTAATTTTTAAAATTAAAAATTCAATAAGATAAAAATCATTTAAAAAGTACTTCATAAAAAAGTTTCTAATGCAATAGAAAAAAATTATTAAATAAAAATATGTAAAACAGTATGTATGGTTAAGAATAATATAGAAATTCATATGTATGTGCAGGTGTACTATCTACATAAAGAACTGCATGCGTAGATAGATTGTAGATAGATAGATAGATAGATAGATAGATAGATAGATAGATAGATATTAGGTGATGCTGGATAGATAGATAAATAAATTGATAATAGGAGATAGATAGATAGATAGATAGATAGATAGATAGATAGATAGATAGACAGACAAGATGGCCAATAGGTAAATAGATGGCTGCACATAAAACGAAGAATAGTCTCTAGATGTGGGTTTCTCACGCTGGTGCCGCTGACATATTGTATTGGATTTCTTTTTCACAGTGTGTGTGATTGAACCCAGAGCCGCGAGCATGCTGGGCTAGGATTCTCTTACTACTGAGTTACAGCCCCAGCATGCATTGGGTACTTCTTTGTTGCAGAAGGCCGTCCCTGTCACACTGTCTGCTGCTTCATCAGTGTCCCCCTTGCCTCTACTCACTAGACACCAGTGGTATCCCACTAGGTTGTGACAACCAAAACTGTCACAAGACATTGACAACAGTGCCCCAGGGTGAGATCTGCTACTCTGGGTAGTAACAGATAACATTTATTTATATGCATTTGCAGTAGTTCCAAAACGTCTAAAATTACATTTGTGCTCCTGGGGGAAAACGTTCTGTAGAAGGCAAATTCACTAATGGAGGAAACAAGGATTCACGTTTCATAAAGTAAGCTGCAATCATAGAAGATATGTATCGCAGGCGTTGTGCAGTGTCTACTCCGATTTTTTCTTCCGTCGGAAATTACTTAGTAAATGCTTAACAGAAAAAAAAAAAAAAAAAAAAAAAGAGGAAAATAGCACCCATCTCGTCTACCTGTGTCAGGTACATCCGAGCGGTGACAGCAGAGAGAGGCGGGTAAATGAGAATTGGCTTCGTTGTCTCCCCGATGGCATCGCCAATGAGTTTCCCGCTGGAAGAGTAAGCAGCAACCGCAAAAATGTAGTTTGCGTTCGTCTCCAGACCTTTAATTTCAAAGAAGCTTCTGCCGTCGGCTGGTATCTGTGAACGGAAACATTCTGGCTTTTACTCAGGAAATTAAGGCAGTGTGACTATTAAAACGTAATTGGATAAACCTTTCTCCTCCACTGTCGGGGTTTAGTTGTGACTCGAGTTGGAATTAGTGTCAATCCACGGCAGTAATGACTTCATGGGGGGAGCACGCGCGCTCGGCTGTGGTTAATAGGGCTTTGATAAGGCCCGCTGACAGAGGGGATGACGTACCGCTTCTCCTGAGTTTGGGAGGTGATTGTTGTTCAGCCTTACTTTCCCGTAGCTTCCTTCTGCTTTGCAACCCAAAATACAGTACCAGGACGCCTGGAGGGGAGAGAGGCAGCTGTCACCTGTGGTCTGTGGTCTGCTTAACAGCGCTTGGCCTCCTCTATCTGGATGTAGCAAAATCAATAATCTTCCAGAGAGAACGGTAACTACTCGTGTGTTAAACTGCGAGGTCTAAGCTTATGTACACGTAGTCATCTTTACAAAGCTTACCCCAGACAATCAAGAATAAGTAAAAATTATATTATTCATAATCTCTCTTCTCTCTCCTCTCTCTCCCTCCCCCCCATATGTGTGTGTGTGTGCGTGTGCGTGTGCATGTGCGTGTGCGTGTGCGTGTGCGTGTGCGTGTGTGTATAAGCATGCACACCCAGTGCATGTATGATGTGTATAAGAAGAAAAAAACTTGGTTGTCGGTCCTTGCCTTCTACCTTGCTTGAGATAGGACCATAGTTGTTTTCCCACATAAAAACAACAGGCTAGCTGGCCCACGAGCCTTCAGAGCTTCTCCTACCCCATCCTCCCTGCTCCACACAAGAACTCTGGTATTACGAACTCTCAAGCGGCGTGTCTGGCTTTTTTTTATACGTTCTGGCGATTGGAACCCAGATCATATGCTTAGCAAGCACTTTTGCCCACTGAGCCATTCCCCAGCCCCAGGCCCGCATCATTGCCTACTCTAGTCACTATTAATTGAGCAGTTCCTTGTGCTGACCGACAACAGTAAGCTGCAATGCGCTTCCCTCTTCATTGGCATATACTCGTTATACACAGTGATGGGTCCCATAAAGACATCTTCGGACAAGTCCATCAATTGCTTTGACCATGCTCACACTTTCCCCCTTCCCCTCATTCTTCCAGTCTCCCCTCTGCTCCCATGGCCTATACGTGTGCATGATTTAATGCATCTACATAAAAGCTAGGATCTGAGGGTGGGAGACGCATGCGACGTCTGTCTGTCTTCTGAGTCTGATTCAGTTTGCTTGCTATGATGATCTCTGCCGTTCTCCTAACAACATGATTCATTCCTTTTATGGCTGAGTGAAACTTCATCGAGTATGTATGATATGTTTTCTTTACCCATTGTCTGTTGATGGACACCTAGGCAGGTAATCTTAGCTGTTGTGGATATGGCTGAAACCACAGGTGTGTAAGCATCTTTGTGGTGTCCTCCTGCTACAAACCCAGGAGGGGTAGAAGTTGGCTATACGGCAACAACATTTTTGTTTCTGGGGAGTCTTGACCCTAACTTCCACCATGGGGAGGAACAGGAACTAATTCTATTTCTACCATCACTGTGTAAGTGCTCCCTTCTCCTGCATCCTCACCGGGACTTCTTGTTATTTGCTTTCTTATGACTGGGATGAGGTGGGATCTCAATGTTGCTTTAGGTGGCTCGCCCAAGTGGTTAAAAACAGTGAATATTTTTCATATGATTATTGGCTGCTTTCACTTCATCCTTTGAGAAATGTCTGTCCATTTCTAGAGTCACGGGCATCTGTGAGCCTCCTGGCATGGGTGCTGGGAACCAAGCCTAAGTCCTCTGCAAGAGGCAGTAAGTGTTCTTAGCCGATGCACTATCTCTCCAGCCTCAAACTTAATCTTAAGCCCTTTATACAATCTAAACATTAAGCCTCTGTCAGTGCCATGACTAGCCAGGACTTCTCTTGGTCTATAAACGGCCTCGTCACCAGATTGCTTCTTTGACTGTGCACAGTTTTGTAATGTCATGTAATACAATCCCATTTGTCATATCTTGCTCTCTCTCTGCTCTCTCTCTCTCTCTCTCTCTCTCTTTCTTTCTCTCTCTCTCTGTCTTTACCTGTGGTATCCTAGTCCTTTTTACAAAGTTTTCTTCAAATACAACCTGTCCTGGATCCTGAGGTATTCCCCCCATGGTGAATTCAGAGTTTCAGGTCTCATATTAAGATCTTTGGCTTATTTTGAATTGATTTCTTACAGCAAGAGGTAAGACTCTTTTCTCATCTTTCTACATGTCCTGCCCTCATGATTTGCTGCAGAGGCTGGATTCTCTCCAGCATATGTTTTAGGCGTCTTGGTCAGTGACCGTGCAGCTAATAGTCACCACATTCCTTTGAGGTGGAACTGCTACTGTCTCAGGGAACCGAGATGCAGAAAGACCAAAGCATTTGAACTCAGAGCAAACAGACACAGACATTAATGTCAAAGACAGCTTCATCTTGAGGGACTCAAACTGAGACTGGATGGGGACAGGGATCACCATTTAAAAGATGTTCATGTGACATAGACACATGAGGAGACCAACAGGGACTGGGAGAGAGGTGAGGCGTGTAGAACCGTTACAACGGAAGGGCCCAGTGTGTGCAAGAAAGTCTGAAGAAAACTCACTGAATCGAGCGAGAACTGGGGTCTAACCTCAACCCAATTCCACTCTAGGCTAGTTGTTTGTTTTTGAGACAGGGTTTCTCTGTGTAGCCCTGGCTGTCCTGGAACTCACTCTGTAGACCAGGCTGGCCCCAAACTCTAGAGATCTGCCTGCCTCTGTCTCTCAGAGTGCTGGGATTAAAGGTGTTGGCCACCACTGTCCAGCTTCTAGGTCACTTTTAAAAGAGTAGTTTGTACAGAATAGGATACTCTCTCTAAAATGACCAATAGCCAAGCCATCCAAGGCTCTCTAGCTTCAACAAGTGAGGCTTTCTAATCCTTTGTGCTTCCAGAGAAAGCCTCTCGGGTGATTATAGTATATATGACTAATTAAGAGTGCCCGGCGACATGAACAGAGAGGAGGGGGAGAGGGAAAGAGAGAAGAGCTGGTAGCTAGAGGATAAAGGTTAAATGAAACAAAAGGAAACACAAACTCAGAAATAACGGACTTACCATCCCTTGATCACCCTCACAAAAAAGAGTACACTTTCCGTTGGGAGTGGGGACTGCGGGGTGCAGACAGACTGTGTTGCATGACAGACTGTTATTGCTCTAAATTATGCCACACAAACCAAGAGCAAATTCTCTCTAAAAGCGTTATTACAAGCAGATTTTTTATATTTTTATTTTGCTCCCAGTCTGCGCAACACAAAGCAGCAACGTGTAATTAGAATCTACATAAGAATAGAGACGGTGTGAACAAATCACTAACTTTGGAAATAAGATTTTATAGACAATGTAAGTAACATTAGCATTTGCAACTATAGAAAGAGATTTTAATGAAGTGCCGGCTTAGGAGGAGGCATCACTGAGACAAAAGATGGTCAAAACCAGCAAACCAGAAAATTTACATGAGCCCACAGCACCACCTAGTGGTAACAGGGAGCAAGCAGCGGGCAAATCTTCCTGAACCAACTCTCATAATGAATAATTTACATAAATGTTATTATATAGGTGCCATTTAAAACCACGAGAGCTACGGGTCAAATATGAGGCACTAATGTCCTCCTATGTTCACCCAACATATTATAAAACAGTCACTAAATAGTAATACTGAAGAAATTAATGTTTGGGTCAAACCTCGTTCTCTACTAATTTTCTAAAACCAGTGAAGCCTTACTCTTAGCGCAAGTTTCCAAAAATCTCCAAAATTAAACTCCTAGTCCTAAAATGATGTTCTCACAGCAGCACAGTCGTGTGTAAGGTGAATGCTATTTCTACTCCAATTTCAAAGAACAAAAAACAAAGAAGTGACAACAAATTGTTCTCAAGGAAGTTCACGCCCACCTATCTAAGGTGCACGCCCATCCAAGTGAAGTCCACGCCCATTCATCTGAAGTCCACGCTCATCCATCTGAAGTCCACGCCCATTCATCTGAAGTCCACGCCCATCCATCTGAAGTCCACGCCCATCCATCTAAAAGTCCACACCCACCCACCTAAAATCACTCAAGAATGAGCCACATTTCACAGATGTTTAACTTTGTGCCTGTTTATTCACACAGGACTTGACAGAAGACAGGCATTCAAAAAAAAAATCTCATTGTATTGAATTAACCAAAAAAAATAATCACAAAATAATGTAATCACAGTCTATAACTCCAGTAATTGTTTTGTTAAATTCTATTGAAAGTCATCAACTAATATGTTTATAATGTAATATATTAGTTCAGTCTCTCTCTCTCTTTTTTTAACAGGGTCTCGTGCTGGCCTTGAGGCTACTGTGGAGTCAGGGATGACCACGAACCAAACTGATCTTTCCGCCTCCACCCCTAAAGTGCTAAGATTAAAGGCGAGTGCCACCACACCTGGTCTGTGTGGCTGTAGGGACAGGACAAGGGCTTTATCAGCATTAGACAAACTCTCTGCTAACTGCAGGCATCTCCCAGCTCTCTAGCTTGGCTTCTTTTTACAGTAAACACACTTTACAGATGAGAATCTTCAAACTGCATTTGTCCTTCCTAAAGTTGTACCGCCAGTTAGCAGCGGAGCTAAAATTTTAAACTTACATATTCCTGACTTCAAAGTCTCTGTGTGCAAAATGCCCTAAAGATAATCAAAGATAGGAATGAATTGTGGTACATCAAAGAGGACTTAAAAGAGCGATATTTAAACTATAAACTAGCTAGAGCTGATTTCCTGTTAGGAAATGAAATCCCAAGAGGTATACCCATTTAGGCCGAGTTCCAGCACTCGGGGATGGGAGAAGAGACTCGTTCTAATAAATGAAGAAAGATTTGCAGTTGAAGAGACATCTTGTCACTTGTTTCTACAGTGACCTGTGGAGAATACACACAGAATCTCTAGACCCGCAACCTTCAGATTCCATGCCCTGCCACTTTGTCTCCAGTGCTGGCTCTCAGAGGAGATAGCCTCCTCTGTGTCTGGTTCTATTTCGGCCCTCTACCTTGACCGACTGCAGTGTCAGTGTGACAAAGACACTCCGAGGGAACTGTTTTTCCTCCTGTTTTTCCTTCCCAAGTGTTTGACACAGCTTTAGAAGGCAATTCATAAAGGGGAAAAAAAATAAGAATTAATTAAGTGTAGATAAGTCATGAAGGTACTACTCTGGTGTTCGGTGCTTATAAATAAGATTGATTATTCGGGTCCTGAGAGCAATAGAAATAAAGGGTCATTGTAGTCACAAGAGCACTTAGGTCATGTGGCCAGCACACAGGAGGGCACCATACCTTAACATCTGAGATGAACGGCGCAGGCTTCAGAGTCACAGAGCAGTGTGTGCGAGCCAGCAGGATGGGTGGGGGAGGGATTCGGCTCTTCTTTATTTTTGAACTCTCCGAGTACTTCTGATAGGAATATAGGGCATTTTGTTCTGCTTCGACCTTCTCAATTAAGGCATACGCTTCCTGTAACGAAGTGTGAAAATAGAAAAATACATTTCAGGAGCTTGAGCCTCCTCTATATTTGCAGAATTCTCTTGTGGTAAACGCTTTCTTTCTATATACCATCTCTTGAATCCCAGAGGCATATGTACACATGTCGATATGTATCACAGGCTGGTTTTTGCAGGACTATAAAAAAGACTACTAAATGAGCCTCTTCAATGGAAACAGATGCATATGTCTAAATGCAATGGCCATATATTATTAATGGGGGGCATTTTTGTCTTTAAATCCACTGAATATCTACCATCGTGCTTTATTGTGCTTTGAAGGTTGATAGCACAGACTTCTGCATTTTCACTGATAAGCCACAGGCCTATCCTTAACATCACCTGCAATGTGACTCTCAAGAAATATGACTATTGATACACACGGTTTGCAAAAGGAAAGTCATTGAGAGTTTATATCATCAGGGTGTCAATTCCGTGATTCTGCTACAGAGACAATACCTATCAGAGCTAAACCGTATTTAAAGTCAGATGAGCTGCATCAACAGAGATGTGTAAGCTTCCTAACAATACTAATAACACTAGATAAGATAATAATAGTAATATTTTAGCCTCGATAATCATAGGCAGAGTAAATGTATTTGTCTTTACTTTTATAAGATATTTAAACAGGGTAGAGAGAGGGTTTGGCAGTTCATTCTTCCAGAGAACCCAAGTTTCTTCCCAGCACCCATGTGCTGACACACAACATCCTGTAACCTCAGTTCCAAGGGATCTAATGGCCTCTCTGGCCACTGTGTGCACCAGGCATACACATGGTGCATGTATTTACATCCAGGCAAACACGCAGACACGTAAAATAACTATTTTTAAAGGTATTTGAGCATCTTAAATATCTACTACTAACTTTCAAAAACCCAATAAACTAGGAAAACATCGCTATCATCTTTAAAATACTAAGTTCAGTCAATAGACAAAGTATTAACATAGCACACTCTTGGTGCTCATAATGATCCACTAAAGAAATTTTCAGTGAGGCCCAACAGGAGACAGGGGGTTACCATCCCATTGCTTTCTAGAATCTCTGCCCTGTTGACAAATGCAAAAGCGAATCTCCCAGGACTGATGTCTGTTTACCAAATCTCAAGCATTCCAGTAAGCCTGGGTTGCTTCTCCCACAGGAGGTATGTGGGGATTGAAAGATTCACATTTGCAGCTCACTGGGATTTTAAGCTCACTAAAGAAAAGGCTGGACATGGAGTGATGTTTATATTAACTTCTGCCCCTGGCTCTGAAAACATCCTCTAAGATCTACTGAAGGGCAAACTTCTCGGAGGGGATTTTTTTTTTTTTTTTTTTTTTTTTTTTTTTTTTTGTAATGGCCGTGAACATCTCTTCTGGCTGAATCTCCCTGTAGAAACTATACCTACCTCTTTATTTTCCCTAAACCTCTAAGACCATTCACTTCCATGCATTCCTCCCTTCCCAGAAGTATCACATCTTGTTAGCTGGTCCAAGACCCTACTGGAGCATCATCTCCACTGACATATCTGACAGCCCTGGGTTCTCATCACCCCTTCCTATTCGTCTTCGCTAATCTCATTTCAGTGGGTATCATATTGTACATTATCTGTGCACCCAAATGTCTGTCCGTGCCTCGTTCTGAGTGCCTTGGTGATAGAAGAACACTTGATTTATCTCCTTGGATTCCATCGTTGCATTCTAAATGAAAGTCATGCCCAATCGTGATGGTGGAGAAGTGTGTTTACCACGATACATTTTGCACTGATGTGCTGAAAGCGTTCTGACTGGGTCTTGGCCAACTTTAAGGGGAGATTTCTGGCTCAGATTATGTGGCCCAATTTAAACCGTGTTAACAGAGATATCAACGTTTATATCAAAAAGTAGTGAAAGAAAAGTGCAAAAACCAAAGTTCTGGATTTGGGTTAAGTAGACTCCATAGCAGAACACAAGGAAAATTCTAATGCATGTTAAAAATAAAGTCCCAGCTTAGTAAGATGAATCCTGCAGCTTCTAGGAGTATTCACTCAGGAGAAAGTGTCTGAGGATGGTTTAAGATCTTCAACCTCACAGGAGGAGATAGTATCTGGGGGGTGGGGGGAAATCAAAAAGGAAAAATTCACAAAGCCAGCTGTACTCAATTCTGAAAGGGTGCTTCTAGTACTATCTAGAACGATGCTTTTGCAAACCAAGATCTCAAAACTGCCGAACATGGACAACCATTCCCACTCTTAGTTCAAAACTTGCTTTCATCGTGTGATGAAAATAGCTAACCATGTGCCCTCTTTCAACAGCCCTTGGAAATTAGACGGGCTTACCAAACCTAAAGGGAGAAATGACCCTTTTACTGATGGAGGACAAAGGCTAACCAGGACCCTCAATGCAAGGGGACTTCTGCGGCGGCACAGCAAGGCGGCAACCACACTTCCCGTGGCCATCTGAGCAACGAAACAGTGTGTTGCATGAACCGAGGCCCTAGGAATTTCTGCACGAATACAAATGTCTCTGCCTATACTTTCCATTAGAGAAAATGAGACCTGCCTCTCTTCAGAAGTTTGCCAGTGCTTATGAAGACAGGCTGACATTAAATCCATTTGTCACACGCCTGACACCCACAGTGCATCGGAACACTAATGGCAAGATGTAATGCAATCTTGAGGGCATGATTAAGATGCACGTAAACAGCCATCACAGAGCTGAGCTGATGGAGTGCCACGGTCGCCATCCATCTCGGAGGCCTCCCTGGGGTGCGTCTGGGTCCCAGCGTGAGGGTGTGCACCTCAAAGGGAGATGAGAAGTAGGTTAAGTCATCCCCGGAGAAACCTGGCCAGGACTGTTGCTGAGGATAAACAATGTGGTTTCACAGATGAATCAAGAGAAGCATGGGGCATGATGGGTCGTCTTGTGAAGATGAATACAGCTGAAACTCAGACAACGGTCCTAACCAAATGCTACAGGGTGATGGACGTAAAGGGCGGGCTAAGAGTGATGCCAATTATAATAACAATGGCTAACACGTATGGTTAATGATTTGTTTATTTTTATTGTATGTGCATTGGCGTTTTACCTGCACGTAGCTCTGCGTGAGGATGCTGGAGGACACCTCCCCACCAGAAGCTGAAGTGACACACAGTGGTGAGCTGCCATATGGTCCTGGGAACTGAACCTAGGTCCTCTGGAAGAACAGCTAGTGCTCTCAACCACTGAGCCGTCTCTCCAGGCCCGATTTTTTTAAGCTAAGAATTTTATGTGCACCATTTCATCAAGTCTTCCTAAGAACCTCCCTTTAATAGATGACTATTTCAAGACTTAAGAGGACATCAATATCACAGGACATAGAGCCAATCAGTGGCAGAACCAGAACCCTACCCCAGCTCCTATACCCTATGCCACTATATCCAAATGCAAAGCTAAACCAAACGAACAAACACCCTCAGGAAGACAAACCAGATAAAGCTCGCTACACTTTACCTTTAGAAAAATCTCTACCATGGAACTGTGCCAAAACCTGCTGTCAATGTTTGAAACCCAGGGCTCAAACCATGATCTCATTAGAGGGGTAATCAGGATCAGGAAGATCTCTGCTCTTCTACAAGGAAAACCAGTATAGACCAGACAGAAAGAACTAAAAAGGTCTCAGGGAAAAAAAAAAACAAAACAAAAAACAAAACAAAAAACAAAACAAAACAAAAAAAAAAAAAACAGTTCACTTCCCTCAAGAGAAAAAAATAGGACCCAGTCAACTGAAATTCCATAAATAAGAAAAAGAAATAAACTCAATGACTGCCAGTTCAGTTCATAGGATAGAGTTATAGGCGTAAATTCTGGAAATTTTAAAGCTAGGACTTATTACAACTTCCGGTGGCTCTGGTTCCCTTCTTAGCTCTGCTTCCAAAATGGGATCACACGATTACACTCTGTAGCAATGGTAAAAAATGAACCTGCCTGACCCTGACGCTCCTTTACTTAGAGTCAGGATGCTAACGCCAGGACTCGGCACTGTTGACTTTATCTCCACTGCAGGGTCACTTTGGCTCCAGCAGATGGTATTAAGAGAAAACCAGATGCAACAGTTGGATTTCTTTGCAACAGGAGCTTCTGGGAAAATGAAGTGTGGATCAGAAGGACAGGGGATTCCAGGAACAGGGTCATAGTCTTCTCGTCAGCACACAGATAGGTTGCCAAGCTCCATTTCCTTACATGGAGCATAGAAAAACCCCTTTCCTCTGCAAGGGGTTGCTTCTGGGGTATGTACACTAAAGCTGCATATTTTCATATCAATACAGAAGGCTCAGCTTCCAAGAAGGGAGCACTCAATAGGCCCGTTTTGCATCTTTAATGTCCCTATTCTACCTGATTATATCTAATGAGAAGGAGGTGAGTCCTCCTTCTGTGATATTTGGATGCAAGAAACAGCATCACTACCATGAAAACACTTAGGAGTGTCTCTGTTCTTTTCCAGTGAGAAATGTCATCTGCTAAGGTACTGAAAGGTCATCTGGTAGCCGCCTCAGTGAACTAAATGTCTAACATAAGCCACGGGGTGGCTGCTCAACTCAAAGGGAGAAAAGCATCCAGCAGGGGTACTACGTGCCAGCCCTTACAATCAAGGGATGGCTTAATGTGCAAAACCAAACAGCCAAGGCTCGAGAACGGGATGAAGACATTCCTCTAAACAAGAAGGAAAAATAAAAGCCTTCATCCCATTTGGGAGGCTAACATTATCAAAATCTGTCCTTTGCCTATGACAACAAATTGGTCCACTTTTAATTGGTTTGGAATCACAGGCACTTGATGAGATTATATGGATCCACAAGGGCAGAAAACTTTTGAAAAAACAAAGCCGAGTATGAATTATTTTACGCGTTCCTAAGAGACTCATGCTTTTTCATACCTTTTTATGGTATCAGGTGACACATCAATTACTGATTTGGGGACAATTTTATTACAAGACCAGGATAAGGTAAAACATTTTGTGATATTCCTCAGCAGAGAATGATTGCCAAGGGAAAGAAGCTTATTTATCTTCTTTAAGGAAAGAACGTTTGACAGTTATTTGAGTCATAACATCGCTGTTAAGGAGAGTGCCCCAAGGAGCCATTGTGACACCACAGTCCTTGGGTGAGAGCTGCCACTGAGGATCGGTGGTGGCTCCTGAAGATGAATATTCAGCATGCTCCCAGATGGTAAAAGCCTCCTGTTGAGGATTCCTCATAAAGGGCAGAGCTGCTACATGCCTCTCATGGAGCTAGCTTACGAGGACATTGCACTCATAATTTTTCTGGAGTTCAAACAGTCTTAGGAAATAGAAAGACCTGGAAACTTAGACTCCTTGCATCTCCACCATCTTCCTCCCCAGCCTGGGTAGAAAGGAGAGAAATAAGAAGGAAGTGGCATATTATGAAAGTAGAAAGAAAATTCCAAAGGTTTTCTTCTCCTCCGGCTCCAAAAGCATGTGGGATTGGTCCTGAGAGCAGCATTGTTGTTATTGTTGTTGTTTTTAAGACAAACTATGTTTTATTCTCCATAGAAATGAGGCCAGAATTCCAATGTTCTCTAAGCACGCAGCCACAAAGAATCTGCTGAGAAAACAGATCTAAACTCATCCAGAAATCTAACAAAGGTCAGAGAGGCTACTTGGCCTTATCGATTCAGACAACCCAATACTGCCACCAATCCTTATCTGTTTCAAATGCTGGAAATCCAAACGTTCTTCCTGAATCCTGACAGGGACAGACTTCCTCACCTTGAACAATTATGGCATCTATCCATCCAAAGCCCCTAGCCTACCACCATGCAAGAGTTGTCGTGCATTACCATCCTTCCCCAAAGCCCCTCCTTCCCCTGCCACATCTGTACCCCTCCGTGTGAGTGGCATGCAGAAGAACCAGTGCTCAGAGCAGCTCCTGGATTGTTGGGCTCTGCACACATTGCTCTCTGTCCAGATGGAGTCTTTCTCTTCACAGTTGCCTTCATTGGGGGCTATCATCGGTGTTCTTCAAGTGTTCAACCTTAGTCTGTGTCCAAGTCTCCAAAATACTACTTTCTGACCTCAAATGTATCCTTCCAGCTTTCTCAGACTTAATTTCTGGTCTCTCGCTGGCTTTTATAGGATGGTCCAGTTTTATGATTTTTTTTCTGCAACAATAAAGTCTTCATTTGATGTCTTATTTCCTTCCCTATCCAATCTGAACTTCTTTTTTCATATAGAAAAAATTTAAGGTCTTAGCTATAATAACAGAGAGAGAAAGAGAGAGAGATAGAGAGCGCTGTGGGTTCAGAAAAAGAGCTGACTTCATGATCAGTCTTTATGATAAGATGTGTTAGGTGAGAAAGCCCTACAATGGAGGGGGGGCAAGGGAAAGGGAAGCTAAGAATGGGCCCCAAGGTAGGAGAGCATTAAGAGGGGGCAGTATATCATTCCAGAGACAACATGGTGGATCATTAAAGAGAGAGAGGACCTTTCCTTTAAAAATCTGGAGAGGAACACCATTACAAGAGATAGCTTAAAGTGGAAGAACAGAAAAAAAATAGCTGTTATGTACAACATGATAGGGAAGCTTTTAAAAAAAAGAGGAAGACTTCTTTAAAGAAAAGAGAGAAGTCCCCACAGCAAAGGAGAGATGTGATTTCCATACTTTATAGAGGGAGGCATAAAATTCCACACCACCCGATTACGATTTAATCCACTGGAGCCTAAACACCAAGAAGCCCGGACACCTCAGTCTGTGTTTTAACTTAGCCTGGCTTGATGTCTGAGAAAGTGGGGCAGCTCGGAAGTCTGTGATCTAACCACATCAATCATTTAAAAAGATGGATAATCCTGCACTAATCTTCACTGTGACAAATATTCTGCTGTCACTGGTACTAAACATGTCACACCAGGATATATCAGACCACTATGAAGAAGGAGCTTCTAAAAACCCACAGTGTCCAACCTCGGGGAGAATAGCGCCCGTCATCAGCTTCCCAATTCTAAATATACCTCTTCTCTTTCCCTTCACATCCCAACTATTCTCCTCTCTACTGCTAACAGAAACCCTTGCTTCCTATTTTATCAAATTATTGAGGCAAGACAGCATCAACTTACCCCCTCCCTCTACACCAAGAAGCTTCTTACATCTACCCACTGCTCCTTCCTTTATTCATCAAAGGACAACATGCCTACCTTGCAGCCTACCCCTGCTCTATGCTTTCTTTCTCCTTCCCTTACCTATCCTAGAGCACTCTGTTCATGTTTTAACCTCTCTTCTATCTTCCATCTCTCTCTTGGTTCTGTCAGTTGATCCTTAACATACTCACATACTACATATATGTATTCCGTCCTCAACCCCTCTTGACGTACCTGGGTTTGGGTCTATTTTGTCCTTGTATTGTTAGCCAAGTTACTTGTAGCATTATTTTCTGTTTTAACGTAATAATCACTCTATCAGGATATGAAATATCTCCCAAAGTCCCATGTGTTAGGTCAACAGCCCTTGCACTGAAAGACAGTGGGACTTTTTAATATGTGGGACCTAGTGGGATGCTATACATTATGGGGGCATGCTTTTAAAGGAGATACTGGGATCCCACCTCTTCACTTCCTAGCTCCATGGAGTGAATGGGTTCCCTGATAGCAAATATTTTCACTGTATCTCCTGTCCCAAAGCACAGACCCAAAGTGAAGGGACTAAACGACCTTGGACCTGAATCCCTAAACTATGAGCCAAATAAACATTGGCTTCTCTTTGGATGTCTATCTGTACACTCTTTCCCAAAGCACTGGAAAGCTGACAAACACAGACAATGTAATTCAACTTTTATGGGTCACACAAGGCAAAAATGAGGATCTCCTAAGATGCCACGCAACTGCCATCAGAAAGTTCTTCTGAAACCCTCATCCTAGGAATCAGTGAAAAGACAAAGTAATTGCCAGCATGATACCACAGTAAAGGTGAGACCACAGGAGCTAGCGAGGGAGCTCAGTGGAGGACTGGGTGCTTAGCACACTGGAGGCCTTGTGTTCCATCCCCAACACTAAATTTTTTAAGGCATGGACAAGGAGATTGCTCCATACATTAGTAGCATCTGTCTGGAAGAGAAAGTACCTTTAGCCAATAGGCATTCTGCATTCTAAGTTTAATGCAAACACCATGCTAGGCTGGCCAGTGTTGATCCAATTTTAACCTCCCTTATTTTGACTTCTTCTCATTTTAGAATGACTTGGCTTCCCAAGTCAGCTGTCTCTAAAGACAAAAACACTTGTTTCAAAACATTTCAGGTCTCCAGGTATAGAAAGCTCGTAATCGGATGCTAGGCAAACAAATCAAAAAGAAACAATGTTACCATCAACAAGTTCCGGGAAGTCTCGCACACTGCGTCTTTCTCAAATAGTAAAAGAGCCTTCTGCATCAGGTAGATGGCTTTGGACAGCTTGTTCTTCTTTATTTTCTTCATTACAGTTAACTCTGTAAAGGCAGACAGACAAACATTTACTAAAAGGTCAGGATGCAGCTTATCATTTAAACATATGGAAAGCCAAGGGATCCCAGCACTAATCACCTACCTGAGAAACACTCGGAGTTTCTGGGCTTCTTTAATTTTTCCCAACCTTTGGCAGAAGTGTTTGTGCTAACAGTTGGAGTCTGCAAAACTGAACAAAAACACCTATTATGAACCAAGCAGTAAACTTTATTTTTGTCATGCTGGGGAACAAACTGGTGACTCTGGCACGCCAGGCGTGTATTCTACCACTACCCTGTAAGCCCAGACCTTGTTTTATTTTTTGTTGAGACAGGCTCTCCCTGTTTGGATCAGGCTGGTCTTGAACTTGGTATGTAGCCCAGGCAGGACTCAAACCCTAATCTACTTCCTATAATTTCCCCCATGCTGGGACTTACGGGCATGAACCACCACCCCATCAGGTTATAGATTTATTATCACTCGTTTTCTTTTCCAGTGATATGTTTCAGGACAGAGAATTTCCAAATTATAAAAATACTTGATTTTCAGTTTCATCTTAAATAAAATCATCTTGTGGGTAAACTCTTGTCTACTTTGCCTTCTTCTTACATAAAATGGCAAGTTCTGATACCAAACTGCCCCTGGTCCTTTCTAGAGGGACTGTGTCACCACAGTCCCTGGGAAATATGAGTACCACAGGACAGTCAACATGTAGCAGTTTGTGTACAGATTGATTGACTGTCATGGTAGCCCAATAAAATGGATGTGCTGACCCAAGAGATGGAAAAGGTGGTACTAGTTCTTGATTCTTAGGTGTAGTCCACAAGAGACATGGCACTATTTTGTTTCTGTCCTGTAAGGTTTACAAGGTGTGGTGGTTTGAATGGGAATGATCCCCCGCCCAAGACTTATATTTGAATATTTGGTCCATAGTTGATGGAACTATTTTGAAAAGGATTAGTGAGTGTGCTTATAGGGGGAGCTGTATCACTAGAGGTGGACTTTGAGGTTTCAAATTCCCATGCCAGGCCCAGTCTCTCCCTCTTTCTTTGCGTCCAACTTTGAATCAGGATGTAGCCTTCAGCTACTGCCCAGGGCCATGCCTGCTGCCATGCTTCCTGTCACGATGGTCATGAAATCAACCTCCAAAACTGTAAGGAAGCCCCCAATTAAATGTTTCCTTTTGTGTTTCCTTGGTCATGGTGTCTCTTCACTGCAACAGAACAATAATTAAGACGTGGCGTTTCCTAAAGGAAGCTGGCAACACATCCCTTTTGCTGAGTTTTGTCATTTGTGCTAATGAATGTTAAATGATAATAACTGATGGAAAGATAGAACCAGATGCTTCTGAAGGGTAAGAGTTACAGGAAGCTTTCAGTGCAGATACGGGTGACTGCCATGTAAGGCCAGGGCCATCAGTGGGCAGGCACTGTGATGTCCTGAATTAAGAAAGGTACAAATGGCATTTCTGGAGCATGGACCTGGCAGCAAACAAAGACAAAAGGGACATCTGAGTTAGGATGGAAGATCAATAGAGCAGCTGCAGAAACGCCAAGGAGGCTCAGAGCTCCTGTACGGACCCTTAATGAACTCCATTGAAAATCGAGCTCAGACCTCCCATCAATACCTGTGTGTGGTCCCCCATGAGAGCTCATTTGGCCTTCAAAGACCTAACGAACAACAGTTACGGAGTACACCATTAACTGGTCACCCCAGAGCAAACAAAGCCCTGTTCTTCAGTGAAGGATGATATAGGAAATCATGAGTATTCTTGAAGGAAATAAGACAGACTCCTTCTATTGAGCTTTAAGATGCATCTTTTCAGCTCCAAATAATGATTTGGCTAGTCAATCTCAGTAAGCTTGTTTGTGCAACAGGCAGGCTACCAGGCTTTCCACTCACTTAAGATAAGACAGAGATGTTTTCACTATTATCTGCTCCCCTCTAGTTCTCACATCGAAAACAACAGGTTTGTTAGTTTGTCTTTTTGTTTGTTTGTTTGGTTTGGTTTTGGTTGGGTTGGTTTTCTTATGTGTGTGTGTGTGTGTGTGTGTGTGTGTGTGTGTGTGTGTGTGTGGCCTTTTGTTTTGTTTTGTTTTTTAGTTTTGTTTTTTGTTTATTGGTTATTTGGTTGGAATTTGTTTTTTCAAGATTGATTTTCTCTGTGTCACCCTGGCTGTCCTAGAACTCACTCTATAGACCAGGCTGGACTTGAAACTCAAATCCACCTGCCTCTGCCTCCCGAGTGCTGCGATTAAAGGTGAACTTTGCTACCATCCAGATGAAAACAACTTTGAAAGCCATATAAATGTTTAAAACAAAACATTAAAGGATGAAAACATAAAAGGGCTAAAAAACAAAGGATCTTGATAGGTACTAAATAAATGCTTACTCTATTGAATTAACAAAGCACCAATAACTCACTATTAGCCAAAGAGATATAATCATACTTTCTTAGAATTCTACTGACCTGCTATGCAAAGTATAAACTGACAAACGAAAGTATCTGTTGATATTAATCCAAGGAGAACAAAATAAAATAATAAAACTTGTTTGGAAAGTGGGCTACAGATACATGATTACAAAATTTAATCAGCTGTACCCTTGGATTATAGGTTAGTTGTGGGTGGCCGCTACCTTCCAGTTGGTCGAGAAGCACAACAGCTATGCGGTGCTGAGCTTGAATTAATTCAAGATGCAGGTCCATCGTGTAGCTGTTGGATGAGATCGGCTTGTACGTGTCTCCATCTACGTCATGAGAGTCCTTCAGTCCAAGAATTGAAGAAGAAATTAAAAAGGGAAATGGCTACCAAAACAGCCTAAAAAAAATGGCTATGCCTTATTATCTTTCAAGTTCTGTCTTATACATAGATAGCCATTCGATTCTGCTTCCTTCTGGCCCTGAGCACCTGGCTCACCTGACATGTGCCCTCTACACTCAAAGACACTCATTCTCTTTGATTTCTGGGAAGAGCAATCTCTGACCTATGAGAAGGAAGTTTCCACAAACCACAATTTTTTTTCTAACCTCCCTGCAAAGCCACCTCTTTTCCTACTTAAGGGAAACACCAGCCTAGTACGACATCACTCTGCTCTTACCTTGACATAGCAATGGTCAATTACGGATGATCCGTCTGACAGAGTAGTTAACATGCAATTCCAGTTCATGCCAGTGATTGATTTTTCGAGGAGTTCATACGCATAAAATAGCTGCTCTACGGGTGCTCGCTACAGTGATTTGACAAACAAAAAGAACACACCGAAAGTCTTTTTAACTAGCCAGCATCAGCTGCGCTCCGTGTCTTACTAAATATGCTTAGCTTCCACTAAAGACCGAGTACTGTCAGTAAAGATGAAAATAATACAGCCATTTTCCAAAAGCAAACTTTCACCAACAGATATTTCAATTCTATTCATGGTCGTGAAATTCTAGTTGTACCAAACCTACAGGGGAAATTCAAGTATGAAGCTCACATGACTTTGGCTATTCTCTCTCACACACTTAATTTGAAAACTTGCCGATACGTACGTATGTACGTATGTATCTCAGAACCTAAGAGCTGGAAATTTAGACTTGGAGTCCACAAAAAGCAACATAGAATGGTTTTCAAAATCTTCATTGTCTTTTTAACATCATTATTCCCATAGGGAGACTAGTATAGAATGATCCAGCCCTGTTTAAAAGCTCTTCTCAGAATCTTTTACACACGTAAAACAAAAGCTCCTGGGCTCCCATCCGTGAGTCACTCAGCCTCACTGCCCCCAACAAGGAGCCATTACCTAGAGCCTTTTTTTTTTTTTTTTGGCCTTTCGTTTGTGTTACCTAAATTAGTGTTTGTTCGATTGCCACTCTCACCATATATGTGCCTTGACCAACATGTAACAACCCTTTTTAATTTTTAAATGCTTTTTAGTTTCTCCATTATAAGATTCCTTTGGCTTCTTTCTTCCCTCAAACCCTGGGTTCAGGCTGATGTTTTATACCTTAGCCGCTCAGTGTGGATACATCACAGGGAGCAGCTCAGTGTGGATACATCACAGGAGCGCTCTAAGTACCCCCAAGCAGAGAGAGGCTGAAAGCACAGTCTCAGGCTTCAGCAGCTGTTGGAAACCCTGGGGAAGCTGGGGCTAAGAAAGCTGCTAGTCCTTTGGGGACTGGCTTGCAGACAGGAGCATGTTGTCCTCTGAGAGGCTCCATCAAGCAGCTGACTCAGACCGATACAGACATATACAGCCAAACCATGGACGGAGCTTGGGAACTCTTATGGAAGAATATGAGGAAGGATTGTAGGCTCTAAGGGAATTGGAACCTCATAGGAAGACTAACAGAGTCAACAACTAACCTGGACCCTCGGAACTTTCAAGAGTCTGAACACCAACCAAAGAATACACACAGGCTGGACCTAGGCCTCCTCACTTATATGTAGCAGATGTGCAGCTTGGTCTTCATGTGGGTCCTGAACAACTGGAATGGGGTCTATCTCAAAGCTGTTGACTGTACATGGCATATGGTCTTCTAGCTGGGATGCCTTGTCTGGCCTCAATGGGATAGGAAGTGCCTAGACTTGAAGTGCCAGGGTAGAAGGATGGGGAGAGGGTCTTCCACTTGTTCAGAGAAAAAGGGGAGGGGGAAGGGGAAGAATTGTGTAAGGAGGTGATCTTTTGTAGGTCCTAACCTTATGGGGAGGCTCAATGCCAACTCCATCTTTCATGAGCTGAAGTTTTATCCTTTTTTCCCCTAGATAGTATTGTTTTTGGTTTTTGTTTGTTTGTTTGTTTGTTTAAATCCATGTTTGCTTGTAACTATGCCCAGCAACCCACTATGGCAGCCAGCAGCATTACGGTTTTCACTTCCCATTTCTGTTTTAGCCTCTAGAGTTTCCATTGTGAACTTTGCAATGGGCTTGAGGATATCGGCTCTACTCTGTCCAAGATGTCTAGGTGTCTTCCAAAAGAGATATTTAAGACATCTAGGTTGTTGTTCAGCCAAAAACAGAGGTCACAGAGACCTGTGTGTGCACGCGCACAGGCGTGTGCAGGTGTATGCAGGTGCACACGTGCATGCAAGAGAATGATATCAGCCGCCATTATTCTGGGGCCATCTGCCTTCTTTCCTGAGTCAGGATCTCTCAACTAGGATCAGTTAGCTTACCAGTGAGCTCCAGGAATCTGCCTATTTCTACCCCTCTGCCATAGGATTACAAGCATGGAGCCATCACACCTGGCTTCTTACACAGGTCCTGGAATTTAGGTTCTCATGCTTGTTCATTAAATATTGTGCTGACTGAGCCCTGGGAATACCTTTTTTTGACAACAAAACTTTTCAAAGACTCCCCACACAGCCACATTCTCCGGTCATCTTCACTGTGACCACCATGTTCACTGTCTGTGACCATTACAGTCAACTCTAAATTAAAACTCATCTTCTGAGGAAATTCTCAAATTTTGGTTGCTACAAAAACACAGAAATAAGAATGTGTTTTCATTTTGATCCCAGATGTGGGATGTGGGACTGCTTCTGACTGTCCACAGCAGCAGCTGATTGTGATTTGCCTCGTGCTCTAGCAGAGGTGTTGTTTTGCCAGCTACAGATAGTTTTGAAATTGTGTGATGTTTGGAATTCTGGGAACTTTTCAGAGGGTATATAAATGCTAGGGCACAGAGAGGTGGGACTTGGTGGTCATTGGTCATTTAGGGAGGTTGCTTGTGGTTTGTTAGTAGCCATGATCAAAGAAGAAACAAAAGGAAAAAAATTAGATTCAAGGATCTCTCTATATCTCTTTATCTCTCTCTCTCTCTCCCCTATCTAGTGATAGGGGTGAAACTGGGGTGATAAAGGGTGGGAAAAAGAACCCACAGAGTAACAAAGACCAGCTACACTCATCTGTTTATAGTCACCTTTATATTATATTTTATTAGTTTATATTAGTGTCCATTTTTATAGCCCACTTGTTGAATAGATGCTACACGCTCTGTATAAGTTCAAAATTGCTTTAAATCATGTCATCGACATGGTACACATTATATTTCGCATAGTGCTTTATATGTGTGCAAGAAATATTTTTCACACCTAGAGATTTCACAGTGGGAAAAAAAGAGATTGCTAAGTGAGCACATGAATCTTGGACCACAGGAATCTGAGACTAAGCTGAGGTCCAAACTCCACCTGAAACACAAAAATCCTAACATATACAAGGCACTGGTTTCCAGAGTGTCACTAATGTGTCAAATAAATGGTATAACAACCCAGCAGAACAGGTACAGTTATAATTTCACAGATAAAGATGCTTGAACAGATCAAATAATTCATTTAAGTTCAGGTGAACATTGAACATGTTAGTCAAGACTTGGCTGTGAGTCTGTCAGAAACCAATGCTAGGCTCTGGGCTTTGGGTGAGCCAGTGTATTGCCTGTACACCAGCCACCCGTGAGCCACTGTCTGAACAGACTTGCACTACAGTGTAACTGCCTGTCATCGATGCCTTCATCATCACAGACTTCATACAATGGCAGTTTCTCAGGACATGGTAGTAAGGCACTTGGAGCAAAGGACACATTTCTCTAACTCCAGTAACAGCAGCAATAGCTCATGGATGACTCTCAGATTCTCTGTTGTCAGAGACCTCTCGCCTAAGAAACCCATTCAATTTAGTGACTTTAGTTGATGAGAAATTTCAAGCCAGAAAACCTGGCCCTTTATAATTCACACTAGGGTTCCTGTGCCTTCCCCATCACACCATGGAGAATAAGAGCAAGCCCACTAAGCCTGCAAGTCTCACACTCCAGTGTCCTTAAGAGTTGGAATGATTATTAACTGTGTTTGGGGTGAGAAGTGAGAAGCTGCATAGTGTGTAAGCACTTAGAGGGAGCCCCCGACAAACCTCTGGTGGACAATTATACCTCCTCTGCCTCTAAGGCAGGCCAGTTTCTGTCCCCAGTGTCAGACTTCTCAAATCTAGCTCTCCGCAAAGGACACTACTAAAAAGAACTCAAATGCACAACCCTGGACTTTGTAATTAGAAAATGAGTGTTTGTTGGAGAAGGGAAACTTACAACAATCATTTATTTGGTACCAATAAATAGAATTTACCAATTATACATAGTTTGGCAGAAAGATAAATTTTTTTTCTAAACAAGTACTCATAGGGCTGGTGAGATGGTTCCATGGGTAAAGATTCTTGCAGCCAAGCCTGAAACCAGACTGACTGGAGTTCAGTCCCCAGAACCCATATGGTGGAGCGAGAGAACCAATTCCCATAAGATGTCCTCCAACCTCTACATATGCTCTATGATGCATGTGTTCATGTACACACACACTAATAAACCATTTTTAAAAGTGAGTTTCACCTGTGGATCAACATTTAAGGTTGATCTCTAGCCTCAACATACACACACACAAGAGTGCACGCACACACACACACACACACACACACACACACACACACACAATTTCAGAAAAACACTGAATCTGTACGGAGCATGTACCAACATTTTCTTGTCATTATTTCCTAAACAATACAGTATACTATAGACATAACACAATGTGTTCAGTATTAAAAAGCAATCTGGAGGCTATGAAGTATACAGCAGGGCATGCCCAGGCTCTATAGAAACACACTACAACCTTACACAAGAGGAGACACACCCATTGATGTTATTGCCTGTGAGGGTCCCAGAGCTAAGCCACCAGGGATGCTAAGGGAAACTCCCCAGAAATACTCGGTCTTGTAAGTTTCATCATAAGATTCCTCAGAGATTCCAAAAGAGATGGCAGTGAGGAGGGTTAATAGCAACTGAGGGCAAGTGCTGCCAAAAATAATATTACAAAAGAAACAGAATGCTGCATATTAAAAATACGAGAAAAATGAAAAGAGGCTTAGGGATATCAGTACAGTAAAGCTGCATGGTTTTGTTTTGTATATTGTTAAACTCCCCCCACCCTCGCAAAGTCAATGCGATTTTCACAACGTAGTCTATCTACAGTTTATCAATTAAATCAAAACAAATAGTCACTTGTTTCCTCTCTAAGAAAACATTTTAAAGTCATCCGTGAAACATGGGATCCCAGAGAAAATGTTCCACGGTTGAATAAAAGCAGTCTTGTTCTCAAATAATAAGACTCAGGTATTCTACACCTCATTAGGAAGAAAAAAAAAATCACACAACTTAAAGGCAAAGTATCCCCCTGGGAAGTCCAACAGCAAAGGAACCTATTGTGTTTACTCTAAAATCATCCATGGCTGTTTGCCACAACGTCTTCTCGTGATGCACAGGACCAGAATCACAGAGGACGGCCTACACGCACTGTTCTGGGGGCTACCAATAAACAGACGAGCGATGGCTGTGTGTGTGTGTGTGTCTGCTCTATTTAGATCAAGACAGTAATATTCAGGTACAGAAGTAATTCAAATACAGTAAAAAAAAAAAAATCGAAGAATACGAGCCATGTAGCTCCCCACCTTTGAGATAAAGCTTACCGAGGACTCTCCCTGAGAGCCATCGGCCTTGGTGCATTTCAGTCAGATAAGAACTCTTCACCCTGCCAGAGGCACAAGCTGAGTGGAGCACCCCCACCCTTTAAACTGTGGCTTGGGACCCATTCAAACCAGCAGTGAGGCTAGAGAGACGGCTCAGTGGTTAATCGCAGACACTGCTCTCAATTCCCAGCACCTCCCTCCTCCAGTGAGACTCAGAACCGCAAAACTCTAGCTCCTCGAGATCTAATATGGTCTTCTGGCTCCTGCAGGCATTGTAGTCATGTGTGCAAACTCACACAGACAGACAGACAGACAGACAGACACACACACACACACACACACACACACACACACACACACACACATCACATCAAGACTGCCTAAGTATCTACGTCACACTTTCATTTAGAACTGGGAAGATGTCATTATAGAGGCCAACACACCCCAAAACCAGAAATTCTTAAAGCTTCAACACTCAAGAGACATTTCTACAATGAACCACTATCACATTTACAAATTTGATATTGAAAATAAGAATTCATGTTTTTAACCATGCTTTCTATAATAGATTGTAGTACCTTTAATATTGGAAGGATTTCCGGGACCCCCTTTGAAGTCCCAGACGCCTCGTCAGGCCCTTTCTTTGTAGATAAATCTGAAAGAAAAAAAAAAGGAAGTGAGGAAAGAAAAAAAGATGAGAAGGAAGAGAGAACAAGACA
Source organism: Rhabdomys pumilio (assembly GCA_030674055.1). Classification (NCBI taxonomy): domain Eukaryota; kingdom Metazoa; phylum Chordata; class Mammalia; order Rodentia; family Muridae; genus Rhabdomys; species Rhabdomys pumilio. The sequence goes on from JANHMN010000021.1 coordinate 15,006,064, forward strand.
GAAGAAGAAGAAGAAAAAACAAAGGGAAATACAGAAGGACAGGGGAGAAGACAAAATGGAAATTCAAGAGTGAATCCAGATCATTAAGATACTGTAATGAATTATATAATTATTTATTGATCTTAGATATTACTCACCACCAGAATTTGACAAAATATCAAAATGTTTCTTTTGTGTACTTAAAGTTTATTTATATAAAACAATCTTTTTTAAAAAACTATAAGAATTTTGTTTCTCAACAAGATGGTGTCAGATTAGTAACTGCTCAGTCCTCTGTGTTCTTCTTTTTAAGACACATTTTTAAAGAATTATTTATGTATTTATTTATTTAATGTATGTGAGTACACTGTTGCTGTCTTCAGACACACCAGAAGAGGGCATCGGATCCCATTACAGATGGTTCTGAGCCATCGTGTGGTTGCTGGGAGTAGAACCCTGGACCTCTGGAAGAGCAGTCAGTGTTCTTAACCACTGAGCCATCTCTCCAGCCCCTGTGTTCTTCTATAAAGCCCATCTGAAAGAATGACAGAGCCTATGGTCTAAGACAGATACAAAAAAAAAAAAAAAAAAAAACCCAGTCTGAAATAGAGGAATACAAATGATAACTATTTGTAAGGCAACACTACATTTCCTATTTTAAAATACTTGATAATTCCAGTTAAACTACATATTACTTAATTCATAAATAAATTCCAAAAAGATAAAAATATGATCTCCTATTAAGCCTGGTAATGAATGAATAGTATAAGACAACGTTCTTCCAAAAGTAACTAGTGAACGACACAATAAAATTGAATAAAAAATAGACTTTTAAAGGCTCCTTCATTTGGGGGTTTTGCTTCCAGTAACAAGTGATCTAGAAAACGTCGCTCGGCTGCAGAAAAGACAGAAACTACTTTTTGAACTCACAAGCTAAGACATTAATAAAATAATGAAGATGAGGCAAGGAGCTTGGGAAAGGAAGTCACAGGAAGTGGAAAGGCAGGAGGGTGAGCCAGGCACGGTGGGACAGGTTTGCAATCCCAGCACTTGGAAGGCGGGTAGTTCAAGTCCAGCCTTTGCTACATAGTAAGTTTGAGGCTGGCCTGGGCTGAGACGTCCTCTCACTAAAAAAGAAAAACTGCAAAAGTAGGCACACAGCCTACTTCTCCTGCTGGATACAATTCTGAAGAGAGACACTGGGCAGCCATTTCACAGGCTTGAGGAACAGTAACGACAGGAAATCAGGAGTGCGAGAATAAACATGGCGGCCCATCCCTTCCTCTCACGTCTCTATGTCAGGCAGGGTGAGGAGGGCCCAAGGATATTTTCTTCACTCACTGAGTGTTGACTGAGAACACATGAAGAAAACCAGAAAAGGGAAGGGAGAAAGGAGCAGAGGGGAATGAGGGCGGAGAGGGAGGGGTGTGTGGTAATTAGGAATGGAGAAGGGCATGCACAGGTGAGGAAACGGCAGAGCCACCTCAAACCGTAGAGCATCTAACCTTTTCTTGGTTAAACCTGTGCGGTGATCTCTCTCACTGACGCCCACTAACGGCGGTTACCCTGTGTTCTAACCCACACTTGCACCATTGCCTCTGTCTCTGCTCACGGTCTCCTCCTACATTTCATCCCTCACTTACCTGCAGATTTTTTGAATTTTCTTTTTGGGTTTCCCAGAGACTCTAGTATTTCACTTAATCGTAACATGATCTCTGCCACCATCACGATGTCCAAGTCTTCCAGTTTATAGCAATGTATCACCTCGCTTATCTGCCATAGGAGATAAACCCACTACAAGGAGGAAGTAAATCGAAATAAATTAGAAGGGTATTGCATAAAGAGGCAAAGTTTTCTAATGTTAGTCTTCCCTTGATCCTCCCCTGATCACAGCAAACCATTCCACGGGCTTCCTGATGTATCTTAGTCATAAATGACTTAAAGTCACTTTAATAAAATACCTGCTTATAGTACGTATGCCTGTAGCTACAATGGAAATTTCATGATGTTATTTTTCTGGATCATCAGATATTTGAAATATCCTCAAAGTACAAAGTCAGCCAAGTGAGCAGGGGTTTCAGGCTCCATCTCAGGTGCCTAGAAATTGATTTTCATGCCTACATCCCCAAAGCATAGCATGTACACCAGCTATGGGCAGAATGGGCATAGCGGCATCCATTCTGAAAAAGGCTCACTAAGCACGACAAAGAATAACTTCTTACCGCACACATCTGCAAAGGACAGGAATTATGGGGCAGATGGCATGGAAGACCTAGATTGGAAATGTGTACTCAACTTGAATTTAAAAAATAATAAAAATAAATAAACAACTTGTGAACGAAAAATAAAAAAGGAGTACTTTGTTAGTGCTGATCTTATGCGTATATTTTGCAAAGTCGTTTTTGGGTATGTTGAGCCTTTGAATTCCCAGCTTGCATTTCTGCCATAAGAGCGCTATTATGTCCACAACGATGTCCTTATCCGGCTGAACACCCTAAAAGCCAAAAGGAGCAGTGTGTGAGTTACAAGAACACAACATGTGGCCGTAACATTAAGTACATGTGCCCCGCAACGCTCCTGCAAGTGCTTCTCATGTCCCCAGATCATTTACCCCTCACCAGATGAATGCACTAAGGGGAGTGTCTTCCCTGCCAAGGCCACTAACAGCTGAGCAGGACATAGGCTAAGAGAACCCACGTGGTTTCCCCCACAGACCAATGACCTGGAAGTCCTAAGCCGCCGGGCTCCCTGAGTCTCACCTAGCACTGTGGGACACTAGCTCAGCTTAAATAAGTCTGAAACGTTCTCAACCAAGTCTATAAACCAAGAACTTCTCTCCGACTGGCCAAAGTATACTTTTCGCTTTCAAAATTTCTTGTATTAAAATAATAAGGAACTGGAGAAATAAAGGGTAAAGTATAAAGTAGTGACAGGTGTGGGAAGACGGTGCAGAGAAAGCGGGGAGAGAAAGCAGAGGAAGGGTGGGGTGTGGGATCGGGAAGGCATGTAGAGGAGGGTGGAGAGAAAATGAGCATCAACCCAGCTCTTTACTGCTCAGGTAGCTGAGACAGTGGACCACAACCCCAAGGCCAGCCTGTGTAACTTAATGACATTCTGTCTTAAAATCAAAAGTACAAAATGGGCTGCAGAGGTAGCTCTGCAATGAGATGCTTGCTATGTGGCCCAGGGATGAGCACCACATGGCCCAGGATAGGCAAGCCTCCTCTCTAGTTAGCTGGCTCTTTTCAAAAAAAAGAAGGGAACTTGTTATGCCTAAACTGGGATGTAAATGAAGTCTATGATTAAAATAAAGCAAGTGTGGAGCTCTCGGGACGCTCTGAGACTTAATTTGGTATGTATTGCAGCACTCCGAAGCACCCAGGAACAGAACAGATACTTATCAAATGTGTATGGTACTTCTTGGGTCAAGCTGAGCTGAGCTAAGACTTACAGTGTGTTCTTTTTAAATGTGTAAGCCAAAGGCCTTTACCCTTTTAAGCCTTTTCTCTCTTTCTTTCCTTCTTTCTTTCTTTCTTTCTTTCTTTCTTTCTTTCTTTCTTTTTTTGGTTTGTTTGTTAAGCTCGTCCACTATAATAATTGTGTCTTTTACCTGTCTTTCGAAATTAAACACCTAGCAGGGCCGGCTGATGCAGGCCTGCAATCCCAGCTCTTCACTGCTCAGGTAGCTGAGACAGTGGACCGAAACCTCAAGGCTAGCCTGTGTAACTTAATGACATTCTGTCTTAAAATCAAAAGTACAAAATGGGCTGCAGAGGTAGCTCTGCAATGAGATGCTTGCTATGTGGCCATATGTTCTACCCTAGACGCTGAGAGAGAGAAAAAAAACTTATCACAGATTCCACAATATTCTAATAAATTCAGAAGAAATAGAACTCCCGTGAGAGGAGAGCATGTTGAGTCTCTCTCGTGTTCCATCTACCCAGGAAAATATTAATGCCAAAACCTTATAATTACACTTTCCACTTTTCCTATTTGTAAACCCAAATTTCAAATGAAATTCCAGGAGAATCCCAGCATAGTATCTAGGAAAGCCATGGAAACAGATTAGGGTACCACCACTCAAAACTGGCTTCCTGGGAAACTCAGAGACACTTCCTGGGAAACTCTGGGGAGCCTGAGTATTCAAATTTAAAAGTAGTGCTGGAAGAGCAGTTCAGTGGTAGGGCACTTGTGGAGTCAGACTTTAGAGTCAGTCCCTTCCTGCCTCCCCACCTCATACCCTCATGGGCTGCAGGAGGAAAGGAAGGGAGGGAAAGAGGAAAGAAAGAAAGAAAGAAAGAAAGAAAGAAAGAAAGAAAGAAAGAAAGAAAGAAATAGATAGATAAGGAAAAGAAGAAAGAGGAGAGGAGGAAAAAAGAGAGGGGAGAGAAGGATGAGGGAAAGAAAGGAAGGAGAGAGAGAGAGAAAAGAGGGGAGAGAGAGAGAGAAAGAGGAAAGAGAAAAAGGGAGAGAAGAGAGAAAGGGGAGAAAGAGAGAAGAAAAAGGAGGGAGGAAGGGAGGGAGAGAGGAAGGGAGGGAAAGAGGGAAGGAGGGAGGGAGGCAGGGAGGGAGGGAAAGAGAGAGGGAGAGAGAGATTCCTCCTGTCTCACTCCAGGAATGTCAGTGCATGCCTGAGAGAAGAAAGCACCAAGCTCGTGAGTTCATAGGAGCCTGAGATACACAGTAAATCCCTCTTCCCAAATCCAAAGATGGAGAGTGACCCGAGCCACTCCACGTGGGCCACTCCTAAATTCTGGCCACTGTGTGAAAAGTGATAGTAAGCAAGCATTGCCACCAGGGGCTGAAAAGTGTCAGGGCCATATTTCACTAAACATACCCACTTTTCGTCAGAGCCACTGCCTGGGTTCCCTCATCCTTAGACAGAATGCAGCTAGCCTGGGACATCTCCTTGGAGGAGCACAGTGACCCCCAACATGACACCGATAAGAGGAAACTGGACCAAGTCGTCAGCCAATACAACAATGTGTTCTAATGAGCAAACCACTAATAACCTTAGGAGCGGATCCTGCCGTGTTTTGAGCCTGGCCTTGAGCGAGGCCAGACCATTCAGAGACATTTCCTTGCACACTGTTACAACTTATTTTAAAGAGTTACTTCACCTCGGTAGGGGTACAGACACAGAAGTGAAGAATTGCTGCCAAGCTAAAGATATCTTCGGTGAATGTGATCCTCACACAAGACTCTACGGGTGAAAGGCAGAAGAAAATGAGGGTGGGATTAGCAACCGGGAAGCGCCAGGTACAAAGGACAGAAGAAGCGTCACAAACAAATGATGCTTTCACTGTTTACCACATGGCCGTGTTTATCCTGCCAGAAAGCTATTTAAAATGTGTTCATGTCAAAATGTATCCTGGTAGTCAGTTAAAATGGATGGGTGTTTTTATTATCAGTCCACAAAGCATACGTCCGCTGTGTCCAATGCAAAATGGAAGGCGCTGACAATATTAGACTAATCTAAAATGTGGCGAGTGGAGAAATGTATAAAGGTATTTATTCGGGTCCTGATGGAGGAAGAAAGTCTGTCACTATGGGTACAAACGATTTGCTGCAAACCGGAGGCTAGGTGATGCCTAAAGGAACAGGGAAAATATAGAAACAGAGTAAAATACTTCTCACTGGTCTAGAAGCAGAGATGTTCAAGTGTGCATACAGTGATGTTTAAACCCTTGAAGTCCTAGAACAGAAAATGCCCCTGCTGGCGAGAAGGGGCACAGTCAAACTTGCTCTTTGCTCAGCCTTTTTCCAACCTCCTTTGCCCTTTGCCCTTTGCCCTTTGCCCTTTGCCCTTTGCCCTTTGCCCTTTGCCCTGGTGACTGTGATGCCTACATAGAACCTCTTTCTTGTATCAAAAGCAGTTACAGAATCACATGCATGTTTTCACAAGGTCTAGGAACCACATCACCTGACCCCCAGCTATTTATGACCTACCAGGCTCCAGACTCCACCACTCCCACTACTCCCCCCAGCCGGTCAGTCAGCCTTGCCAGTTATCAATCATCAGATGCACTCACTAGTCCCTCTGCCTCGGGCATGTCTTGTCTCACCTTACCGGAAAAAGACTGAGTTTTCTCACATAAGGCAATTTTTTTTTTTCAAGACTCCAGCTACTCACCGTGACAAGCTATATGTTTTAGGTAACTTTGAACAAACTGTGTCTCCTTGTCAGTATCCAAGGGAAAGATCAAACCTCTGGTTTTCTTCACATTGATCAGCGGCTCGACCGCAAGCAGAAGAATTAAATCCTTCTCGGCTTTCTTTGACTCGGGGCTGGTCTGCTTCTGAGAAAAGTATATCCCGCAGGTTAAATAACAAGTTAACGTCATTTTAACAAGACAGAAAAGCAAACGAAGAGCCTTGCGTGTGTTACCTGGAGAAACTGAATAAGTTGTCCCGCTAATGATTCAAATAATCCCCATTCTTCGTAAGTAAAAGCCAACTTTGCAAACTTCACAGACGCATCCACAGAAATAATATTTTTTCTTTCTACTACGTTTTCCTGAAGACTTGTTTTGGGGAAATTGAGTTTCCCATTCGAACCAACATTTGAAACTAGAAAATGAGACAGGAATGTTTGGATGTCATTCATTCGAAGAGACGTGCGTTATATAGGCTCACTGTCACTGAGGCTGCAGAGTGGTGGGACACATAAGAAACTTAAGTGAGCAAATGCTCAGTGTTGTGGAGACAAATAGGAAGGGTTATCAAACGTAGGTCTGAGGGAGGACTTTCCCTACGGCCACTCAGCAGAAGGACCATGGCATGCTACAGAGGTGGTCAGAGGTCAAGGACATTTGCTGCCCTTGCAGAGAACCCAGGTTTGGCTGCCAGCACCAGCATGGCGGCTCACAACTGTCTACAATGCAAGTTTCAGGGAATCCAACGGCTTCTTCTGGCCTCTATAGACACCAGGGCGCAGGACCCCAGGCACACAAATGGTACACACATACATGCATTCAGGCAAAACACCCATACACACAAAATAAAAATAAACCTTTTTTTTTCTTTTTTAGATAAACGAGTGCGAGATATAACTGGAAAGAGTGAATTACCCTCATAGGCAGTTTGATCAAGGAAGTGTGTCTAGCTAGTGATTCAAATACTCGCCAGTAGCTGTCTCCACAGCAGACTGCAGGATCAGCTGTGAGCTAAGAAACATCATCAAACAAGGAAAGACAGAGGGAGAAAAGGCTGCCAAGGAGAGCTTTTACCGAAAAAGAGAAGAGTCAACATAGCAGATATTACAAAACCTACGGAAGAAAGTATAGGCGAATCACTGAGTGAGCTTCGCTGAGCAGAAAGGAGACTGAGTTTTTCAATAGCATGGTAAGGACAGGGGTTGCCTGGCATATAAGTAGAAGCAAAGACTTGAGAGCAGTGCACCTAGGCAACCCCCATGGAGTATCTGACCATCCCAGAGACATCCAGGAAGAAGATGAAAGGGGATCCAGGATAAAGGGACTGCTTAGAAAACCTTGACGGAGAGGCATGAAGAAGTAGAGACGTTCTTCTCCTGTTTCAATAAAAACTGTGCACAGGGTATGTACTGATGAGGTTACGTTTTAGAATCTGAGTGAATGAGATCAAAAGAATTCTCACTTAATAATTTTTTTTAATTGAAAATAAAATATTCTGACCATGGTACCTTCCTCCCCCAGTTCCTTTCAGAAGTTTTGTGTGTGTGTGTGTGTGTGTGTGTGTGTGTGTGTGTGTGTGTGTGTGTGTGTG
>JANHMN010000021.1:15013798-15044738 GCA_030674055.1 Rhabdomys pumilio
GTGTGTGTGTGTGTGTGTGTGTGTGTGTGTGTGTGTGTGTGTGTGTGAAAACATGAAGCCAAAGTATGGGATCAGAAATTCACTGCCTTCAGGAGAATGAACACACAGGCACGCATGCACACTCAATATAAACTTACACAGGCTAACACCTGGCTTCCCACCTCACCTCCTAGGCAGACCTTAGAGTCAGATCTGCTGGCTGCTGTGAGGCCATAGAAGGTAAGTTCGAGTTCGTATAAAAAAAAATTAAATATGCAAGTATTTTCAAAGAAAATCCACAAAGCAAGCATCCTTTACCACAGCAAGCAGAGAAGTAGATCAGAGAGAATGAGAACTCAGGTAGGAGTGTTCTCTCAGAAGCAAGAGGACCTTAGAAGCGTGAAGCAAGAGTTGGGTGCCTAGAGAAAGGAACAAGCAGGGACCGCATCCCAAGTCTACCAATGTCGAGACTCTGAGCTTGGTTGGTAGACAGAAAGCCAGACAGAAAAAACAAAACACAAATGAGTGGCCTGGAAATTCACGTTGAAGGGCTCTCTCAGGAGTGATAAGAAAGGAACAAAGAGGAGGAAAGAATAGTAAGATGGGAGTTGGTAGCGAATGTTAACACGTTGGCATTTGTTTAATTATGTATCTTGGTGAAAGAGAGCTAGAGACAGAGAGAGGAAAGGAGACATAATGGGAAATGGTTGGTTGGTTAGTTGGTTGGTTGGTTAGTTGGCTGGTTGGTTAGTTGGTTGGTTGGTTGGTTGGTTGGTTGGTTAGTTGGTTTGGTTTTGATGCAAGAGCTCAAAATGCCTCCTGCATCACTGGACCCAGTATGATGAGATATAAAAATAACATAACAGAGATAAGAGTATAAAGGCTATGATCTATAAACAACGAGATTTAACAAACATTGAACTTATACACACAGACACACACACAGAGAGAGAAACCCTGTGTCTAAGACATGAAGATATACTATGCAGATGTTAAAAATAAACAAGCTTTATACATGAGATAAATCTTATATTCATTGTCTAGATGCTTCAAAGTCCTTGATGCTTAGACTTGAGCAAAAAGAATTAAGTTTGGATACAAACAATGAAAACTGGCAAGTAACTATGAGAAGTAGAAAGCAACAAAACTGCTGATTGCCTTACAAGAGCACAGAGAAGGCAACGTTTCTCAAATGTGACACAGAAAGGATCGACTATAAGGGCTGTATTGGCAAACTGGATGACATCAAAATTCAAGAATTTCTCAGGGCTGCTCAGAAGTTAAAAAGTACTAGCTGCTCTTCCAGAGAACCCACGCTTGATTTCCAGACCCCACAAAGAACCAAAAGTTATGACCGTCTATCATTTTAGTTCCAGGGGATCAGACACCCTCTTCTGGCCTCCACTGGCACCAAGCACACAAGCGGTACATAGACATAAAGGAAGGCAAAGGACTCAGATGCACAAAAAAAAAAAAAAAAAAAAAAAAAAGATAAAATTTAGAATTTTAGTCACAAGAGATACAAATGAGAGAATGCAAAGATCAGCTGCAAATAAGGCTAGGTTTGGAGAGTGCTTGCTGTGCACACAAGAGCTAAGTATGACCACATAAAAGGCCAGGCATGTTGGTGTGATCCTGTCATCTAGAAGGAAGGAAACAGATTCTCCCTGAGCTCTACCTGGCCAGTTAGTCAGTCTAACAAAACCAGTGACCCTGGCTCAAAAAAAAAAAAAAAAAAGGTGATTGCCGGAGATAACTGAAACCATTCTCCAGAGAGAAAGGGGGTGGAAGAAGGGAAAAAGAGCTAGGGAGAGCGCGCGCACACACACACACACACACACACACACACACACACACACCACACACACACACACACACTCACCATCCCAATGAACAGAAACTAAAACTCTTAACAAATCAAGAATTAAAGAAACTGTCTTCATCTGAAAAAAAAAAAAGTCATAAAAATCCCTTTAGTCAGTGTCTGAACTAATCGTAAAACGTTGAAGGTTTTCCATCTACCACCAAATTGGGACAAGGAGGTCAGAGGTCAGCCACCAGCACGTGTTTCTGGGGATTCTAGTCAGTGCAATAAATGAAGAAACGAAAGAAAAAAGAAATTAAGAGACTAAAACATGAAAAGGAAAAGAATTGTAATTGTCATTACTCAAAGATTATCATAATTTTTTTTAGAAAATCAAAAACTCTACAAATGAATTCTTTATAAACCTGATCCCTGAATTCAATATGTAAATTGGATACCAATTTCTCTCATTAGGAAGGTGTTTGGCATCAGCACCTACAATAAAATATCAACATTGTATTTACGTATCAAAAGCTCTTTTCCGGCCATAAACAGCTCCGACACAACATCCCGCAGTTCCATTTCATCAGTAACCAGAGGTCCAGTCTGCAGGATGCGCCTGTTTGAGTCAGAGAGGGCTTCCAAGACAGCCAGAAACCGAGAGGACGTGCTGTCAAGAAGCTCATCCAGCAGCCGTTCGGTGATCGTCCGTGGCCAGGGCAACTAGAGCAGGAGAGAGAACCAGAGCAGCTAGGAAGCAAAGACTACAGCCTGACTAGCCAACGCTAAGGGAGCCGGTTGCCTTCAGGCCTCTCATGTTTCTACAGACGCCATTAAGTAAGCCATACTACCAAAGATTCTGCTATGTCTTATGTGTGCCAGTGTTTCCAAGGAAGCAGAGGAAAACTGTTTACTGTGGGTCACTTGTCGAGGTAACATTGTCTCTACTTGCTTTGTGGCACCCTAGTGACAGTCCTAGGGAGCTGATACTGGAAGTGTGTTGGCCTGACAGTCACTCGGGGGGTGCCTTTTAGATTCAAGGACTAATGTCCAGGAAATCTGTGGATTTAGGTCAGTGTTGATAAATGCTGCGGGAAATTCTCATGCAGAATGTCCTCAAACACAAATCTAAAACACTATGTTATGGTGTGAATAACTAGGGGGTTAGTGGTTAATGCTTGATTGGATGGATGAATGGATAGATAGATGATTAGATGAACAGATAGATGATTATAGATACATACATAGATATATACTTAGATAGATACATAGTCAGAAACATAGATACATAGATATATAGATAGATGATTTGATAGATAGATAGATAGATGATTAGATTGATTGATAGATACATACATCATAGATAGGTAGATTCATAGATTGATACATAGGTGGATAGATACATAGATGATAGATAGATAGATAGATACATACATACATACATACATACATACATAGATTCATAGATAGATACATAGATAGATACATAGATACATACATGATAGATACATAGATACATGATACATAAATAGAAATGCCCTGGACCCTGATTTCTTTGTGTATAGTGATAAAGAACCACGGTAGGTGGTTTCCAAGTTCCCCTCCAGACTCTGAGATCCTGTGGCTTTTCTGTCATAACCTGCTCACCACCATCACCAACAACCGCCCTTACCTTCATTTCCTGTCCCTGGGTAGCCATTCTCAGAGAAGAGCTAGCTGACACCATTTAGAACGGTCAGGGATGACTTCAGGGAAGGAAGAGAATTGAACCCAGAGGACACTGAGTTCAGAGAGGCAATAGGGAAGAGTGAAGATAGAAGGGAAGACAGGAGGACAGAAAGACCAGAGGATGTAAGGAAACCTCACAAAGTGTATCTGACTCACTCCCCCAAGACAGTACTCAGTGCTGAGGTTGAGAGGGGCCATGGGTTTAGACACTGGAGAAGTGTACCACTTCCATGCTGGGCGTTGTGGCTCCTCCAAGCTCTCTGTCATCTCCACCAGAAGAGAAGTCAGCTTTGTCTAAATAAATAAGAGTTTCTCCCATGCCTGGCCCTGCACAGCCATTTAGTAGGCCTCCTGGGGACACTGCTGGCCCTAAGGTGCAATGGGAAATTATTTCTAAATCTTCTGAGATATGGGGGTCGTTTGTCACTACAGTGTAGTCTAGTTCAGGACACTCCCGATGGTAAACCTAAAGCTAACAAGAAAACCTCAAAGCTAATGTCAAGTGCCCAGAGGCAAGGGTCTGCGAGGGCCAACTCTAAGGACTGTCCATTTGCAAGAGGCTTTTACGCAAACCTTTTTCAAGTTCATCTTCAGCGACTCATCCGATAACGTTGCAAAACTGGGATGATGAGAGGCCCCCCAAAAGAAACAAAAGGGATGCTGGGAGGCCGTAGCTCAGTTAGGAAGACATTCCATGGCTCTAAAATCTGGGGCAGGTTTAAGCGTTCCAAAGGAATAACACATACACACTGCAAGAGCGTCTAGAGAAGGAAGGCCCTGTAGACTTACGCTTTGAACTTCCTTTAGGTTGAGTCTTATCTTCGGTCTGAACACATTTTTGTTTTTTCTTCTAGACTCAAACACTCCTCTTTTGAAGATCATCACGGCCATCTGTCTCCACGAGAAGAATCACATATGAAGTGACAACAGGATGCACGCCTCAGCCACTAAGATTGAGCGCTCAGTCAACAGCGCTGTGCAGTAAATTCCTTCCATTTCATGAAATTTTCATACCTTTATCGTGGCCTCTCTGTAATATTTTCGGGAGGTTTCCAGAGAAGTGGAGGAGCTCATTAATTCCAGTTGCCTTAACTCATCAATTTTAGCTAACGCACGCCGAGCAAATGCCTGTGTTGCAATTAAAACAAATTTAATTCACAATACGTTGGAGAAGAGTGATTAAAAATGTATAAAAACGGTATGTTTCGATGTCTGAGGCATTTGATTTAATCTGAACTACACTGGGGGCGGCTGCTGACTTCTTCTAACACAGTAGCTCTCCAATCTTTCATTTCCTGTGAGCACCGTTAAGCTCTATAAATCTAAAGTTAATAAACATCCTGACACATTAACCTTATGAATTATAGAAGTTTCAGGGGAAAGCCAAAGTATGGATTAAGCCGAACCTTTGTACCGAGTGCTGCTCCCGTAACAAGCCTGCTCACTCTCAAAATGCACACACACATGCATATGCACACATGGACACCACACTGAGATGGTCTTTGAGAATTTCAACCTTCCTAGTCTAACATGTGACGTATTCTCTATGGCTGCTCACATGACAACCTCTACAGGGTGAGGTCTCTGAAAGGCCTTATTCATTTTCAAGTCTCCAATACCCACAGTGCAGGAACTCCTGAAGAACCTGGTGGAGAGGCTGAGAGAGGGTGGGTGAGTTAGCTCCTGGAACCACCTCACCACTGCGATGATCCTCTAGAGACAGCCAACAAGGGTCCGGAAGACCCCTTGAGAGGAGTAAAGTAGCAAAAGATTACATCATCGGTTACGTCATCGGCGGTTCCAGGATGCCACAGATTGCACATCTGACTTCCAAAATTTCATATCGTTGACTTTGCCTTTTTTTTTTTTTTTGTAAAATACTTTACTCCTAGCTTTTCACAAATAGAGTTCCAGGCCAGCTACAATATGAAAATTAATGAATTATAAGTTCTCCATTAAGCAAGAACCCAACAGGAATAAAAAGGTCAAGACCACCCCGTTTTGTCCCCTTATCATTTCAGGAACCGTGTAGCACACTAAGCCTTCCCTAGCGCACTCAAGTTAAACATGCTATTTCTCCTGAGCTGTAGAAATAGCCTAGCAGGGTGTGCATGCACCTGCTCCCTTGGCTGGGGACTGTTATCACCTAACAGCTCAGAATTAATCCAGGCAGGATAAAAACGAATGTAAGACAAAATAGTGACCAGATTATGTACATCAGTTTGGGAACAGAACAGGAGTAGATCCGAGCATAGCTGTAAAAGTGTCTCCTGCACTAAGCTCCAGCCAATGGGCTAAGGGAACACTGAAACCCAAGCAGCAGCCCCCCTACCAGGCTGTGCATCCTGGGGAAAGAATGTGTCAGCCTGAAGAAAGAGGTACGATGTTCTAATTTTCACCAAGGCTACATTCGCTGACAAGTGAGTATCGTGTACCATAGGGAGGATAGTCGTTTAAAATGATAATGAGATTCCATGCCAGCCAATGGCAGCCCCTGCTGGCTTGTTACATGTCCAGTGTTTGATCTAAAAGATGCACCCCCCCCAAAAAAATGGGGGAAATGAATATAACAAATCAGTCTGGAAGCAGAGAAGAATTGAGATTAATGTATAAGTACAATGGAGTCTAAAATTGAGCAGGAAAGGAAGAAGCATCTATGTGAAAACAAACCGAGGAGAAGATGACGCTGGAAACGGAGCAGAAGAGGACAGGGAGGGCTGGGGAGACGGGTCTCTGAGCAGAGTGCTTGCTACACAAGCATGGAAACCAGAGTTTGGATGATCCCCAGACCCCAGGTAAAGTCAGGCACAGAAGCTCACATCTATAGTCTCAGCGTTGCTATGACAATATGGGAGGCTAAGACAGGCAAATCTCTGGAACCTCGAGGGCCAACCAGCCTGGAGTAAACAACAGCAGAGAAGAGACATTGGCTGAAACAAGTGAAAAGCAAGGACCAAGACCCAAGGTTGACCTCTGACTTCCACATGTGGTATCACACACACACACACACACACACACACACACACACACACACACAGCCTACACACGAAAGAATGAGGAATAAAAGGAACAAAGAAGATCCAAGCTGGCAAGACAAGAGTCAGGAGAGAGCATACACACAAGGTAGAGAAGAAAAGAAAAGAGCCACAGAACGTAATAGCAGAGAAAATGTCTTCAGATAAAGCCAGGAGTTTCATGGCTTTGCCTCTTTCTGGTTCTTTGGCTGGTCTGTTGCCTTGAGACATCTAAAGGAGAGAAGGTTTGATAAGCTGTACATCAAATGCTGAAGCCATCCGCCTTAGACAGCCGCATACCTCCCCGTGGATGCCAGCCTGGCAGTCGTAGTGGCACTGGCAGACAGCAGTGTAGAGAGTGGCTCTCCATGTCAGGTACCTGACAGACAGGAGCGGGACAGAGGATTCCATGCACATGCTGGCCCACAGCAGGAACTCTAAGGCCTGGGGAGCAGAGAGCACAACAGAATTGGTTCTCATTTCTTCCACTAGCCATGATATTACTCAGAACCATCAAAGTCCACGCTTTGAGTTCAGGTTACCGGCTACTCGGATCGGTTACCAGAAACAAGGAGTCAAAGGAAACCAGCATCTCGTGTGTGTGTGTGTGTGTGTGTGTGTGTGTGTGTGTGTGTGTGTGTACATATGGGTATGTGTGCTGGTCTGTGTGTGCATGTATATGTATGCATGTGGAGGCCAAAGTTACCACTGAATGTCTTCCCCAAATGCTCTGCATATGATTGGTTTTTGTTGTTGTTGTTGATATTTTTTTTTCAGACCTGAGGATTGAACCCAGGGCCTTGTGCTTGCTAGGCAAGTGCTCTACCACTGAGCTAAATCCCCAACACCCTGACTGTTTTTGAAACAGAGCCTCTCACTGACTCAGCTGGACTTTAGCTGGCCAGCTAATCCTGAGGATATGCTTGTCTCCACCTCCTCCATGCAGGGATTATAGGCATGCAGCTATGCCTGGCGTCTTTATAAACACGGGTTCTGGAAATCAAATGCAGGAGTTCATGATTATAAAGCAAGCACTTACCAAGAGCCCATCTCCCCGCTCCCTTGAATTTTTGTTTTTAATTTAACTTGAGAAAGCCCCAAATCTCAAAGGAGCCGTTTTTTGAGTCTTTATTGTTCTAGAATCATTCCTTAAGAGGCCTATGGGCTGAGCTCATTTTCAACAACATTCTTCGAGTGTAAACTCTGGTCTAGGAACAACTCAGTTTCGAGCTGGTCTGTGGAAACCATGTGTTGTTTTGGTTTAGGAAGATTGGGGAAATGGGAAGGGCTGAAATAGTCAGACTGAAATCACATAAACTTAGGCTGCTTTCCCATTTCATTGTCTCTCTAGACCTCAATCATCTCATCTGTACAATGGGTACTTTAACACTAGCCCAGCCATGCGGCTCTGGAAAAAGAAGCAAGATGGTCTGGGGTAGTGTTCAGTACACTGTTAAGTACTCATCCTAGTTAGGGTTCCTATTGCTATGATCAGACACCATGACCTCCTGAAGACAGGAGCTGATGCAGAGGCCATGGAGGGTGCTGCTTACTGGCTTGCTCTCCACAGCTTGATCAGCCTTGCTTTCTTATAGAACCCTGGACCACTGACCCAGGGTGACCCCACCCACAATCTCTGGGCCCTTCCTTATCAATCACTAATTAATAAAACACCTTAGAGGCTTGCCTATGGCCCAATCTTATGGAAGCATTTTCTCCATTGAAATTTCTTCCCCTCAGACGACTCCAGCCTGTGTCAAGGTGACATAAAACTACCCAGCAGAATGCTCTGGGAATGGCAACAACAGAACTCAACATAAGAAAGCTAAGAAGTGTCCTGGAGCCTCAAGTCATGACAACTTTGGACAGCAGAGCAAAATGTCTCTTCCAGTGAGAAAATATGGCTTCAATCACTAAAGAATAATTTCTTCAGTGGATCAATGACCAGCCTTGAAAGGTGACTGCATCCAAAAGGTCCCATGGCTTTGTGGATGGAGCAAACCCACCAGGGCCACGTGGTGTTTAATAGTGAAAAATGAGAAAGACGGAAGCAACAGAAGACGGAAGAGCAGAATTTTCCCTGTCTGGTTAGTTTCAATTTCAAAGAAAAAGAAACTATTGGATGTATATGAGGATTTAACTGCAGTGTGCAAGTCTTCTCAACCCTCCACAGGCAGGGACTTAAGCTCCTCCCACTAGATGCGTAGTCCTCATTGGGTGTAACTCCATATCACCTTGCAGGCAGTAGGCGCACTGTAAATCCTTGTTTGGCCAACCAACAAACCTTCACTAAAGGGGCAGTTCACCAAGCTGGCTACGGAAATACTTCAAGCAATCACAAAAATGGACGGACTGGAAGCCCCCCTAACTGCCCCTCCATCAACATTACCAGCACCAACACCAGACATCCCATGCGAGAGTTCCTATCCCGGTAACAAGAAACACACCGTGGCAGCATAGGGCGATTTTCAACACGAGAAAACGACAACTTCGTCATCTAAACTAAAATCCACCTTGATATGCTTCCAGCACATAGTCCTAGCTAGATCTTCTGGGAAAGTAGCAAACAATACACAACTCACTTCCAAACATCTGAAACATTGTCCAAGGATCTGAAAAATACCGAAGCAGCCTGCGCTCCCGATAGATCTCCAGGATAGATTTCCCAGGTCCCTGTAGAACTCAGTCAACTCCATCTCCCTCGTCCAGCACGGCTGGTGTTCAGTGGCTTTGCTCTAGGGTGTGTTGGTGAGTACAGTGAGGAGATTCAGACCCAGTTCTGAAGACACGCCACTGCCAAGTCAGCCCAGTGGTGCTGTGGTAGTGCTTTCTGCCATCGCGTGCAAGGTTGTTGGTTTACCTTGCCAGAATTGTCAGAGCCTCCTGTTTTTTCCCCACCCACTGCCCCTCAACAACCCTGTTTTGGGATCATCGTGGTCCGGAGACTACGGAACGAAGCTGTGTAAATACCCTCTTCGAATCAGCGTGGCTTCGCAAAATCCCTCAAAGTTTCCGCAACGAGAAAATTCACATTTCAGACTAAAAATAGCTTCCCTGCAGAGTTACACTTGGGTTTGGCTTTAAGAGGTGGAATTAAAGAAACGAGAAAAAAAAAACCCTCAAAGAGTATATTGCCAGAAGAAACCTTAAGTTAAATCTAACCTAATCTGACTCAGAGTCTGAACTGTTTCTAAGAGAAAGATGAACTGTGGCTGGAAGTCTTTGAACTGTTAAGTGCAGCATTCTTTCCAGCGCACAGCGAAGCCTTGACAAAGAAAAGACGTGTTCCAAACCCACTGGAAAACCTGCTTTCAAGTTTGGAGATGAAAAGACATTGAAAAAAAAGTAGCATTTTTTTCTCTAGCCCTAAAGGCAAGAAATAATTATTTTTATTAATAAAGTGTATGGACTAAAACAGGACAATTTTCTTCACAGAAAAAACAAAACTTCAAAAAGCTAAAAATCTAGATGGACCTAAACTATGGACCCCACAAAAAGCACGCTTCAGGTATCAGCAGGAAAAAAACAAAACACAATGAATTAGCTCGGCCACAGGGTGGCACTGCAGCCTCGTGTATCACAGGTCTATGTCAGGAACCATTTCAAGATGGACTTCAAGTTTATGTAATAATACAGAAGTGGCTTAATGACTGTACAAGCCAAATACGTCACTGAAATAGCTAGAAAAGTAAAACATAAGTCCAGACTTTTGCTAGTACGTTCTTTAACATTTGTTGAGTCCCAGACTGCCCCTTACGATGCCTCAGAAGACACTAGATTTATTCTGTGACCCAAAGCAAATGTGTCTCTTGATTGTTAGGAATAGTTTCAGATAGATGACTCCTTGTACTGCTGAGACATAGACTGGTGAGGTCTTTGGTGGCCTCTGTCTGAAGAAAAGCCTTTCATCAGTCTCCATCTTTGGGATTTTAGGAAAAAAGATCTGTCCCTCCCACACGACTCCTCCATTGGAGTAGGGAAGCCAGAATTAGACAGGCAAGACAGGAGTCCATTTAGTGACTGGATGGGTGTTGCTCTCATGGAGTTGTGTGGGTACTTGTGACTATGGCCTCAGAACACCTGTAATTGTGAGCAAGCTCAGTCTCCTCAGCCTCTGCATCTCCATCTGTAAGTCTAGTGAAAACAGCGTCCTCGTTAAAGTGTTGGTATGAGGATTAAGTGAGAAGATTCATGAAAATACGTAGTAGAATACATGGGACGGGATGGTCCATATGGTGGTGGTGCTGATGGTGGTGCTGATGGTGGTGATGGTGGTGGTGGTGGTAGTGATGGTGGTGATAGTGATGGTGATGGTGATGGTGATGATGGTGGTGGTGGTAGTGGTGGTGGTGGTGGTGGTGGTGGTGGTGGTGGCGGTGATGGTGATGGTGATGGTGATGGTGGTGGTGATGGTGGTGGCGGCAGTGGTGGTGGCGGTGACTGTGATTGTGATGACTACTCAACTATCGTCTTCTACCGTGTGCTCTGTCAGAGACAAATTCAAGTCCCATGAGGCTGGGAGAAGAGATGTTTGGTGTGGATGATAAATAAATTATTTCAAGATGATTATCACATTGGTTTAAAATTCTCTTAATGTTTACAACTACAAACAGTAACAACCAAATGTTGATACAGACAGCTATGCCCTTCAAAGCGCTGGCAAGCAAACGATACAGCAGACCAAGCCACGGCGGCTCTGTGGAGTGGTATTGGTTAACACAGCAAGTACAGATTCTTTTTTAGGATCTCAACAGCAACTAAAAGCAGTATGGGCAGCAGAGTCGACAGAGCAGTGTATTATTCTATGTGGGACAGCCTCGCTTCCGTTTAATTCGTACTCAAAACACTGGCCTAGAATTTGTCCAAGTTATTATTAGTAATTGTCTTTGTTTTTTCCCTCGAGAAACCAAACAGAACGTGAGCATACAATTAATGTCCTCCACAACTAAGCATGCAAATATCATGCCCTCCATCTTTATGTTTTCAGTGTTGTTATCTCTAAGATACATGTCTAGATCTGATGAAATATGAAAAAAGCATTGTCTCTCCAAAGCATTTGACTACTCGAGGAAAGACACTCATAAGGAAGCAATGTTTCCCGTGCCAACAGCAGCTCCAGCAGGGTCTCCATGGGAGTATAGTTGCCCTTTCTGGCCTAAGATCCAATGCCTGGAAGATGAATGCAGGAAATAAATATGTCTTCCAACAACAAACATGTGACCAACATTGTGGGGCAAATCAATAGACATGGCAGCAGCTTCCTCGTGCTAAAACTGCTCAGTGCATCCCAGGAAGCAAGAGTCTGTGGGCCTAGCAGATGGCTCAGCCAGTGGAGTGCCTGCCTCAGAAGCATGACTACCTGAGTTTGGACCCCAGAACACATGGGAAGTGCCAGCTCTGGTGGTACATGCTTCGTATCTTAACACTGGCAAACTGGAGGCAGTGGAACCCTGAGGCAGGCTGGCCAGCTAGTCTATTCTAATGGAGAGCTCTCAACCAACGTCTCAAAGGAGGCAGACAGAATTCCTAAGAGTGGTACCCAAATAGGCCAATGGCCTGCAAATACACATTGCATTTGCACACGCATGAGCGCACACACAGTATGTATATACAAAATAATCATTTAAAAGTCCCCTTGACCACAGCTGCAGGAGGAGTTAGAGAGTTCAGGTGTTTCTTCCAAGTAGCATGTGAGTCGTAAGTAAAAAGTCCAAGAACTCCACAATACAGTTAGTTCATCCTGCCAACCAAGACACTTTCCAGAGTGACAGAGACAGGGCACTCTTAATGATTACTGTGGGACAAACAGCATAAAGAGGAGTGTCCTGGTCCAGACAGGAAGGAGAGTCTCCTTCCCTAGTAACCAGATGATGGTCCATATCAAGTGTGACAGATGTGTCTGACACACGGAGACACTAGAATATGCCTGTCAATGTAATAATCCCTCACCCTTTCTTAAATAGGAGTACACTGTCGCTGTCTTCATGACACACCAGAAGAGGGCATCGGATCCCACTACAGATGGTTGTGAGCCACCATGGGGTTGCTGGGAATTGAACTCAGGACCTCTGGAAGAGCAGTCGGTGCTCTTAGCCGCTGAACCACCTCTCTGGCCCGCTAACCCTCATCTTTTACATGTGGCCTTCACGTCGTATGATTACTATTAAAACCAAGACGGACCCATTTCATCACATGTATTCACTAACTGTTACATGATTCCCAGGATAGTCTTTGCTCAGCTCGGCACTCAGTGTGTGGTGCAGAAGGCCCTGAGAGAAACACATTACATTTCATACCTTGGAAGACTGTCCTATGATCATCAGCTTTCTGCAAATGGTGTAGATATAAATGGTACCTAAGTGAAGAAAAAGATGGTCAGTACGCTTTACCGCCCAAAGGCTGACTGTATATTGCAGTTTCTATGGCGTGGGTCTGCCATCCCCCAAATGAACGCTCTCCTGAGGTTTGATGATGGGACGGGGTGATCATCATTATAATTTTTCTTGCCACTTCAGCACAAGATCATGGAAATAACTAACGTGATCCTATTTTAAATATGTCGACGCCACGGTCTTCCAGTCTCATTTTACGGCAATGCAAGTTTTAAAATATACTGGGGGAGAGAATATTTCAGAGGGCAGTTTATATATACCTTGTGGTTTTATTATGTTCTTTGTTCCTGTGGCTTCCTTATGGTTGAAAATGAGAGATTTATCTCTGAATAATAGTAGGATACATTTAATCAAGAAGGAAGTCCAGGGTGGCTTAAAACTTGAAACAGGGGAGAAGCTGTGTTTTACCTCTTTCCTGCCTTGGATAATATTCACCCAGTTATTAAGTCATTCCCTATAGTCAGTCTAACAGAAACTACCACCACAGTATGATTTTTTGTGTCAGGCAATTCATTACAAGAGGAAAGCAGGCTGGTAGCAGGATGGGAGGGAGAGAGAGAGCATCACCAGACCCCTCCGTCTGTGGGTAAAGGACATGATCTCAGTATAAGCCTGCTTGATAATTCTCGTGCTTGTCAAAGCCCTGGCTTGTAATGGCAACTAGTCCAACTGTTTTCTACAAAGTGGCTGATCTAAAATTCAGGACCATCAAAATTCAACGCTAAGAGCGTCTGCTCCAAGAGGCATTCCTTGATTTAAAAAAAAAAAAAAAAAAAAAAAAAAAAAAACCTGTGAGAGAAACAAACATCTATTACACACATCGGCAGCAAAAACACTGAATGCCGCCTGAAGTACTTACAGCATCTAAAATCTCACGGAGAATACAATCAACTGGTTCTCAGCATCCAAGGACTTGTCAGACCAAGTGTCCATGACTCTCTACCTTCATTTAACATCCACCAGGGTGGAAGCCACACAGCTAGAATCTGCTCAAAGCCATTCTATGCACCTCGTGTGGCTGTGCTGAAAATACAGTTCTTAGGCTCAGTGGGCAAAGGGTAAGTTTTGCAAGCATGAGGTCTTAAGCTAGCTGGCTGTATGACACACACATGTGACCCCAGTCCTGGGAAGGGAGAGAAAGGTGAGTTCCAGGGACTCACTAAGCTGCCAGTCTAGCTGAAACAGTGAGCTGTAGGTTCAGTAACAAAAAGACCATAGAAGAAGACACCCTGATGCTAATCTCTACACACACACACACACACACACACACACACACACACGTATACACACATATACACTAGACATACATATATCCTACACTACACACGTGTATACATATATACACTATACACACATGCACATATATACCACACACATGCATACACAACATATACAACACATACACACACACACAATTTCATTACATATACAGACACATATATACTATACAGACTACAGACAGGGCGAGGGGATGAAACTGTATGACTGACTCCTTGTAGAAAGGAAACACAGTCACCAAGTAAGGCAGAGCACAGGAAGCACATGCCTGCTCACAGAGCATGTGACTCAGATCCAAGCCAGGTCCCTAGAAAAACATGTCAGCAGCAGGGGGCCTGTGCTCAGGAATGACAGACTCTTCTAGGTTCCAAACCATGCCTGTAACCTTGCCAACTTTATTTAGCTCATCCTGACCACAGTTAAATTCTTCTTTGATGGCTCAGGTTTTGGCCTGAACTCACTAAATAGCACAGCAGAAGCCATGGGCAAGAGTAGACGGTACAAGATAGGGCACAGACTGAATCTTTATGAACTAGGGGAAATTTGAGGAGCCAGCTTTTGTTGTTGTTTTTGAGCCAAATCCATCCATACTCTGAATTTACTGAGCCTGACCAAGGGACTCCTTTTCATCAAAGAACGGTCACTGTCAAAATGGTCTGAAAGTCTAGATGAGTTGAGTTCAGTTACTTGGAAATATTTAAAATCTTTCAGGAAGAATCAAGACTAACTAAATATCTTAAGTAACCAATGATACGTTGTCAATGTAATGAAAGGTTAAATGTACTTTGACGAGTTATCAAATGCATAGTTCTGACTGCTTAAAATACAAACTATCAAAACCCTGGGGCCCATGCAATCCCAGAGCTGGAGCAGCTTTGCCTCAAATAGTCCAGGTGGTTTATGCCCCTGGTTCCTTCAGCTCCTTGTTCAGCATTTTATATCCATTCCAGGCCCTGCCCCCTCCCTTAGCCTGGCCTCTGCTTTCCTTCCTTATCTGCCTTCTGGCCTATATTTTCTCCACAGCAGCACCCGACACTATTTGTTTCATGTACTACCTCCCTCCCCACAGCAGGGTAAGCATAAGAATTTATTTGCTATCTTTTCCTGCTCCTCAGACACCTAGGGCCATGCCGGGCTCACCGGAGGCACTCAGAAAGTCTTAGATGATTACACTAGAATGGTGCCACTAATTAGTGAAACCAAGTTTAGAATATGTATGTCCCCCGCCCCAACCCAGCAACTGTACTCCTGGACACAGGTCCCAGAAAACTGTCCCTCCAATCTTTTTTGAAACGAGATGAACAAAGACATGCATGGCCGAATTGTTTGACTAGGTGCCCCTCCATAAGGACATATACAGGGAGTTAGAGTCACATCCTGGGACCTAGTAGATTCTACAAGAATAGGATTGACTGAGGGACCCAGGAAACGGAAGAGCGTCGAGTTCAAAGTCATATTTAGAAACACAGAGATCAGAACCAGAAAAGAGACACAGGAGATGAAGACACAAAACTCTAATCTCCTTTTTAAGAGGGAAGACGGAGGAGAAAAATCTAGGGATTTATTTATTTATGTATTCATTCATTCATTCATGAGACAGGGAGTATCATACAGCCCAGCTACTCTTGGCCTCTCCATCTTCCTGCCTAAGCCTCCAAACAGTAGAAGTACAGGTCTACGTCACTATGTCACATTTACATCTTGAAGAAAACAGCGCATACCATTTCTACCCCTTCAAAGACCCCAGCCTTGCACACGCTGTCCACTGTCTCACGGGTCCAGAAGCACTGGCCCCTTCCCTGTCCCACTTTGCCGGCCTCAGCACTGACTGTGGAACCAAGGACACCGGGGTGATGACAAACGCTTCCCAGTCAGGGATCTCTAGAGCCATCCTCATGTCTAGCAGGGAATGCGCACTGTAAGTTCAGTCACCATGGCAGCACGGGGTGTGGGGTAGGTAAAGTCGGGAGACTTTCAGTTGCCATGAGAGGAGGGAAAACCGAGCATACTTTCACTGGAATTACTCCCCTCTAGTATTATGCACATCCATCAAACTGTCACAGTTATTTTTCTTTACACTATTTTATCCATTCTCGGCGCCATCAAGAAAACAAAAGAATGTGTTATCCAGAGGCCAGTACAGTGAGCACCTCAGAATAGCTTTCGAGTAGAAAAGCAATTACACTTTAATAGCTAAGTTTCTTTACACATATATGTATATTATATATATATATATATATATATATATATATATATATATGGGCATGCATGTGCACAGGTATGTGATGTATATGAAAGAGAGAGAGACAGAGAGACAGAGAAAAAAGAGACAAAGAGAGACAGAAACCCTTACTCAAAAACAGGCTAGGTGGTGGAGGTCGTTCCTACATAGAAAGCCAAAACTGCTGGCCAGGGTCTTGGAGAAGAGGACAGAGAAAGCAGATGATTGATTCCTAGACTCAATCTCCCGTTGGTCTGCCCCCATACATCTTCCCCATTTACCAATTACAGTTCCTACTTTTCATAGACCTGAAACCAACAATACCATAGCCACTGACTCTTTGGTGAAAACTCCAAAGTCTCTACTTGTGAGGACAAACTAAAAGGCAATCCAAATTTTTTTAAAAAAAAAAATACAATTATTCTATTATACATATATGGATTTGTATTCAATCATACATATAAAAACGTGTATGTTTTAAAATCACAAAATCACGTTACCATCGAACTTGGCATTTAAATGACTATCTGAAAGACAAGATGAGAAGTAAGATATCTTGGTTCACACCGTTGAAGATGATCCAGCAGAGATGCTCCTGGGGGAGAGCCACCTGCATGATGAGTCTAAAGGAAGACAAAATGTGCAGACACTGTTTCACAGATTCTTCGTTCTTCAGGTTGGCATCACTTTCGCAGACCAGCTCATAGTTGCAAATATTTTTTCCACTCAAAGCATGAAACTGAAAGACAAGGGAAAATATATGAATATAAACCAGCCTTATATAATTCAAAAATAGGCATTTCTCAACGATGTTGAAAACCATAAAAAACTAAAACGTGAACATCTGTATTTAATTGGTCTAATGGATTGGCAGGCAAAGAAATACAAGACAGGCTTCATTAGAAAATTTGTTAAGATCGGCTTTCCAGAGGCGAAAGAAAATCCCAAACAAAAGAGTAGTGAAATCTCATTACCTTATTATCTCATTACTGCTTGGCAAGATTTGTAATCTCATCTAAGAGCATTTTAACCTATTTATTAACTCAAATGTGATTGTCTCGATTTATAGGATGCTGTCGGCAAATGGTGATTGACCACTACTATTTAAAGAGAGATGAGAGATGAGAGAGAGAGAGAGAGAAAGAGAGAGAGAGAGAGAGAGAGAGAGAGAGAGAGAGAGAGAACCTCATGGCAGAAGCAAAATGTTCCAGGCACAGGCAACACAAGCAATTAGGAGTGCTTTGGATGTTTGTCATGGTCGCTGAGTCCAGAAGAGGGCATCAGACACCCTGGAATGGGTTATAGGCTGTCGTGACTGAGTGCTGGGAACCAAACTCAGAGCCTCTGAGAGCAGTGAGCACTCCTGACCGACCGCAGAGCCACCTCTCCAGCCCCTGGGCTTGGTTCTTAATCTCTAATAATCTTGTTTCTCTTACCAGTAAAAAGGCAAAATAGTTCCACCTCTTAGGGCCATCAGGAAGCTGTGAGCTGGTAATTCCAACAGGGCATTCAGACATTACCTAGTGCGAAGCTCACTTTGGCATGATGCTGCTTTTGTTGGCTTGTATTTTTATCCCCATAAAGACACCTGGGGTATTTGGAAGGGAACATAACAAGGCCAGACACCGAGAATCTTAGGGAGGGTAAATCTGACATTCTCCTATTAGGGACTCCTTTAGCTCCCAGATCCCCAAGCACAGTTGTGAAGCAAGGCAAAATTGGGGCGGGAGGCGAGGGAACTCAACTAGTAAATTAATGCTAGCAATTAATATATAGTAACACTGATATAATAAAAATATGGCTTAAAATTTTTATAAAAAAAAATCTATGTTCATGCTCAAAGAGCACCCTTTTTTTTTTCTTACAATACCTATATAAGGCCAGGCGGTGGTGGCGCACGCCTTTAATCCCAGCACTTGGGAGGTAGAGGCAGGCGGATTTCTACAGAGTAAGTTCCAGGACAGCCAGGGCTACACAGAGAAACCCTGTCTCGAAAAAACCAAAACAAAACAAAACAAAACAAAACAAAACAAAACAAAACCAAAAAAAAAAAACTATATAAGAAGCTTTGTTGTCCTCTTCTGTAAAATGGAACAATAATAAGATCTAGTGCCTGTTTTAAGGATCCAATATGCTTCCCAAAATGCTTTGTAAATGAATCTACCTACAAGTATTAGTTATTATAACAACAGTGTTGGCTGCAGAATGAATTAGCACTTATATTGACATAACCGTTGGAGCTTGGTGAATTCCCTGTCTTGTCTGATCCTCAAAACTTGTGTCAGACTTCCCGGGAATAGCCAGATGCTGTATTAGGTGGAGGAAGCTCTCTAGTCACTGTCAGCCAAAGGCTACACTAATCCCACAACTAGTCACAAGCCGTGGGACCATTAGTTTCTTCTCCCATCTTACTGTAAGTCTAGCCGTTTCATCTCCAAAGCCTTTTGGGAAGAAGACAGTTTTGAAATGGTTTACGTCTTCTTTCTGCTCGTCGAAATCAGTAATGAACTCCTGGAGATACCGCCCGTAGCACTGCAGAAGAGCCAGCTTGTATTCCTAAATAAAAAGAGGGCCTGGTTATAGTTTCAAAATGTTGTCTTAAGACTGGGTGATAGAAGCATCCTTAGTCATATTAGTGTGGGTTACTACCATTTTCCAGAGACAAATAGAGCTAGTGATTCAATGTAACTTTATGGAAAAAGAAATGTTACTCTTTTGTACCTAGGGTCCATTTCTTTACACTCCAAGATCTACACTGCCATGTGACTAGCGCCATTTTTCAAGCCTATGTAAAGTGGCCGATGTTGTCTATGCAATGCATTTCTACTATTGTGTTGAATTCTCAGAAAAAGGCCTCTGGGAATATGGGACCATCAATAACCATAGTGAGAAGATGCATGTTTGTTCCGTATGTGGTAAAACCCTCAACATCTTAAAGACTCAGAATCTAAGTTCCCAAACCGAGCAACCCCTGGGGCTCGTGGCTGCCCACATGCTCAGCTCAAGAGTGAAGACTGTAACCTTGCTACAGAGTCAGCAGTTTTGTTTCCATTACCTGCATGAGATGGTTGATCTGGTAAGTGTCACCAGGAAACAAGAAAGCTTGGAAAGCTGAGTCCTTTGCGACTCCTCCACAGCATCCTCCCCCACAACCCTGTCTCCAGAAAAAAGTCACTGGCTGGGCTCTGTCCTGCCCCCTGACTAGCCAGCCCCTTGTGGGGTCTCCACCCATCAAACATGGCTCCTGTTCTTATCATCAAACATTGCTTGTTCTTGTTTCTATTGACTTGTTTGTCTCCTCACTGGTTGGTTTCGAATCTTTCTTGTTCTAACCGGATTGGTATAATATACCCAGAATAGGCTCAAAACCACAGCATCTCAGGTTATCTGGGCTGTAACTGAAATTTATATTCTGTAACTGAAATACAGTCTAGAGGTTGATGGCAATACCAACTCAAGTTCAGTTTCAGGATTGTAAACCCCACCAGTGACCCATTTCCCATCACTGAAAAGTAGGTAAATCTTTCCCCCTTATCCTTCCATCCAAATGTAAACACTGCCTAGGCCTATTTATCAGAAGCATTGGGGCTCCTTAGCCCCTGCCCATTGTCAGCCTGCTCCCTCGGTGTCTAACAAGGTTCCTCCTCCCTCACCCACTGCTTCTAAGACTATCCATCTCTACCACGCAGTGTCAATCCCTCCGTCTCAAAGCTACCAAGATAAAAATGGTATATTGTCATCCGTCACTTCACTCCACAGAAGTAGAGCTTGCAACTTGGAAGTTACCTAATTTTCCCCCCAAACCCTGCATTTTCAAGTGTGTAAGAACCATGATACTGCATGCAAAGCTAAGGCCACCTTTAATTTAGGTAGAGGAAGCAGGATCCAATTAGTTCTGTGGGTGAAAAAGTTCTGGAAAGGAAGGCACCTTAGACTGAACCTTCCAGATGGCTGATGGCTGATTAGAACTGCGGGACTGAGGAGAGGCTGGTGTTGCTGATTCAGGGTCTAATTACAATTTATCTCGGGCTACCTTTTAGTCCCTTTAAAGCATCCCTTGCCTGCCTCTGTGTTTGTTCCTCGTGACTTGACAACCAGGTAAAATCACTTGGAATACGTTAACTTAGGAGACTCCCCCCCAAGAGCTGCCACCAACCAAAAGGCTAAATATGTCATCAGATAGTTATCTGAGGCTTACAGAGATTTCCCAATTGGCTGTGACCTGCCTGCCTCCTGTTTCTACCAATGTATTTGAAAAGTGTCTTCATGTGCAACTAAAGTGTCATAAATGACTATGAAGGTTTCCTGAAACTGTTAGCCATATTGGACAGGTATTTTGGGGAAACCTGAATCTGTTTCCCTAGGCCATGGTCACTCCTATCGGGCTTCAGGAAAATTATCTCTTATCTTACCTGGGGGAAGTGTTGTACTTTCTGCGTTGATGGTGCTTTAAAATGGAAGACTTCCTATACCTCAGCCTCTATTTCAGTGGCTCTCAACCTTCCTAACGCTGCTGCAACCCTTTACAATCCAGTTCCCCGTGCTGTGAGGACTCCCAACCATAAAATCATTTCATTGCTACTTCATCACTTTAAGTTAGCTACCGCTTTGAATTGGAACACGAGTGTCTGATACGCAGGATAGCTGATATGAGGCATTCCTGAGGGGTCTCGACCCACGGGTTGAGAAACCCTGCTCTATTTGGTTCCATTTGCCTCCCAGTCCACAGGTTAAAGTCTAAGAAATAGACACACACAGGAACAAAATCAAGCTGGGAGACTGAACATTGAGAAGGCACTCACTCATACAACCCATGCCTGGCCTAAAATCCCTGCGGATAAAATAACTCCTTGTCCAACACTGAATAGAACTTGCTATATTTGGACTGAGGCCAGAGATATGGGGAGTGTGGGGGGTGGGGTGGTTAAACTCACAAGTTCACAAACTGAAGGTCCAGCCATGGCACGGTCTTGGTCTTATCAAGCCAAGCCCCAGTCCACGACATTCGAAAATATAGACCCTCCCTGACACAGAACTCACTGTATGGTACGTGCTCAGTTTCTGATATGATACTGACAAGGAAACAGTACAGCAAAAATATTCAGAAAACTAAAAGTCATGAAAACAGGACACTGAACGGCCAGGCCAGTAGCCATGAGGGCTGACAGGGGAAAGGCCGGCGGCCTAGGGGGAAAACAACAGGAAGTGGTGTCTGGGCTCCTTTGTGTAAGGTAGGAACATGGTGACTCAGCACTTCCTGCTGTGGGCCTACCACACCCTCCACTGGGCTGAGCTGCCTTCCCATCCCAGCCTGCCTCTGGTCCCTGAAGAAACCACCTGGAGACTTTCAAATACAAAATAAAGAGGGCAGACTTTGTAGTTGTTCCGGCTGTGACTGTACCTCACTGCAATTTTACTTATTTGCATATTATTTTCCAATATAAAAAGAATATCAAACCCTTTAGACTAAGAAGGGTATCAACCCAAACACTAAGTAGCCAAGGGAGTTTGTTTCTCGATGGTTCTCTGTCTGCTTTGGAACTACTTACTTTTATTTGACAGAGGCTGTCTCCAACCTTCAAAAGCTTCTCGTTGTAATAGTCCGTTGGCAGCCTGGGGGCGTATTTGGTCCAGATATTAAACAGAGTGGTGGCACTGTAAGAGTCATAAAGTAAAAGGACATTTTCAGAATGATCAGGCAGCCTCAATTAATTATTGAGTAACACCTTTAACACTTGCCTTGTGCTGTCTTTTATCATACTCCTTATTGTTAACGTCTAAGTATTAATACACGTTATTATAGCTAGCATGTGCCCAACGTTGACTGGAGCCCTTTTTATATGTGTTTAAAAAAAAAAAAAAAAAAACCTCCTTTTCCAAGCAGCTTTTAACTTCACAGTGAAGAAAATTCAGAGCTGTTCCTCCACACCTATCCCCAAGCACGGGCAAGCTGTGTGTCAGCATCTGCCTTTCTGGGGTTCTTTATCTCAAGAAAGATCTTAGAGACTGACTGGAAAGGAAGTCCAAGGACCATTTTACTGAAGGAAGGAACAAGTGCAGGCTAAGTGAAGATCCCAGAAGCAGCCAGAAGATGGAGCAAAAGGCATGCCTTGTAAGTTAGGCATGGACTAGACATAGACAGATTATTAATAAAGGAGAAAGCACTCCCGAGGAAGGAAGTGAGCCAGTGAGCTGAGAAGAGAGCCATATGGTGATTGATCTGTGAAAGCTCCCTCTTCTCTCTCCTTTGCATGTCACTTGTTCCACGCATGCTCTGTTCCTCGGGTTGTGTCAGGACTTGCAGTGTTCCTCTGCAGACTGGCTTCTTTCTTATGTTAACTTTAAAAAAAAAAAAAATTACATAAATGAGCATTTTTGCCTTGCCTGTATGTGTATGCAATTCCCAGGGATACCAGAAGAGGGCATCAGGTCACCTGAAATCACCTACAGGTAGTTGTTAGGCAACATATGAGGGCTGGGAACTATGCTGCAGGACTCTGAAAGAACAGGAAGCTCTCTTAACCACTGAGCCATCTCTCCAGCCCCCTCCCTCGTTAATCTTGATGTAGCTTTTCTTTCGGTTCCTACTTTTTTACTGTATCTTGTTATAACAGATGAGACAACCCTAGCACATTGAGTATCAGCTAAGTCCAGGGTTTCTGGCAGGGTTCACTCTTGGTGGTATACTTTTGATGAGCTTTTGACAAATGTATAAGCATACATATCAGCACTGTTTCACGATACAATGTCTCACTATCCTGAAATTCCTCTGGGCTCCACCTACACAGTCCTCCCTTGTTCCCTAATCTCTAATCTTTTTACTGTCACCATAACTTTCCTCTTACAGAATGCCACATAGTATATAATCTTTTCAGACTGCCTTCTTTCCCTTGGAAATATGTATGTACATTCTGTCTTTTCCTGGTTCACCAGTTTGTTTCTTATACTGATGAATATCACATGATTGGATAAGATTGTTACTTATTTTTCACTAACCTTATAAAGAACATGGCTGCTGACAAGTTTTTAACAGTGACAGATAAAGCTGCTACCGGTATCTGGGCCTGGGAAGGCAGCTCAGTTAGTAGAGCACTTACTGCATAACATGAGGGCCTGACTTAGGGTCCCAGAACCCACGGACAGAACCCAGCCAAGTTCTTTGCCACTTGCTTGTAATCTCAGAACCAGGGAAGCAGAGGTGGGAGGATCTCATGATTCTCTGGCCAGGAGCCTATCCCAATTTGTAAGCCCCAGATTCCAATGAGAGACCCTGTCTAGAAAATAAAAGATAGCTCTTGATGAAGGGCATTCCAGGTTGAATTCTCGCCTCTGCACACACACACACACACACACACACACACACACACACACATATTTGTGGGGGAAAGTGAAGGGGAGAAGAGGAAGAGGGAGAGAGAGAAAGAGAGAAAGGAGGGAAACAGAGAGAGAGAGATTATTAGTATCCACATGCAGGGTTTTATGCGGATATAATCTTCCTTTGGGTAAGTGCCAAGAGCCACAATTACTAGACGAATTATTAAGGGTGTACTTAGCTTTGTGAGAAATTGTCATTTGTCTTCCACAATGCCACATCAGCCATTCTGCAACTCATCCAGCACGGAGCTTCTGTTCTCCTTCATCAGCATTCAGAGCTGCCGGAGTCCTGGAGTTTAGCCTTGTAATCCTGTGTGAGGGATCTCAGTTGCTTGAATCTGAAGTCCCTGATGTTGTCACACGTGGAGCATCTTCCTATGCTCATCTTCCATCTGTGTACACCTCTTTGGTGAGATGTATGTTAGCTCTTTGGCCAATTCTTTTTTTTTTCTTTTTTCTTTTTTCTTTTTCTTCTCTTTTTTGGCTTTTTCAAGACAGGGTTTCTCTGTGTAGCCTTGGCTATCCCAGAACTCACTCTGTAGACCAGGCTGGCCTCGAACTCAGAAATCTACCTGCCTCTGCCTCCCAAGTGCTGGGATTAAAGGCTCTTTGGCCAATTCTTAAAAACAGGTTGGTTTGAGGGTTTTTTTTTTTTAAAGAGTCCACTACATATTGTGGACAATAGTCTTTTATCATATATGGATTGTGCAAGTATTCAGTTTACAGCCTAGCCAGACAATGATAGTCCATGCCTTTAATCCCAGCACTTAGGAGTCAGAGGCAGCCTGATCTACAGAATGAGTTCCAGGGTGGCCAGGACTACACAGAGAAACCCTGTCTCAAAACAACAACAACAACAACAAAGCTTACAGCTGATTCTGCCTATTTTTTTTCATACTCTTTCCACAGAGCAGAAATCTTTAATTTTGATAAAATTAAGCTTGTTCATGTATTTGGAGTTATATCTAAAAAGTAATTGGCAAACCCAAGGTCACCCAGATTTTCTTTTAGGAATCTTGCTGTTTTAAGAATAACATTTAGGACAGGCGATCCTTTAAGCTGATTTCCATGGTGGAGGCAGTCTCTCTGTACCTAATTTCACTTTCTTGCATGTAGTTGTTGAGCATGTCCAGAACCAATCTGTCTCAGCTCTCTGTCTCAGCTCCCTTCCTTCGTCAGACTACAGACTGTATGTCTGGGCTGTGTACTCTTCCCCAGTGATTTGCCCAATATTCTTTCACCAATATCACACTATCTAGAATACTACAGCTGTTCATAAATCCTGAGAGGGTGCTCTATTGGTCTGCCAGCTTTGTTTCTTTGGTTTTTGTTTGTTTGTAACTCATTACAAACAAGGTTGAACATGAACAGAGACAGGGTTGTGGTCCTCCCTTCTCCCAGGGGTCATCGGCCACCGGCCCATGAGGACAAAGGGATCAGAGTCCACACACAGGGTTTCGGATGACCTCTGAGTATGAACAGAAATGACGACACTTGGGGATCAGGTTCAGGGAGAAAGATCAACTTTATTTGGAGTGAATCAAGAGTTACGTAGTTTTGTGGAAGGGACTATCCAGGGTGGGCAAAGGTCATTGGCTGAAGACTAAGGTACTGAGATGCCTCATTAGCATAAGGAGGCGTTCCAGGAAGCTCAGGTGCTTGCTGAACGGGTTTGAGATCAGGAGACAGGAAACTGGGCCTATAACCTCACCAAGGCTACATGACACTCTGCAGGTAGAGGATATGGAGGTTTCGAACTCCCCAGACAAGGTCAGAGAAGAAGAAACCCACTGGTTAAGGGAGTTCACCATTTTGCACAGAGTTCTGGGCTTTCCAGCAACATCAGACTTTGACCTTAGCAGGGCTTCTCAACACAGGGTCTCACTATGAAGCCTAGGCATCCTCAGACTCAGTATACTCCTGGCACACACTCCGATGTGTCAAAATTACAAGCGTGTGCCACCACTTCAACGACAGTATTCACTTCTTGACTCAAGAGGTATGAATACCTAATAGTGTGTCTTAGTTTCTTTTTCCTGTTGCTGTGATAAAATACTGTGACATTTAAGACAACTTAAGGGGAAATGGTTTCTTCTGACTCACAGGTGAAGGTACAGTCCATCATGGCGGGGGAGTCGAGGCGGCAAGAGCAAGAAACGGCTGGTCGTGACATATCCACCATCAAGAACTCGTGTTTCCCTGGCCTTCTCCAGTATGTACAGTCCAGGATGCTAGCACAGGGGGTGGAGCCATCACAGAGCCTGGGTCCTTCCACTGTTCATCAAGATGGTGTCCCACAGGCATGCCAAGAAGGTAACTTAACTTAGAGAAGCCCTCACAGGTTCTACAAGGGCTTGTCTCCTAGGCAATTCGAGATCCTGTCAAGTTGGCAACTAACACTAACCTCACAGTAGTCAAGGAAGGTATAAAGCAGCAGTTCTCAGACTTCCTAAGGCTGCAACCCTTTAATACAGTTCCTCATGTTGTGGTGACACCCAACCGTGAAATTATTTTCCTTGCTAACTGTAATCTTGCTACTGTTATGAATCATATTGCAAACATCCGTGCTTTCCGATGGTCTTAGGGGACCCCTGAGAATTCAATCCCCAATAGGGTCATGACTCACGGGTTGAGAACCACTGGTACAAAGGAAGCAAAGAGGGAGGGAGGGGAAATGAAGGGGAAGGAAGGATGAGAAAGGGAGAGGGTTCGGGATGTTGACTGGAGCAACAGTAGGTAGGTTGGGGAAACTCTTGCTTTTATTTTATTCTTTTCCATGAAGAGCTCAAATATCCAGTCAATCCATGTAGCATTACACTTCCACCACACAAAACGAAAACAAGCCATTGGTATTACAGAAGTGGTTTTGAATAAAAAGTAGCAAGGTAATAAATTATCGCCTAATTTATTCATTCATCGAGTTAACACTGATTTATCTTTCTCCAGAATATTATGAGTGCCTCCGGGATTAAAAAGCAAAATCTAAAACTCCTCTTAAAGTTGCCCATTGCTGCCTTCCACTCTTCTAGATACAGACAGAATTGGGAAGAGAATGCCTCCTCCCAGACCCAAGCACACTCTTGGCGCCTTAACCCCCAGGGAAGTCGTACTGGAAACTTCACCTCTGAGGAAGCAATTATGGTTAAATGAGGTCATGTAGTAGGATCTTGGTCTGAGGGGATTAATCTCCTTCCCAAAAGAGACTCCCAGAGCTTGTGCTCACTCCTGCTGTCTTTCTTCCAAGTTTCTTCAGAGGAAGGGCCCTGACAAGCAGTTTCCCAAACCAGGAAAAGAGCCCTGACAAGATCCTGACCAACCTGGAACTGGAGCATGAAGTCTTCAGAACTATACAAAAAAAAAAAAAAGGCTTTCTTTAAGACACGCAGACTGTGATATCTTGTTAAGGCAGCAAGAACTGACGAATACAGGCAACAATGTAAACTTAAGGACTAGAGATTCCTAAGAATCGGAGGTGGTGTGCACCTTTAATCCCAGCACTTGGGAGGCAGAGGCAGATGGATCTCTGAGTTCAAGGCCAGCCTGGTCTATAGACTTCCAGGCCAGTCAGGACTACACAGAGAAACCCTGTCTCAAACAAACAAACAAACAAACAAACCTGCAAACAAACAAAATCCCTGCACATTGGTATCTACTACTTACGTGTACACATTAGAACATTCATGGAACAGTATCTGCAAATACGGATCAATTGACTCCTTAAGGCAATTAAATGATATTGATTGGTCCCCAGTTGAGTAAAGGGAATGTAGCATCCCTGCCTTTATGGACTGAAAAATAATGTTTGGGGGTAAAACAATACCTACATGCGCCTACAGCAAAAACAATGAGGAATAAACAGTGTGCTAAATACAAGCCATGGAGGGCTAAGAAAAGAAAGACAGTTTCTTTGTTCGTTTTAGACTCCACTTGCTGTCTCATGAAAGTCCACAGTATTCAGATGCAATAAATTCAAGAAATCTACCCAGTGAGGCCCAAATCCTTCAATTCCGCACCTACAACAGTTAATTCACCCGAGGCTTACAGATGAGGTGATCGTTGGGTTTGTTATTCATAGAAGCGAAATACCAGCTTAATTAAGTCAATCAGGGTTATGTAAGAAGAAAAGAGCTTGCTTTCTTCTTTTTATTTTTTCTTTTTTCTTTTTACAGAATCTGAAACTCGGGAATGCTGTTCATTAGAAATGGCTTACATAATGCAAGGGCAAAAAATATCCCCTGTAGCCCAGGGTGGCCTGAAACATATTGTTGTAATCCAGGCTGACCTCAGACTCACACCATTCCCCCTGTCGGCTGCCAGGAGTAGGAATCACAGGCACGGGCCACCAGCTTTAAGAATAAAAAGCTAACATGTTTTATTCTGTTGGTTGGCTATAACAGCTAGGAGATGTCCTGAATGTCCTGAAGAAAATTCTCACAGTATAATCAGAATATCTAGTGCTTGTGACAAAAGCGTATTTTAAAATATACCACACTTTTATATAATGGCATTGTTCATATAATCGAGATCATAGTTTTTGGTACTATAAATTTTGATCCTTGTGGAAAGTCTTATAGTTAGAAAAAAAAGGGGTGGGGGAAGCTTTGATTTTTAAGAAAAACCATCTGTCAAGCATGTTATAAAAGCAACTCCTACCTCCTGAGCTTCCAACCGGCTCTCCACTACCACTCATGTCCAGTTGGGACATGATCACTCAAGCTATATTTTCAAATAAAAATTACATAAGGGCAATCCCTTCCCAGAAAGGCGTTCCTGCTTCAGCTGACCACTACAGCCCCCCGAGCCCCATTGCTTCGTCTAATGGTATGGTCCACTACTATACCTGTGCTTCTAATGCTGAAGCCAAGTAGGCGTCCCTCTGTTCATTCAAAGTGCTTGGATCTTTCCAGCCCAGGATCTCCCTCTGTGCTTGCTCTCCCCTGTTTCTCTCTGTTTTCCTGGTTGACTCCTGCACATTCTTCTTGTCTCAGCTTAACATCTGTCATGGCTTCAATGTGCTTGGCTCAGGGAGTGGCACTATTGGGAGGTGTGGCCATGTTGGCGTAGGTGTGTCACTGTGGGTGTGGGCTTTAAGACCCTCATCCTAGCTGCCTGGAAGTCAGTTTTCCACCAATAGCTTTCAGATGAAGATGTAGAACTTTCAGCTCCTCCAGCACCATGCCTGCCTGGATGCTGCCAATGCTCTTGCCTTGATGATTATAGACTGAACCTTTGAACCTGTAAGCCAGCCTCAGTTATTAAATGGTGTTCTTTATAAGAGTTGTCTTGGTCATGGTGTCTGTTTACAGCAGTAAAACCCTACGACAGCATCACCTTCCTCATCCCTCCTTTGAAAGCAAGCTACCATTGTGCTCTCCCTGGGCCGCTGCTGGAGTGCTACCTACTTTGACACATGTGCAGGCAAAATGCCCTTCCATGTGATATAAAAAGAAATAGATCTGTTTTGGATGCTGGAGAAGAATACAGGATAATAGAGTCCTCGGATTCCTGCAGTATCAAATGTCTGTGTTTACTGTGTTCCAATCCCCAGCCTATCACCTAGAGATGGAACAATGCAGATGGGAAAAAAAATCCCAAGCTCACCAGGAAGCTTACATTTTAATAAAGGAGAAAAGCAATATACAAGAAAATAAAAAAGTTAGGTAAAATACCAATTGATCGATAAACCTGATTTAGGAAGAAAAAAAAACTGTCTTGGATGGTGATGACTGAGCAGAGAGACCTGAAGGAAGAGAAAGAGATAACCAGAAATCTGGAAGAAAACCCTCCCAAAGGAAACCACAACTATTACACCTCTAGGGCAAGAAAGTGGAGTGTTTCTCTGGCAAGTCCCAAGAAAAGTGCTGAGCTCGAACAAGGGAGAGACAGGGCCAGATCCTCAGACCCTGGAGAACACTGAGGGTCTTAATTGCATGCTGGAAGCCGTGACAATCAATATACTCTAGCTAAGAGCAGCTGATATGCTTGCAAAGCTCACCCTGACTGCTACGTGGAGGATCTATGAGACAGGGGAGGCCGAAGAAAATTGGACTTCTGGACTGGAATGCTGAGAATGGGGATTCTAGAGGTTGTACAAACGGAAACCATTCAGATAGAATGTGTGTGGGAGTGAGGCTGGGTGGGCAATGTGCTCTCCTTGGGCTTTCTTTACACGGAATCTCACTCAGCTGGCCTTGAATGCAGGATCCTCCGACTCAGCCTCCCGGGTGCCAGGGTGCCAGGCATGCAACGCCGCGCTTAGCAAAAGCCGTTAGTTCATTATTTTATCTTATTTGTCCTCACTCCTTGGTCAGCTCTTGCTCCTCCATCAGCAGGATATGTGGCAGTGGGATTTTTCCTTCCCTGTGATTTCTTTCTCTCTTGGCTCTGGGAGTACCAGCTACTTCCTGGTTCTCCTCCGACCTTCCTGGCCTCTTAGTCTCTGCAGGTTCCTATTGG
Organism: Rhabdomys pumilio; assembly: GCA_030674055.1. Lineage (NCBI taxonomy): Eukaryota > Metazoa > Chordata > Mammalia > Rodentia > Muridae > Rhabdomys > Rhabdomys pumilio. Next base: position 15,044,045 of record JANHMN010000021.1, read on the forward strand.
ATGGAACATCCCTGGGCTCTGTCCTTTACTGTCCTCTGCACCTACACCTGCTCCCTTGGCTATGGCTATCGCTCACCGTATTAACCATCATTAATGGGTTGATGAATCCCAAGTATGTTTCTCTTCTGACCTTCAGCCCTGCCTGGTTGCTGCGTTACGGCCGCCATATCTCTAAAATCAAAATCTCCATCTTATTTCCCCCCATCTAAACCTGCTCTTCCCACTGTCATAATGCTACCCAGCTTCTTCACACTTGCCACTGTCACAGAGTAGCCTACTCTACAAGGAAACCCTTACACATTGTCTCCACTCCTCCTCAACAATTTCCTTCTTCCTCTTCCTCCTCCTCCCCCTCTTCTTCCTTCCCCTCCTCCCCTTCCTCCCCCTTCCCCTCCTCCTCCTCCACCTTCTCCTCCTCCCCCCCCTCCTCCTCCTCCCCCTCATCCTCCTCTCCCTCCTCCTCCTCCTCCTTTTTCTTCTCCTTCTTTCTCTTTCTTCTTTTCTTCTTTCTTCTTTCTTTCTTCCTTCTTCCTTCTTTCCTTCTTTCCTCCTCCTTCCTCCTTCCTCCCTCCTCCCTCCTCCCTCCTCCCTCCTCCCTCCTCCCTCCTCCCTCCTCCCTCCTCCCTCCTCCCTCCTTTCTTCTTCTCCTTCTCCTTCCTTCTCCTTCTCCTCCTCCTCCTCCTCCTCCTCCTCC
>JANHMN010000021.1:15045138-15091719 GCA_030674055.1 Rhabdomys pumilio
CGCCCTCCCCGTTGGCTCGATCCAATCCCTCCCCCCCCCCCCCCCCACCCTTTCCCCCCCCTTTAAAAAAAAAAAAAAAAAAAACCCCCCCCCCCCCCCCCCCCCCCGTTTTCTCTATCTATGCTCCCTGCCATCCCAGTTCCAATTGCAGCATTCGTCAGATGCCCCTTGGTCCTATCCAATGTCCCCTTGATCCTATCCCCTGCCCCCTTGATCCTATCCCCTGCCTTATTCTTCAGGGAAGAGTAAGCACTGTCTTTGTAAAATACATTGGCTGGCTTCTCCTACTCTCAGTGGATTTAGTGTAAAGCTCCCTAATGACGTATGAAGAGACAATTAATACTCAATATTATGTATACTACATTTTCTTCTACACACACACACACACACACACACACACACACACACGTTCTAGTTTGCTTTCTGTTGCTGTGATAAATCACCATAGCCAAAAGTAATTTGGGGACGGAAAGGTTTATTGCCTCTTGTGAGTTACAGTCCATGACCAAGGGGAAACAGGCCAGGATCTCAAAGCAGGAACTGAAGCAGAAGCCATGGAGGAACACTGTTTACTGGCTTGTTTCCCCTGGCTTGCTCAGCCATTTTCCTCATACAACCCAGGGCCACTTGCCCAAAAACAGCACTCACTGCTCGGTGTAGACTGCATCCTCTGATATCAATCAGCAGTCAATAAAACATCCTGCAGTCACGCCACAAGGCCGATCTGATGGAGGCAATTCCTCAAGAAGAGGTTCCTTCTTCCCAGGAGTGTCAAGTTGATAACCAAGATTAGCCATCACATGACAAAGGCTCCTTTATGAACTAGGCGCAATAAGAGATGGGCTATACTAGGGTGGAAAAAGTATAACAAGCTGCATAAAAGTTACGTGAACATGGTCGCTCTCAAAACATCTAACCATACTGTGGGTCTTGGCCATCCAAACATGCATTTTTCTCCTTTCCTTATTGAAAAACTTCTATTTCCATTTACAGAAGGGCTCTATACCTTCTCCTTGGGACATCTGCATCTACGGCATCATTACTCTTGTGCTTCATAATCATTATTTAGCAAAATATGGGTCATGTTAACCCAAATCCTGAGTTACTATGACAGTCGATCTGATAACCAAGATGGCCAAGTAACAAACAGACCAATGAAGACCACAGGGTTTGTGTGCTGGACAGAGGGGTAATTCAAACCCTGGGTGGGTCAGAACAGGGCAGAGCAAGGTTTTATCAGACTGCTCAGAAGGAACTATAAACAATGACAACCATTTCTTTCTGGAATTTTCCATGTTAAGACTTTCATAGCCTTTGACCACAGGTAAGTGAAACTGAGGTACAGGGGAATATATAAAGGGGTCGTGGGAATGCTGTGTCCCATGTTTGTTTAGTACAAGATTATACTGACAGAAATATATGATTTGGGGGAGGGGGTTTTATTGTTAACTTGATGCCGTCTTAGTTTTGAGAAAAGTATCTTTCAAAGACGTGGCTACTAGGTTCTCAACAATAATAAATGAATGAATCATAAATATAAGTTAAAGCTGTGTATTCATATTAAATACATGACCAAAACAGGTAAATTTAAAATACTCATCAGGAAGAAAAGCTATTTGCCAGTCTGGTACTCTTTGCCACTTGCCTATGTCTTGGTTTTGGTTTTTTTTGTTTTGTTTGGTTTGGTTTGGTTTTTCGAGACAGGGTTTCTCTGTGTAGCCCTGGCTGTCCTGGAACTCACCCTATAGTCCAGGCTGGCCTCGAACTCAGAAATCCGCCTGCCTCTGCCTCTCAAGTGCTGGGATTAAAGGCGTGCGCCACCAGCGCCCGGCCTTGCCTATGTCTTGTAACTACTCACTTTGGAATGCATTAGACCAGAAAAGATGGCGATGTTAACAAAATCAAATCTTAGAAACAGATAGTTTTCAGTTCACAGAAATAAGTTGGAGAAACAAACAAAAAAAAACCAGTCAGACACTCAGAAAGAGCCACCAAGTCAGGAGGAAAAAGAAGTTTCTGTAATCAAAACGGAATATAAAGAGAATAACATGTACACGTTCACAATATGACAGTCTTGGTTGAGACCTAACTTCAAGGACCTGAGCAACCTGCTCAGAATTGGTCTCAAGTCTACTTTTGTCTTGTTGTGTGACCCATGAGTGAGCCAAGAGAGGCCATGAGAAGACGCTGAGACCAAACCCAGAGTTAGGAAGCACTTCTGTGCAGATTTTTATTTTGACCTGAGAAGGAAGGTGTGAAACCTGTAGGAGGAGCTAAGGGCTGTACTAGCTGGGAATGTCCACAGCTCAGCTTGTCTCCAGGGCCACGCCCCTTTCGTGGTCCTCCAATGGCGTCTCCCGACGCCCTCCCCAGCGCCCTGCCTCAGCTTACCACCTCCGATGGAATTCGTGCCTCTGTTCCTCTGTGGTGGATAGAGCCTTTTTCTTCTTCATAAAGCCCAACAGCTCCCGGATCTCCTTCTCGCAAGAGGCCAGGAGCGGGTTTTTACTGTCTAGGGGCCCATAGAAGGCGGCAGAGGGCAGCGAGTCCTCGGAGCAGGTCGACTGCGGCGGGGTGGTCGAGCTCGACTTGGACTCGGTGGGCGACTTGAGAACCGCGGTGGAAGTCGGTGGTGGCGTTGGGGGCAGTTGCACCGGCGACACCGATGTCTCAGAGTCCGGGGACACATCAGAGGAGCTGGAGGAGCTGCTGGAGGACGCCATGTCTATCGGAGTTCAGCAGGCAAGGGGGCTGGTGTACAAGCGGTTGCCAGGCAACGATCTCGTGGCAACCACGCCACCTGTACGCTTCCCGGAAGCACAGCGGCCCCTAGAGGGCGAGGAAAGTAGCAAGAGCCTGGAAAGGCAGGATGCTCTGGCTGTTTGTGTAGCCCACGCTGGCCTCAAACTCACTACCCTCCAGCCTCAGTCTCTTGAGTGCTAGGATTACAGACACTCACAACCAAGACCGCTTGAGAGATGGCTTTAAAACGAAGAACCAATTAAAAAAAAAAAAAACATCAAAAATTCATACTATGTTTTCCCCCATTTGGACCGCCTACTAATATCCATGGTTACAATAATTAAAATGTATTGGGCATTATTCCAAGCATTTTGAAGCAATACTTTTCTTATTAATCATCATGACTTCATATCTCAGCTTCTATCCTATCTTCTCGGTTTCACAGCTTAGGAGAACATAGCTTGATTTTGGTCAAACTCTCAGGGGACATGTCCTAATTATGTGCTGTAAAGCCAATAATCCTAAGAAATCTGCGGTTCTGATGATGTCCCCAGAAGAAAGCACTGAAGCTGAATTCCCAAACTGGAATCGGGGAACTCTCTGACAATCTGGTTAAGACAAGCACCTTGCATGGCTACGTTCTCTTCCCTCTGCTGTTTGAGTTTGTGACTGTGAGTTTACTGTTTGTGCCTGTAATAATCGTGAATTACTTCCACTTCAGCCTTATATCCTAAATGTCACTGTGTTCTAAATCAATGTGCCTTTTACTCCACTCTAACTCCTTGACATTAATATATGCTAATGGTTTGAAGTATTAACTCTCCAAATACTTCTTGTTTTTAAACAGGGAGATGGGAGATTCTCTCTCTCTCTCTCTCTCTCTCTCTCTCTCTCTCACACACACACACACACACACACACACACACACACACTCAAATTGTAGGCCTCTGGGGAAATGCTTAACACTAAGAAATGTTTCTTTCTTGCATCTCATGGGCCACATTGAATCAAATTTATTAGTATGGGATTTGAATTTCAGCTAGCGGACCCACTTTTCCTCACAAATTATACAAACCCCAAAATTACTGAAGAACTAGAGATAGAGGGTGGCTTCAAAAACTAGGTCTTTAACACTGAAAACTACTACCAGTTCTTTCACACGCAAACTATAGACTGTGACCTTGGTACCCACTGAACACTAAGACGATCACAGGGCTACATCCTTATCTCTTCCCTCTCCAATCTCATTTCGTCCAGGCCCTATGGATCCATACTAATTTTTAAGGTCAGCTTCCTATGTCCTGTGCACTGTACCCTAATATTCTTGGAAGGAAGATGACAGGGAAATTGCTCACTGGAGCAGGTAACTATGGATAAAGAATCTTTCAGACAACCAGTAACTCACAACCTCACTGTCAGAGCTCAGTTCTCCAGCCAAGAGGCAGAGCCTACTCTTGACACACAGTATTTTGTATCGGAGATGAGCAATATAAACATTAACATTTTTAAAGAATGCAGGTTGGGGTCGGGGGAACGTGTCCATTGAGCTTTTTGCCAAAAAAAAAAAAAAAAATTAATAGATATCTTTTTAAAATGGGCTTGGTAATTCCTCCCAGATCTCTGTCTCCCTTTGTTTTCACACAGCAGCTCCTGTCCACTTCAGATCAAAAACCAGTGCAAATTGCCACTGAGAACGATCTATTGTAGCTGTGAATAGAATCGGCAGGAGGCAGGATCCAATTAAATTAAAGTGGTCAGAGGAGAGGAGGGAGCAGAGAACACAGTGGGCCTGCTCCTTCCCAGGTTTTTACGAATGACCTTTCTCCTCGTGTACAGATTTCAAAGTCGCTGGGAGAAGAAGAAACGTGAGGAAACTCAAGTGCTTGAATTATGAAACGGTCTATCTTAGTCATCACCCCCCACCCCCAACCGCCCTGCACTCGCTTCTGCTAACAATGCTTCACCCGCAGTGGGTTCTGGAAGCCTGTCTGAATATTTAAATGGGTGTTAGATTCTGACTCATCATCGTGGAAGATGGAAGTTTCCATTATGTTCCCTTTAAATTATATTTAAGGGGTTTTTAAAGGAACAGGTTTAGAGATCTTTTCTTCGTGGAACGAAATGCGGCCTTCAGAACACCCTTCCCTTTCCCTATTCTCCCAGTAATGAAAGTCTGGACTGAGGCAATCACTGGCAGGGCAGGGCAATATAAATAGCTTCCTCATAAATAATGCAAATTGCTGTTTCTGATAATTAATGCCTTTGCCGGCCGCAGAGATTCTTTCTGCTCATTCAGAATTCTTTTATAGCTTAAGCTATGGTTAAAGAAGTAATAAATGAGTGGCTTGGTTTTGTTGTTGTTGTTGTTGTTGTTTTCTGTTAGATACTTAGCTCTTAATCACTTAGACTGTCGTGAATAGAAACGTATGATCCTTTAAAAAAGAAAGTACAAAATTCTCCCTTTCCCACTCCACCAACCAACATGCAAGCTCAAGTCCTGGTTTCTCATTTGTTCATCCATTCATTCTGATAAATACCCCAATCCTTTGTGTAGCTATTCAATCTACACAGGCACACACACACTCTCCAGCTGTGAATATTGACAGCTGTCCATAGTGGAAAAGCACATTGTGGAATGTGCTCTGATAAGGTCAAAGGATGGTACAGAAGTCCCAAGATGGGATGGAGAGAGAATGGAGGATTGCCATGGAGACAATGGTTTAGCTGTGGACTAGAATTGCCTCTCCTTAGCTGGAAGACCCTGCAGCATTCACTTGCCCATTTACTCTAATAATCTAGAACGGAGCCAGAAAGCACAAGATGAGCTAGAAAAGGGAACATGTCCAAACACAGTGAACAGCTGGAGGGTGTATTCAGAAACCTCCATTTAGTTTTGTATTGAGTGGAGCCCTTCAGACAGAAAGGTGCTTTCTTCTCCAACCTATAACAGTTTGACTTGGGATTTGTCAGCTTTAAATTGATGGAAAAGAATACTGTGTTGGTTTGAATAGGAACGAGCTCCATAGACTCATATGTTTGAATGCTTAGCCCATAAGGAGTGGCACTATTAGGAGATGTGGCCTTACTGGAGTGGGTTTGACCTTGTTGGAGGAAGTGTGTCACTGTGGATGGGCTTTGGGGTCTCTTATATGCTCAGGCTATATCCAGTGTGGAACAGTTTCCTTCTACTGCCCGTTGATCAAGATGTGGAACAGTCAGCTCCTTCTCCAGCACCATATCTGCCTGCATGTTGCCAGGCTTCCTGACATGACAATAATGAACTAAGCCTTTGGAACTCTAAGCCAGCCCCAACATTTTACTTTATAAGAGTTGCCTTGGTCATGGTGTCTCTTCACAGCCATAAAACCCTAACTGAGACAAATACCCATAGAATCATCTTGATTTTCACTTCAGTACAGTATTCGCGAATGTTTGGAGACATGTTTTTGTGCACTCTGTAAAGGTTATCCTTGTGTTATTCAAATGATGATTTCAGAACCCGCAGAGATGCCTTAGTATTTTGTAGACTGTGTTCTCCATCCCCTTCTAAACAGTTAAAGTAAAAATCCTATGGCCTATAGCAAAAAGCAAAATGGTAGGGCGGGACTTCCGGGGCGAGAGAGAGGAACTCTGGGAAGAGGGGAGGGGCAGCCAACCAGGCGCGGAAGAAGAAGCCGGCTGTGAAGAAAGGAGAGGTAACTAACCAGCCATGTGGCAGAACTTAGATTATAAATGAAGATTTTGAGTTATAAGCTAGTGGAAAACAATGCCTAGCTATAAGGCCAAAAGCTTATAGATAAGAATAGTCTCCATGTCATCATTCAGGATCTGGGGTGGGCATAGGGAGGTCCACGGTTATACACTGAATTACATGAGATAGTCATTGCACGGTAAAGTAGACTTTGCCTAGGGATAAGTTTGTCCAATTCACGAACATAAGTGATCTGAGCACACCTAGTGTTCATTAAGCAAAGCAATGGGATTTGGCAGGCAGGGAGGAGTGTTAAGTTCCTTTCGACCTTATGAGACCTTCAGTTTACAGTGGGCTCACCAAGACCCATAGGTCAAGGCACAGATGTATAATGTAGACATTAAAAGCCCAGTGGGTTGGGAGCTGCTCAGTCAGTTTTCTGTCTGTTGTAAAAACACCAGGACTTGAATCCAGACCCCAACACGCAAATCAAAGCGGGGTTGTGAGCACGCACAAATCTGTATTCTACTGCTCAGTGGCTGAGTCCAGGAACTGACTCACAAGACAATTAAGCCGGGTCAGTGAGGTATGAGGCGAGAGGAACTACCTCAAAACGTAAGGCGAAGGGCAACAGTGGAGTAGTAACCTCTGACCTCTACACACCTGTGTGAACACACACACACACACACACACACACAAAGCTCAAGTTGTGGAACCAGAAAGTGTGATCTGAATGTTTCATTCTTGCACTGTATTTACCCTTCCTATGCCCTGTTTAGTCCATAGCCAAGACCCCAGAGTCTGGTGTGGTTTTGTTTTGGTTGTTGTTGCTGCTGCTGTTTTTTTTTTTTTTTTCCCAGAATAAATTATTTAAAACATGTAAATTCCATAAAACAGTGCTATGTAAACATTTGCTAATTAGAATTATTTAGTCGGCTATCATGGAAAGTTCCTAAGCAGAAAAGTACAAGACCCAGTTTGTATTTTATGTTGTAGACAGAATATTTTTGGTTTGTTACAGTTTTGTGTTTAGTTTGTTGTTGTTGCTTTGCTGTATTGTGCTGTGCTTTTGTTTTGTGTATTTTTTCTTTAAAGTTTATTCAGTACAACATAATCTCCAACTTCACTGGCTGAAGCCACCTCTAAACTGGAAGTCGGTTGCCTAGCCAGCCCCAGCCTCAGCCTTCTTGTCAGCTCCAGGGGGCACAGCGCTCCTTCTGTACCGTGTCTCTCTCTGCCTCTCTTGTGAATCTTGCAGGCCGCTCACCCTCTAGACCTTTGGGTCGAGGCCTGCCAGTCTCGGGGCGGCTGGGGCGCAGGGTGGCGAGCACGATCTCCAGAGGTAGGTGCAGGTAATCCCAGAGATACTGGATACCCTCATTCGTGAGGTACCAGTAGAAGTGTCTCCAAGTGGGCTGGAGACATGCCTCTGCCATTAAAGGTTAGGCTCACAACCAAAACTATAAGAAATATCTCCAAGCAAACTGCTCCTTCACGTAGCTCGAGACTTGAGAGACTGCATGGCCTTCATTACATGAAGGTTGGGCACATTCTTGTCTGCCAGCTCGGGGTGTTTGGGCATGTGGACATCCTTCTTGGTGACCATCACGCCCTCCTTAAAAAGGAGTTTGTAGATGGTAATCCGATTCTTCTTCGGCATCAACATCGCGGCGGCTGCAGGGTCCGAGGCGGAAGCTGGAAAGGCATGCTTTTGTTTTTGAGTCAGGGTTTCACTGTGTAGCCCCGGCTGTCCTGAAACTCACTGTGTAGACCAGGCTGGCCTTGAACTCAGAAATCTGCCTACCTTTGTCTCCCACGTGCTGGGATTAAAGGCACATACCACCACTGCCCGGCTATTAGTAAAGATATTTTTATGGCAGAACAAAAGACAAGACAGACTGGAGTGAAAATTGCATCTTAAGCAACACAGAACACCATAATAATTATATCCAGTCCATGAAGAGAGAAGAGGTCAAACTGGAAATATGGGTAGACACTGAAGCAGAGTCAGGGGAAAACATCAACCTAACCACCAAAGCAAAGTGAGAGTCAGAGAGTAAGACATGATTATATACGGTATGTATCATACTGTATGTAACTATACAAGTAGTAAAAATATTAATACTGAATTTATGGTCTTAAAAAGGAGCTAATCCTAAAACCCACAAAAATAGAAGAGAAATATGGCTTGAGTGCATGTACTGTAAACCTTTGGTACCCAAATGAAAGAGAAAACCTAAGATGCTCACTGGGAAATTATGCATGCAGTGCATGACCTATTGTGTGTGTGGTGCCTTGATAAATAGCAGCTACAGTCCAGATTGATGGAAAGCCCAAATCAAGATGCTTCTTGTGTAAGATGAATAGGCTTGCTTAAGACTGGATAGCAGGAGATATCTGGATACATAAGGAAGAGACCAGCAACATTTCCCAGAACATTGAGTTCCTATGTTTCCCAAACCTAAAATTTTCCCCAGCAGACATGTAGCTGTGGGTAGTTATACCCTTACATCCTTCAAATCTTTGATACCTTCACAAATACCTGCAGTTCTGGAGCACAGGGTTGGTTCTAATTCAGTCCTGGGGCCAACAGTTTCAGTCTTTTGTACCTACCTTTTTCATCTATACGACGGTTCTAACTCCAGGGCTTAAAGATTCAATGTGAAGGTTTTCTGGATACTGTCTCCCTTTCCACCAAACTAAACTGTGAAGATTAGGCAACTGCTAGTTTATTCAAGATATGCCCCAACACCCGCTCCACCTGGTTTCAGCTAAAAGCGTATTAAATGGGGATTCTGCCATTCCTTTGGCATGTGGTCTATTTCTGCTCTCAGCAGAACTTGTAATTTCCTGCTCAGGTTGTGCTGAAACCCAACCTTGCTTTTTCAGCCAAGAGGCAATCAAGTATGTCGGGGGTATATTTTCAGGAAAACAAGCCTGATCTTGAGAGGCACCTGCTTCAGATTATGTCATCGTATATCCCCCCAAACACAAACTATTTTTGTCTAAGCAAGTGGTTTGGGGCTATTCTGGCCAGCCTGAAAGGCTCAGAGGAATTTAGAAGTTCAGAGTTCTCAGGCTGCGTCTTTGGGCCCCACTCTTGGAATCCCTGCTATAGAATCAGATCCCAGGCATGGCTTTCAGCAAAGTCAAACCTGTATTTCTCTCAAGCTGGAATAAACACATTTTTCTCTTTTGAACCCTGCTTTAAATTGTCACCTGCCCTAGGACAATCAGGTCCCTGTGACTCTCAGATAGACAAGCAATTCAATTCTAGAATCCAGTCCTGATGATTCCTTTTTTAAAATCCCACATTCTTACTCTGTTAACCTAAGTTTTTCTGAAAGGATGAATCTGAAGTAAAGTCTCAAGTGTGTCTTTATTTGATGCACTTTATTGGTGTGTGGTTCAACTGAAACTGGACTGAGGGAAACAAAAGACAGGAACGGTTGTAAGGAAAACCAAGTCCTGCCTGAATGAGCGGGGACGGAGCAAGCAAGGCCAGATCGAGCAGGGCCAGAGCCAGCAGGGCTGGAGAGAGAGAGAGAGAAGGGAAGGGGGAAAAAAAAGAAAAAAGAAAACCCAGATCAGACCAGTGAATCATGAAGACACACAGCCGCTCTGCCATGGGATAGCTCCCACAACTATGGTGCTTTAGAATATGCAAGCATGGTCATAAGGTGTACCTACTGTCTTCCTCCTGGACAAGGGTCACTTTTATACTTCCAACTCGGATCACCTGACCACTTAGACAGCTCTTTAGAACACGGTGTGTTTGATCTCACTTGAAAAGCAACAGAAGAAACCAGAAACCCCGGACAGTGGCTTCAGGTAGTAGAGCCAGGCAGGCTTTCTTGAAGCAGCTGTGGAGATGGGAACAGGGATAAACATGAAGATAGTGACTCAAAAAAGTTGGCTTCCCTGAAGGAAAGCTCCCCATGAAAGAGACTCCATGAAGGTGGGAAGTGAAGCGGGAAACTTAAGGCAGAGCCTGAGGTATATCTAACAGCCACTGTTCTGCGGTGCTAATTAATTCTCACAACAATCTAGGGTAGCGGGTGGAGAACCAAAGTGCCTGCTTCCTAATACGGTGTGACATCACACGAAAATAACCACGTGACAAAACCAAACAAACTGATCTTCTGTTTTGAAATGTTTGAAACATCTCTCTCGATCTCTCTCTTTTTTGGGTGGAGCTAAGTGTCAGTTTTGGGTAATGAGAGGCACACATGTGTAAAGACAGACATATGGAAGGATATGGGGAACATACAACGTGTTTATTGCTAGCATTAAACGTTAGTAATAGTAAAGTGTTAGAAACCTTCTGGCTATGTCAATAACATGTACATGAACTAGAGTTTCTCACGGGATTAAATATGAGCCAACAGCCTAAAGCAGCGTAGTGGATCTTTATGTTTTCACATGAAAAGATTTTTAGGACTTTCCTAAGGAAAAAAGGATGCTGTGGAAAATGTGCTAATGTGTATTTATAAGAACTACTACGGGGCTGGAGCTCTGTTGAGAACGCAGTTCAGAGCACTGGTTGCTCTTACAGAGGACCCGCATGGTGACTCCAATCACATGTAACTCCGGTTCCAGGGGATCTGACACTTTCTTTTTCAGCTTCCACAGACACCTGATACAAACGTGATACATTGATATACCTGCAGGCAGAACACCGGTACTCATTAAAACAAAAAATATTTTTTTAAAAAGCCCCACAAAGCTGGACAGTGGTGGTCCATGCCTTTAATCCCAGCACTGGGAGGCAGAGGTAGGTGGATTTCTGAGTTTGAGGCCAGCCTGGTCTACAGAGTGAGTTCCAGGACCGCCCAGGCTATACAGAGAAACCCTGTCTAAAAAAAAAAAGTAAAACTATAATACCCATGCTTGTGTGTATATGCTTATATATGCTATGAGCAAGAAGAGAGGCAGAGAATGAGAATAAAAGCATTAGGTTCTAAGAAATAAAAAGAAAACCACTCAGTGAATTATGTTAAACAGCCACACATAGGAAGTACGAGATCAAATACAAATTTGAACATGTCTCCATTCTTTTTATTCATTTAACAAAAGCTGTCTTGTATTAGTTGTTCAAATAAATGTTTAATTAAAAATCAAAAATTAGGAGGATGGAGAGATGACAATTCAGCAGTTAAGAACACTTGTTGCTCTTGCAGGGGACCAGGGTCTGTTTCCCAGTACCTTCCATGACAGCTCATAACCCTAGATAACTCATGACAGAGGACATAGAACCCTCTTCTGACCTGGACCAGCATCAGGCATGCATGTTGCTGCACATACATATATTTATGAAGGCAAAATAATCATGCATATAAAATAAAATAGATATTCAAAAAAAACCCCTTAGATATTAACTCAAAAGGCATTGTAAGTCAGAAGTCAGTTTATTAATAATTTGCTCTCCCAGGTAGATGAGACAATAAAGAATCTTTATTCTGCATTCTTTTGCTGTATAATACAGGTTTATATATATTGTTTTCATTGTGTTGGAGGGAACAATACATTTTTACCTAGAGCACACTGATACAGGTACAGAACACCAATAACACAAACACAAAACATTCCTAAGGAGACAAAATGTACACTGTGTCAACTGGGTGTGTTTAGGGGCTTATTACAGACCTATTGTTCTGTTTACTGAGCCTCAAAAGACAGAAAATATTTTGAGTCACTCATGGACTTTTAGACTGAGCACGAAGACTTATTAAGATCTACTCAAACCTTCAGAATAGGCCCATTTCTTATGACCTAGCGCTCCTAGACATCCCTCCTCTCCTCCAGTTTCATCCTTAAATGTGAACTTAGAGACCAAAACTCCCAGTTCTGGGAAGAGCAAAAAGTGAAAGTAAAAGCCCAATGATACACACACGGACTCTGACTTACCTGAAGGAAAAGCTTAAGCTGGGTGTGGGATGGAAGAACACAGACAAACAGCGGGTGGGTCTCAGAATCCAGTCTGTCATATAACCGCTGCATCCAAAGAAATGTACTTTTTATTTGCCTTCCTGGGTCATCCAGTGTAATGACCACAATGTACAAGCCTCTCTGTACTAGAATGCAAAGTTCTTGGGGTGTCTTCCCAGTGGTCCAGCTGGGTCCTACAGTAGGATCTGTTTTTAGTGTCTGAGCCACCTTCACACAGATCTACATGGTGGCTGGACCCATGAACACCCCCACCAACAGTGAATAAATAAGGTTTCCCCTTTCACACATCTTGACAATATCTGTTATCCTTTCCTTTGTAAATGGTAGTCATTCTGACTGAATAAGAGTTTTAAATTGTATTTCTCTGAGGGCTAAGAATGGGGAGTCCTTTTAAAACTGTCTAGTTGGCATTTGTACTTCTTTTGATAATTATATATCCATGTCATTTGCCCATTTGTTGACATTCAGTCTTGGGTTTTGGGTGTAAATTTCACAGTTCTTTATATATTGTAGATATTCGTCAAAGTGTAGGGAAAAACATTTTTAAAAAGATTTATTTATTTATTTATTTATTTTTATGTATGTGAGTACACTATCGCTGTCCTCAGACACACCAGAAGAGGGCATCAGATCCCATTACAGATGGTTGTGAGCCACCATGTGGTTGCTGGGAATTGAACTCAGGACCTCTGGAAGAGCAGTCAGTGCTCTTAACCGCTGAGCCATCTCTCCAGCCAGGAAAAACATATTTTAAGATTTTTTTTAAAAAAACAGCAGCATCCAATTCCAGAATAAAACACTATGCATCTCTTTTACCTATGTTATGGCAGGATAGCAAATGACCGTGTCTCATGGCCTAGAAGAACGAAGTGATTTCTTGTTCACATTTATGTACTGAGGATCTGCTCCATGAGTGATCTTCTCTGTAGATCCCAAGCTGCAGGAACAAGTCACCTGTGGTACATTTTGAGTCTCACAACAGAGGAGAAAGGCTGCTTGAGGAACTACTTAGTAGATATTCATGTTGTTTTGAGACAGGGTGCCCTTGTATAGCCCTGGCTGGCCTTGAACTCACAAAGATCAGCCTGCTTTGGCCTCTGGAGGGCTGGAATTAAAGACATGGTGCCATCACACTGGGCCCATTGACTAGATCTTAATGCTATACCTCAAATTTAATATAATCCAATTACAACACTCATCCTTCTCCAACCTATTCCATTCTTTTTCTGTCATAGAAAAAAAAAATGATGCTATTGGTAGGGTCACCAAAAGTCTCATACTAGAAGGTTGGTGTGGCAACAGAGGGAAGAAAGAGCTCATAGGAGAGTTTAGGCAGTCATGTGGGTTTTAGTTACATTGTATATTTTATTGGTTGCCTTGATGAATTTGATTGACATGATCAAGTAACTAAAGTCCCCTTAACTCGCCCTTTGATCCTGTCAAAATTAATTCAATTTGTTTATTTGTAACCTGTATGTAAAGTTTTGATGTAGCCACCAGATCACATAATCTAGAAGATCCTGGGTGGAGCAGAGACTCAGAGCCCAAATGTGAACAAGAAATCACTGTTCTTCTAAGCCATGAGTCGGGATCATTTGCCATAATCTAGATAAAGGAGATACATAGTGATTTATCCTGGAATTGGATGTTGCTACAAAAAATATCTTTTTTTGTTTTGTTTTGGTTTGGTTTGGTTTGGTTTGGTTTTTTTTTCGAGACAGGATTTCTCTGTGTAGCCCTGACTATCCTGGAACTCACTCTGTAGACCAGGCTGGCCTTGAACTCAGAAATCCGCCTGCTTCTGCCTCCCAAGTGCTGGGATTAAAGGCGAGCGCCACCACCACCCGGCTACAAAAAATATCTTAAGCTATGTCCTGCTGAGATAGATACTGTGTTGGGGGTGGTTTTGTGTACTGTGTATTCCAGATGCTGAGTTCTGTGCCCAGAGATCTGGTTGCAGTCCAGATGTTGGCACTGTCACGATTATGAGCATCTTATGTCTCATGTGATATAGTGGCTCAATACTACCCTAGGGTGCTTTCTCCTCTCTTACTTTTATAGGGCCAGTCTTAGCCCAGGCCTTTAATGATGGACTTCTACAAACAGATTCATCCCCATGGTTTAGACCTGAGACTTTACCAAAGCTCTAAAGATATGGACAAACTTAATTTTCAGAGAGTTTTCACGTCCTCCACTTTCATATTCTCCATGTTTCTCGGCTTTCAATGAACCCACCGTCAAATCTCTCTCCTCTGTTCCCCATCCACCACTGTTCTTATTCTCTAGAAAAGACAAAGACATCTAAGATCTTACTGTGAGTCACCGACAAAACAAATAATTTCTGTAAGCAAGCAACAGAATAGGCTTCCTGCCCATGGGGACATATTGCCAGTAGGTTATTCATAACATGCTACCCATTTGCTTTTATAATGCATATAAGATCAGTTTTCAGTTTCGCTCTGCAGGGGTTTCATCAAGTTCTCTATTATGTAAGCTTCGTCCTCCACTGAATTTAATAAAGTTTTATTGAAGGGAGAGAGGCAGGTAATTTTATCTGTTCAATTTTCATTATCATTGTGGTAGTCTTTGACAAGACTTTCCTCCTTTCAGCTGTCAAAAAATGTTTTTTCCCCTCCCCAAACCATTTACATGCTTATTTTTAAGGATTGCTAAAAGAGTAGTTTTAAGTAGTGTTTTGGTAAGGGGGTGGGGGAGAAGAAAAAGAAAGAAAAAAAATTTTAAAGGAAGAACTACTAAGATTTAATTCTTAAACTCATCAGTGCATAAAGATATGCATACATCGTTTGTTTGAATTAACCATCGCTGCCCATTGGAACTTTGATTGTGATTGTCATAAGTTGCCACCAAATTTATTCTCCAGACCACACCCGGATGGTCACAAGGACTGTAGGAGAAGAGAGAAAGAGTGAGCTCATGGAACTTACACTTCATAGTCCATCGCTCAAAGAAGTTAGGGCAGGAACCTGGAGGCGGGAGCTGATGCAGAGGCCACAGAAGGATGCTGCTTACTGGCTTGCTCACATGGCTTGCTTAGCCTACTTTCTTATATAACTCAGGACCATCTCACCAGGGATGGCCCCACCCACCATAGGATGTGCACTCCCAAACCCATTACTAATTAATAAAATGCCTTACAGCTGGATCTTATGGAGGCATTTTCTCAGTTGAGGTTCTCTACTTTCAGATGACTCTAGCTGGTGTCAAGTCCACGTAAAAGCATCCAACACAATTGATCCCTTGTTAACTTGGCACACAAGCACATCACTGTTAGTCACAGTCTTTCCTTTCTTGTTCATCCCCAAGAACACACATTAATATCATTATCACAATATAAAACATTTTCAAGCTTTAAGAGTCATTCTTTTGCTGGGCAGTTGTGGCTCTCACTTTTAATCCCAGCCCTTTGGATGTAGAGGCAGGTAGATTTCTGAGTTCAAGGTCAGCCCGGTCTACAGAGTGAGTTCCAGGACAGCCAAGGCTACACAGGGAAACACTGTCTTGAAAAAAAAAAAAAAAACCAAACAAACAAACAAATGACTCTTTTAAAATCCAAATTCTCTTAGCTATGAAATAAAAAAACAATAAGTTAAATACTTTCTTATTTCAAGAGTGAATAACCAGGACACAGTCACAATCTGAACAAATAAAGTCAAATTCCAACTGTATACTTCAGTGTCCAATGTCATAATCGATGTGTCTATAAAAAGATAAAGAGATATGGGATATATTCTATGGGTGTTTGGTGAAGTATAGGGAAAGGGGATGTCTCAGAGGGCCCATGCTGAGGCATCCCTTCCCCCTGAGGGACCAGCCACATGACATAGTATAGAATAGAGTTTATTCAATGCATGGGGAGCGGAGTTAAGAGGGTAGTAGAGGCATGCGAGGGGACAGAGCAGGAGCAAGAAGGCAAGAGAACAGGAGATCAAGAGAACAAGAGAGGGGGCAAGCAGCCCCTTTTACAGTGGGCCAGGCCTACCTGGCTGTTGCCAGGTAACTGTGGGGAGGAGCATACCTGGTTGCCAGGTAACTGTGGGGTGGAGTTTGGACCGAATGCTAACAATGATCTTTGGGGATCCTTCAAAGGCTTGGGTCACCCCACCAGTTCTACCCTCTCTGCAGCCCATGTAGACTGTCACCTAAGCTCTGGGCTCCATTTTACAGCAGCTGCAGCTCTTGGCAATTGTCCCACGGGACTGGCATCTCCAAAATGCCTGGATGCCTTCCCTCCAACCGGGTTGTACTTTCACCAACAGCCTCTCCTGGGCTCTCTTCAAGGACCCCCAGCCCTGCCATCGGTGCCAAGCCTCTGTTGCTCTGTTGTTCCCCCTTTCAAAATCAGTACCACCTGGATGACTGCACCACCAAATTCGGCTGTCAGCAGATCGAACAACTTTGGCCACCTCTGAAACACAGCTTCTGTGTGCTGACTGACGCTAAGGAAGCACTTCCCAGAGGATTTCACCTCAACAGCGCTGCTCCCTTGGTAATATCCTCTATTTCCTCAGCTCCAGGCAGCCAGCATCAACTGTCCCAGTAAAGCAAAGGTTTCACTTCCGTTGTCTTTTGTTAATTTCTGCTGATTTGTTGGGCCCCGATGATGACCAGAACTGCAGAGTCTTAATTCAAAATAGCAAATGGCCCCCATAGAGGCTTATACTTTCTTCTGAATTTCACAAGGCATCATCCGCACTCGCCTCAGCATTACCTTCCAGGCTCCCACACAACAGCGCATCAAACTTTGACACTCAATAACTTTTCTAGCCCAGAGTTCCAAAGTCCTTCCTCATTCCTCCAAAATCGCGCGTGTGGTCAAGTTTGTCCCAGCCAATTTACCTTATTTACGTTTCTACCCCTGAGATGAAGCACCGTAACCAAAAGCAACTTGGGAAGGAAAGGGTATGAAAGTGTATCCAGGCAGCTGAGAGCCAAAGAATACCATAAAGTCACACTGCTACCAGAGAGAAGCATCAAAGACTGAGCCAGAGGCAGACTTTAGATAACATTTCTTGAGGGGTGGAGCTTTCCATGGTGGCCTGAGATTGGTGTCATTCTCTGGCCTTATTTTTTTTTTTTTCCTCTGTAGTGTGGAGCTTGGCCAATTGCATCTCAAGGGCCTGGAAACAGGTTTTAGGGCAGTTAGAGCAGTCTGGGGGTGGGGTCTGGCCACTTGTATGCCTCTAAGGGCTTACAAAGAGTTTGGCTTCCACTTCTAAATCATAGTCCATCACTGAAAGATGTCGGCAGGAATCCAAACAGGGCTGGGATCTGGAGGTAGGAGCTGATGCGGAGTTTGTGGAAGAATACAGCTTACTGGTTTGCTCAGCCTGCTTTCTTATTAGGGCCATCAACCAGTCCAGAGGTGGCACCACCCACAATAGGCTGAGCACTCCTCAATAAATCACCAATCACTGATTAAGAAAATGCCCCACAACCAAATCTAATGGTGTCATTTTTTTCTCAATTGAGATTCTAATTGTTTTGTTTTGTTTTGTTCTTTTTTCGGATGACTCTAGCTTGAATTAAATTGACCTAACACATTGCCAGCAGAAGATGGATGCAGGGATTAAGTTCATTGAAATGATTGGGTGACTTAAAGGGGTGTTTGGCACAAAGCAAGCACTAAATGAGAAAGAGAAGAGGAAAACAAAGACTGGGTGTGATCGTGCATACCTATAATCTCGGCTTATGGGAAACTGAGGCATGATGACTTCCGGGCTAGCCTGGGCTACACATGAAACTCTATAGAAAGGAAGGTGAGGGTGGGAGTTGGGGGAGGTGTCCAGGAGAGGAAAAGAAACCAGTTTCAAAATAAATAACATGCTTAAGTCAACCCTTTCACGACTTTGGAACTTTCCCCGTTATCCAGAGAATCTTCAAGTTTTATAATATCTTCTGGTTGTCACAAATCTACATTCCCTGTGTGTTTAAAGGACAAATAAAGACTGACATTAAACTATGCAAACCTAGTCACACCTTTACCTCCTGGGGTCTCCCAGTGGCTGGAAGTACAAGGCCACAGATACTGCACTCCGAAGAACTGATTGACATCTGTGGAATTCCAGCCTAGTTACACAAGCTCTGTGCCCGAGCTTACTCATCAGTGAAGGGGACAGCGTTAGACACAAGCCTGCTTGCCTCCAGATCCTCCGCCCATCTTCCTGGGTTTCCTGCTGTCACTAATAAGAACTGGGGAGAAATTTGAGTGTTTTTTTTTTTTTTTTTTTTTTAAAGTAGAGAAGTGGTGTTCTCTTCCTGTTCACAAGAGCCTTGGGCAGTAGTTCCTCAGCCTCCCCTGTGACACTGGCAACTGCCATATTGGGCAAGCCTTCGGATTTCAGCTTTAAGAGTGTGACTCATGGGTTCCCTTTGTTTCTCTGGCATGTTAACATCCTGAATGAATAGGTCGTCTCTCTGTCTTCTAGTTAACTTTATAACCCTCCATTACATTCATCAAATTCCTGTTCTGATACTTAAGATACCTTATTGATTGTGCTCTATGTGTGTGAATGTGTGTGTGTGTGTGTGTGTGTGTGTGTGTGTGTGTGTGTAAAATCTCAAATGTGAAATGGCTGGAATTGGTAGTCACATCTGTAATCTTGGCACTTGGGAGATAGAGGCAGAAAGACAGGGAGTTATCCTCAGCTGCATAGCAAGTTCAAGGTTAGCCTAGGCTACATGAAGTAAATCAATACTCTGAAATGTGTAGCTGGCAGGTAGGACTCAAAGCACAGTCTCATATAGTCTAGATGAAAGTCTAAAGGCACACCTATGAGAACCACCAACAACAAAAAGCACCCCTGTCTAAAAAAAGGAATAAGTGGCATATTAGCAAGTTTATAAATACACAGAAGGAAGCCAGTCTACTCCATGTGACACCAGAGAACTCTCAAGTTCAACTCCACCAGCAAAGGCCAAATGAGAACCTGGACTTCCCGACCCCAAACCCGGATGTGACCAGTACTGTAGCAGTAGTTAACCCACTCTGCGCTCCAGATGGGTTGCAAATGCACCCGCCCCAAGAGCTATCTGGATTTGTGAATGAAAGACACACACACACACACACACACACACACACACACACACACCAGCTAATTTTAAATATGCCTTGACTAGCTCACAGGCTGAGCAGTTCTAATTCTCCCTGTAGCTAGCACACATTTTTCTCCGGTACTCCTGGCTTAATGCCCTCTAATTCTATATTTTATCTTTATTGCCCTGGCTCCTTCAGAGCAGGCTCCTAGTCTTTGCCGCCCAAGATGCTTCTGGGCAGCCCTTCCAGTGGGGGCCACACTTCTACATTTGGGATGTTTTCCCTTCTGCAGCTCTAAATATGATTCATCTCCCTCTGAATCACGGTGATTCTCCTCCTTCCTCTCTTCCAGTCCTAGCCAGCACAAATCCCCAAGTCCCTTCTCAGTCTACCTGCCCAGCCATTGAGTTGGCTCTTTATTGATCTATCAAAAACCAATTGGTGTTGTAGTAAATCTCCAACCCCAATAAGCCCATGCAAAGAACACACAAGTCAGTTATAATATTTATAAGCACACCTAGATTGGGCGGATTTATCTCTACACCCACTCTATTCCCCAGCTATGAGATCCCTTGCTACTTGCGGTTCCTCCAGGCCACGTGGTGGTCCTGCTCCATCTTCCTTCCATCTCTTCTTCCTCATCTTCTCTCTCCTCTGTCTTCTTATCTCTCCTTCCTCCCTTCTCTCTCTCTCCCTCTTTAAAACTCCACCTTTAAAACCCCACCTCTTTAAAGCCCCCCCTTTCCCTCCCACTGCCCACTCACAGGCTCTAGCTTTTATTTGACCAGTTAGAATGAGGAGAAGGTTCACATGAGATCACCTGAGTACATGATCTACTTACCCCTTATAGGGGCAGTCCCTCTTGAGGAAGTAAAATTAGCATCAAGATACAAACAGCATCTGGGCAATTCACAACAATAGGAGACAAGGACCTTCAGTGTTTGGACATGCAGATTCCTGATTTGGGAGACAGGATTAATTCAAAGCATTAGAACCAATCCCCAACTCACTCAGTACCTAGCAGGCCTCCACTGTGACTTAGTGAGGAATCCTGCTGTCCATCCTCACCGGCAGGTAATAAGACCATCTCCTGTTGGGGGATGGTTTTGTACACTCCGTATTCAACTCCTGATTTCTTTGCCCAGAGATCTGGTTGCAGTCTACACCTTGGCATTTTTATGAAGCATCTCCTGTCTCAATGTTGTATACAAATTATTCTCCCTCACCTCTGATTGGCTAATAAAACTGACCAGCCTATAGCTGAGCAGAGGAGTTAAGGAGGGATTTTTGGATCCTATTGAGGGGATCCCAGGTGGAGTGAGGGGAGAGAGGAGAGTTGCCATGAGGACACAGATGGAGCAGAAGCAGCCAGGTGGCAGGTGGCTGGGAAGGAGCCAGCATAGTCAGGTTAGAATAGATGAATGTCTGTCCAGTTATAGTACTTGAAGCTTCTTAATAGATATAATAGGTCTCTGTGTCATTATTCATGAACAAAGGAGGTGTAGAAAATCCCCAAATGATGCTTTTACAGTTTCCTCCTTCTCCTGGTTGCTGAGGGATCATTAGAGACCTGGTAGAAGTGTTAGCACATGAGAACTGTGTGACGAGTTACTCCTGCTTCTCTAGGTCCTGTAGTATCAACAGAGACTTGGTGAGATCCATGATGAGCAGGAAGAAGGACCTGCTCCCTCCACTGCATGATGCCTGGGGCTGAGTCGAGAACAGACTTTTCCTCAAACTCAGAAGTAACGGGGTAACTGGAACCCCTTTTCTCTGCCAGAGTAGTATCAGAGAGAACTGTCAAAACAGAAGATTTGAAGGCCAAGTAGTGTTGAAGACCCCCAAATTCGGGAGACCCTTACTCAAGTCTCGGGAAGTCGCGAACACCCACAAACTCCAAGACACCATACCTGGATGCAATCAGCAGAGGTTTATTAGGGAAGAGAGCTGGCAGCCAGTGTTCAAACTGCACACTCGAGGAGTACAGTTTGACCCCACCAGTCAGTCTGGGGAGGGTTTTTAAACCACAAACCAGGGGAGTGGGAAGGGGGGTGAGGGGTTGTCAAGGATACATAAGAATAGCGAAACATTTCAGAGGAGCCCAAACCTAAATGATACAGGATCATGTGAAAATCACTCTGCACACTCATTCTTCTCAAGAATGTAGTCTTACCATGTTATTACCGACTATTTCAGGTTAAACTATTTCTCACTTGCTCTGGTCGAAGTCCCACCTAGGTGACTTGCATCTTTTTGTGGTCAGGAATGTGTCTTCCTGCTTTGGGCCTTCCCCACCCACAGGTGGGTTCTTTTCCCTGAGGCTTGAGGAATGTTAATACTCTAACCGGGATGTATCCCGGGCAGTGAAGGCCTGAAATCCTACATTCAGTTCTGCCTTCTTGGAACTAGTGAGCCTGTATATATTTTATAAAATGGTCTTTATAATTTTTCACTCTACAGTGTCTCATAATATATATTTAAAAATAATCACTCCCAGCAATAATACTCGTTCCCACATTCAAAAGTAAACAATAGGCAGCAAACACTCACACACAGACACACATGCACACAGACACACAAGCACACACACACACAGAGCTGAATTAGCTGTGACCTCAGTACCAGACAAAATAGCAACATAGCAGGGAAAGGGCTTATTTCAGCTCTTGATTTCAGAGGATACATCCATCATAGTGGAAAGGTTATGGCAGAGCTTAATGTGGTGAAACTGTGTGGTAAAGACTCCTCCCATCAAGACCGACCAGGCAGCAGATGGCTAAAACTAGAGTCCGGGCGGTAGATAACCTTCAAAGTTCTGCCCTCCAGTGTCCAGCCAGGACTCAATTTCTAAGGGTTCCATGCCCTCTCAAAATAGTATGGATAGCCAAGAAATTCAAAATGTGAATCTGTAGAGATGTTTCAGATCCAAACTATAATAGATGTTAATTTCCCAGACAAGAATTTAAAGGTGTGGGCTGAGGAGATGGATCAATAGATCAAAGTATTGGTTGTGTACATTCTGGAACCTGGAGTTCAGACCTCCAGATTCACATAAAAACTCAGGAATAGTCTCCCACAGCTGAAACCACAGTGTCATGGTGAGATAAGAGACAGGAGAATTGTGGATACTTCCTGGCCAGCCAACCTGGCTGAAAAAGTGAGCTCCAGGTTGACAGAGAGACCCTATGCTCCTCTCCTGCCATGATAAAACACTGACAGAAAGCAAGTTGGGGAAGGAAAGGGTTTATTTGGCTTTCAGTTTACACGTCACCATCGAGAGAAACTGGGGCAGGAACGTGGAGGTGGGAACTGAAGCGGAGATCACAGAGAACCATTGCTTATGGCTTACTTACAGATAGACTCACATTCAGCTGAGTTCGATACACTTTTTATACAGCCCAAACCACCTACTTACAAATCTCATTGCCCACAGGGGACTGGAGCATCCTAGTCAATTAGCTATTAAGAGGATGCCCTGAAGACATGCCTAGAGGCCGTGTAATGAAAGCAATTCCTCACCTGGAGGTTCCTCCACCCCCCACCCTTCCCCACCCCCACTCCTCACTCCCCACCCCCCCATGTCGGACTGACAGCTGCAGCTAGCTATCTGTTTCAACCCATGTCAAGTGAACATGGCAGTCTGAAAGAGGAGGAGAGCTTACATGTTCCTCTAACCTTAGCACATGCATGGATTACATACATGTTCACACATAAGTGCACACACACCCTCACACAAACAAACGAATTTTAAGTCAGTTATCATTTTAAAAGGCTCAATGGGCAGTTTCATGCATACTCGGAACAAATGAACTAGAAAGGCTTATTAAAGAAATAGAGCCCCTCTCGAGCACGAGGTACTCGTGTCCTGCTTTCAGCGCCTGCAGTGAAGATGTCCCACCCATTCCCAGCAGCCAAGCCCTCCAGTTCCAAGAACCCATGAGTCTTCTTTGATATGGACATCAGAGGGGAGTAAATTGGATGAGTTGTTTTAGAATTGTTTGCAGATATTGTTTCTAAAACTGCAGAAAATTTTTCGTGCATGTTTACAGGAGAAAAAGAAACTGAAGCCACAACTGGGAAACCTCTCCTTGTTAAAGGATGCCCTTTCCACCGAATTATTAAGAAATTTATGATTCGGGGTGGCTGCCATCTCTTTTGCGGCATCATGGCTGCCCTCCGACCTCCGGTGAAGCCCAAGATCATCAAAGAAGTTTATCAGGCACCAGTCAGACCGATATGTGAAAATTAAGCGAAGCTGGCGGAAACTCAGAGGCACTGACAACAGAGTGCGGAGAAGATTCAAGGGCCAGATCTTGATGCCCAACATCGGTTATGGGAGCAACAAGAAAAACAAGCACATGCTGCCCAGCGGCTTCCGGAAGTTTCCGGTCCACAATGTCAAGGAGCTGGAAGTGCTACTGATGTGCAACAAGTCTTACTGTGCTGAGATCGCTCACAATGTGTCCTCTAAGAACCGGAAAGCCATCGTAAAAAGAGCAGCACAGCTGGCCATCAGAGCCATCAATCCCAACACCGGGCTACGCAGCGAAGAAAATGAATAGATGGCTTGCGTGCATGTTTTGTGCTTAAATAAAACCACAAAACCCGAAAGAAAAAAAAAGAAAGAAAGAAATTTATGATTCAAGGTAGAGACTTCTCAAATCAGAATGGGATAGGTGGAGAAAGTATTTATAGTGAAAAATTTGAAGATGAAAATTTTCATTATAAGCGTGATGGGGAGGCTTTGCTGAGCATGGCCAATGGGGGCCCCAGTACGAACGGTCCTCAGTTCTTCATCACAGCAGTTCCAGCTCCTCATTTGGATGGGAAACGTGGTATTTGGTCAAGTAATAAAAGGACGAGATGTGGCAAGGATACTTGAAAATGTAGAAGTGAACGGAGAAAAACCAGCCAAGCTCTGTGTCATCGCAGAATGTGGAGAACTGAAAGAAGAGGATGACGGGGGAATATTCCCCAAAGATGGCTCTGGTGATAGTCATCCATATTTCCCTGAGGATGCAGACATAGATTGAAAAGATGTAGATAATAAAATGTTATTAATATCTGAAGGACTTAAAAAACATTGGAAATGCTTTTTTCGAGTCTCAGAACTGGGAGATGAAAATAGATGGCTATTGAAAAATATGCGAAGGGTTTAAGGCTGTTTTGAGAAAGCAGATACACCTCGACTAGAATCTACAGCCTTAAGTTGTGTGCTGAATACTGGCGCTTGTGAAATGAAGATGTCAAATCGGCAGGGGGCAATTGACAGTTGCTTGGAGGCTCTTGAAATGGACCCTTCGAATACTAAAGCACTATGCCGAGAAGCACAAGGATGGCGAGGATTAAAGTATATGATCAAGCACTGGCTGATCTTAAGAAGGCACAGGAGGCTGGGCAGTGGTGGCGCACACTTGGGAGGCAGAAGCAGGCGGATTACTGAGTTCGAGGATAGCCTGGTCTACAGAGTGAGTTCCAGGACAACCAGGGCTACACAGAGAAACCCTGTCTCAAAAAAAAACAAAAAAAACAAAAAATAAAAAACAAAAAACAAAAACAAAAACAAAACAAAACAAAACAAAACCAAAAAACCGAAAAACCAAAAAACCAAAAAACCAAAAAACCAAAAAACCAAAAAAACAAAAAAACAAAAAAAGGAAGGCACAGGAGATAGCCCCAGGAGATAAAGCTATCCAGGCAGAATTGCTTAAAGTCAAACAAATGAATGATAAAGGCACAGAAAGACAAAGAGAAAGCAGTGTATGCAAAAATGTATGCTTAATAAGAATTAAACTCTCCTTAACTATTTTACATTGATTATAAAAAAGGCATATATATTATATATGTATATTCCTGTCTACTCGATCCCTGATGTGCTTCTCTTGATCTTTGTCATTGTTTACATAGCGGAGCTGACATAGGTTCTTTTTTTTTTTTTTTTTTTTTTGTTCTCTTTACTTTTCATAGGTTCCTTCTTAATGAAGTGTTACAAAATACAGTGAAAGGAAAAAAAAAAAAAGAAATAGAATAGCCAGTCAGTGGTGACACATGCCTGTAATCCCAGCGGCATAGGCAGGTGGATCTCTGTGATTTTGAGGCCAGCCTGGTCTACAAGGCAACTTCCAGAATAGCCGGGGCTACACAGAGAAACTCTGTCTTGAAAAACAAGCAAACCAAAAATGAAAGAAAGAAAGAAGAAAGGAAGGAAGGGAGGGAGGAAAGATGGAAGGAAATATGGAAGAAAAGAAAGAAAGAGAGAGAGGAAGAAAGAAAGAAAGAAAGAAAGAAAGAAAGAAAGAAAGAAAGCATATTTAAAAGTGCTATGTGAAATTTTTAGTTAAAAGTCACCTCATGGGGGTATACACCTATATAATCTTAGCACTTGGAGGCATAAAACAAGAGGATAGTGGATTTGAGTTAAGCATGTGCCAAGCCATCCTGGAAAACGGTAACTGGCTTGCTTTTCTGTTGCTGGGATAAAACACTGACCAAAAGCAAACTTGGGGCTGAAAGGACTTATTTGGCTTACACTTCCAGTTCCTATTCTGTCAGTAAAAAGGCTAAGGCAGGAACTGGGGCAGAGGCCATGAAGGAACATTCCTTACTGACTTGCTCGCTCCTCAGGTTCAGCCAGATTGCTTTGTTTTAATACAACCCAGGACCACCTGCCTAGAGGTGGCACTACCTACAATGGGCTGGGCCCTCCCCTTACATACAGGTTTATCCGATGGAGTTATACTTTTCAGTTGAGATTCCCTCCCCCCAGATGACCTCAACATGCATGAAGTTGATCAAAGCCAACCAACACAGATGATGTCAACAGTAGGAAGGAGGAGACGCAAGACCTAAGTAACTATATGAGGATACACAGTGTCACTTACGTATATTAGAAAAATGATTGGTGATGATAGATACCAACTTCCTCATCACAACCCAGAAGGAAGCAATCCAACGGGTTCCAAAAGCTGAATTTAAAACAAAAACCAAAAACCTATTAGCTTTCCCAGAAGTTTCATACGTCGTAAAAACATCCTTCAGAAATGAAGAGGGAGTTAAGATGTATTTTCACCAATAAAGAAAAACTAAGGGGATTTGTCACCAGCTAACATGTACCAAAGTAATGGTTAAAGTTCATTCTCTAAACAAAGAGATAATGATTAAAGAAAGAGATCTAGACTGGGGAGCTGGTTCAGTGGTTAAGAGCACTCATTGCTCTTTCAGAGGATCCAGGTTCGGTTTCTAGCATCGATACTGAGGCTTACAACCATGAAAAGAAGGTACTGATGCTACTTTGCTAAACTGACATGCTTTTGTTTGTTTGTTTGTTTGTCAGGGTCTTACTATATAGACCATGCTTGGAACGCAGTATGTAGACAAAGCTGGACTCAAACTCACACAATCCACTTATCTCCCAAAAGGCTGGCATTAAAACATGGGTTAACACTTCCAGTATCTAAATGGACAAGTTTTGCCTATCAATTTGTCACCTAAATATCTATGTTTAAGGGTCACATATTAGTGGTGGTGTCAGCTTTTGCCAGCTTCTTGCATTGGGCCCAGTGACACTCAAAACAATTCAAAATAATAAGAATAAATATCTGTTGAATAGCCGGCCTTAAATCCATAGCATCCTGTTGCAGCCCAAGCTGCCCCACGTTTGGGGGCCAAAATGTTGGGGACCACTATATCAATGTTTGACCAAAAGCCTTGGGGGCTAAATTGTTAGAGCCCGCATTGCCCCAAGCTGCTCTGGTCCGTGGGTTGTGGTTCAGCAAGAGAGAGAGTGAGGACGGACTGGAAGAATGGAGACCAGACAGAGTGTGATTTAATCCCATTTATTCTTCAGTCTCTCTTCCTAGTCCAAGTCCCAAGTCTTGAGTTCCTAGTCCCTAGTTCCTAGTCCCTAGTGCTTCCAAGTTCCAAGTTACTTCTTCCAAGTGCCTGATTCCTACTGCCTAATAACTAACTCCAAGTTGTACTGTACTCTTCTGTCTGCCTCTTGCCTTTTATGTCTCACTTCTAAGCCACGCCTTTAAGTCATGCCCTTAGGTCTTGTCTCTAAATCTGATCTCTAAGTCATGCCCTTAAGTCACACACCTTTAAGTCTCACACACCCAAGGGAAGATCCTGGGTATCTAAAGCAAGATGTTATCAGAGTGTGCTCTGCTGTTGTAGGCTATTGTAATCAAATCTCTTGTCAGGGTATATGGCTCAAGATGGCTACAAGGATGATAGCTGCCTTCTGTTGGCTCCCCACAGCATCCCTTCCAGGGCTAAGGGAACATGGTAGAAGAGGAGATGGAAAGAATGTAAGAGTCACAGGAAGGATGGGAGTGTTGTGGGATAACAGAATAGTTCAGGGTATAGTCATGAACTCACAACACCTGTGATTATCTGTGCAACACCTGCACCAGATTGGGCCTATTAACATTCCACCATGGAGCGGGAGGCTTCTCAAGGCCCCATCCTTCCTGAGAATTTTTATGCAGTTAATTAATGGTTGCTAAGGAAACAAAAAAAAATTCCCCCAGTGGTACAGACACGGGTAAGTTGCCCTTACTCCTACAAATAACCCATGCTCCAATTCACACACACACACACACACACACACACACACACACACACACACACACACACACGAGAGAGAGAGAGAGAGAGAGAGAGAGAGAGAGAGAGAGAGAGAGAGGTGGTAGTAAACAAAATAAAATGTAAATCAATTGATAGTCATTCTCAGGTTAGAGACTGTATGTGTTATTATAATCTTAGTGCTTCAAACCATTCCTGGCATTTGGCTGTCAATTGTTCTACAAATGTCCAGTGACACGAATAAACAAAAAGAGTGTACAAGCGTGGAAGCTAAGGAAAAATAATAGTTTGCAAAGGAATCCAACTTTTTGAGCATTGGCACCTGCAAAGATCACTGGTGGTTTTTCACAGTCCAGATAAGGACTAAAGGAGATCACCTAGAGATGAATAATCAAGACATATAACATAGAAGCCTCTTCTAACAACTGTTCCTGCCAACCCAAGACTCTTGTTTGGGTGGTGGGAGGTGTGTGTGTGTGTGTGTGTGTGTGTGTGTGTGTATAAACATTTCCTCAGTGATACAGACACTGGTAAGTTGCCCTTACTTCTGTAAATAACTCCTCATTCACACTCTTGTAAGCAACTTTATTAAACATACATACAGTAATAATAAAATAAATTTATATTATTTATTTATATAATTTTATTATATTAATTATAATAATCAATATATATACACATATACATATACACATGCACACATACACACACACATATATATCTTTAATTTGCCAGATTCAATTGTCAAATTGTCATCTCAGAGGCTTAACTGATGAATAAGCTCACTCTCTGTAGCTCTTTCTTAACTCTGGCTGGCTGGTTCAACTCAGGTGTTCTGGTTCAAACTCCTCTCCAAGCTGACTGATTCAATCTGGCTTCTTTGACCTCACTGAATTGCTCTACTTGGCCTCAAACTACCTCTGGTAATTTGTCCTAATCATCTAGCTCCTTTTTATTCTCTGGCTTCAACTCCCTCTGCTGACATGCACTGAACTGCATGAACTCACAATCAAACTCAACTCCACTGCACTGAATTCACTGCACTGACTCTCAACTCACTGACTCTCTCCCTGATTGCTCTTCAATAGTTTCTCTTTCTTGTGCTGTTCTTTTAAGAGTTGGGTGTATCTTATCTCTGACTCATTCTGTCAAATCTTTTTCTGATTCATCACTTTGTCTGCCCCTCAATTAGACATCACTATCCAATATGGCTGCTTCCTTATACAAACTAACTTTGCCTTCCTTGTTAGGGATTAAAGGTGTGTGCTAAGGGGTGTCTTGTATTCCAGCCAGAGAAGCCATATTGCTGGATTAAAATTCATCTATCTTCATCTATATATTCTTCCATCTTCTGGGATTAAAAAAAATTTTTTAAAGTGTTCATTTTCTGACATGAAATGCCAAGCACAAACAGGCAATTTGCAGAGACAATACAGGAAGTCTCAGAGAAACCAAAACAAAAGCTACAAGGAAGATTGTCTGTGTCAATATGAGGTCATGATTTTCATGCCTTCTATGCACGTACCTGCCTTTCCTACCTTAGTTTCTGGATATAGCCATAAGAAATTCTCCCTTAAAGCAAGGCACAGTGAGAGGCACTTGGGAGGCAGAGACTGGCAGATCTCTGAATTCAAGGCCAACCTGGTCAACAAAGCAAGTTCCAGGACAGCCAGGGCTACACGGATAAACCCTGTCTCAAAAAAGAATAAAAGAAAGGAAATTTAAAAAAAAAAAAAAGAAAGAAATTCTCCCTTGCAAGGAGAGAACAGTAATTAGCCAGATTTGTTTTCTGGTGCTGTAAGCCAACACAATTTTTTGGACATGCTAAATCTTATTTGCTTTCCTGCTTCAAGAATATTGGCACCGTGCTGAGCTCTGTGGCACACACGAATATGTTCTGTCATCCCAGAACTAGGGAGGTGCAAAAAGGATCAGAGGCTTGAGATCAGCTTGGGCTACACAGTAAGACCCTGTTGAAAAGAGACACAGAGAAAGACAGGTACTTCCTTTGGTGATTATTTCTTTGTGTTCTATCACATCTTAAATTTTCCCAGACTTCTTTCTTTCTATCCTTTCAGGCATTATGTTATTACCTAATATTACAGCTTGGGTGTGTTGGGTACACGGTTTTGTTTTTGTTTTTTTGTTTTGTTTTGTTTTGTTTTTGTCTTTGTTTTTATAGATCTTAAAAATACAAACAAAAGAGATTGACTTCGAAAATCTCTGAGCACCTCAGCAAGTCCATTCCTTATAATACTGAAAGAACAAAAAGCCGTCCATAGAGATGAACACTGAAGGCTGAGGGTTTTCCCTCTTGTACATAGGGCTACAGCCATGATCTATTTTCCTGAGACATGAGAAAAACAGGAGCAAAACTCTGTAAGGAAACTTGAGCTACAGAATCTTACACAAACAGTGAAGTGCATGTCATGTCCTAATTGCTTTGTGGCTTCAACACCTCTTCATGGCACCTTAAAAAAAAAAAATCTGCAGATCTGAGAGCGCCTCTCTGCAAATTGATTTCTTCATGTCACCGGGCTCCACACACTCGCAGCCCACGCTCGCTCAGTTGCTAAGTGCACTGGGTTGTCACAGTATGTTCCAGAGGCCCCAGATTTCTCTCAAATGTAAAATATGTGCTTCTGATTGGAGGCAAAGCCCTTGTCTTGAAATACAATATTCTCCAAAAAACAAAGAATCAGCACCCATGAGGTTTCCACTTCAAATTAAAAGCCATTCTCCAAAGGGGAAGCTTAGATACTCTAAGATTCAAGATATTATCTTACAGCTTGGAACCCAAAGATAATTTATAGATTATTTTCACATTATTAGCTTTGCATCATTAGGGAGAAAAGGCTGCTGATGAGATACGTTATGAAGGTTCTCTAACACAAATGAAATTTTAGGTAAAAATTTAAGACTGTGACTTTAAAAAAAAAAGATGATGTCAAAAAAACATATAAAAACAGGTGTAATTTAGTGGGTACATGTGCATAAATTTCACAAAACTCTTCTTTTAAAAAGTTTTAAAAATATATATGTGTGTATATGTGTGTGCATGTGTGTGTGCATGTGTGTGTGTGCATGTGTGTGTGTGCGCGCGTGTGTGTGCGCGCGTGTGTGTGCGTGTGCGTGTGTGTGCGTGCGTGTGCATGTGTGTGTGCATGTGTGTGTGTGTGCATGTGTGTGTGTGCATGTGTGTGCGTGTGTGTGTGTGTGTGTGTGTGTGTGTGTGTGTGTGTGTGTGTGTGCATGTGTGTGCATGTGTGTGTGTACCCATGGAGGCCAGAAATAGGGTTAGATCGCCTGAACCTGGTGGTACAGGAGACTGTAAACTACCTAATGTGGTTACTGGAATGAAACTTTGAATCTCAGCAAGAGCAGGAAATGCTCTTAGCCACTAAGCCCAGCAAATAATTCTTGAATGGGACCAGTTAGCTATGCACAGCAACCCACCGACCTCAAGAGTTTAAAATTTTGTAGAAGAGTTTGGTCACTCATTCAGCACGTTTCTATTAAGTATTTGTTCTGGCCCGGTCTAGCCCCACGTTTGGGGGCCAAAATGTCGCAGACCGCTGTGTCAGTGTTTGAACCCGAACTGCCAGAAGCCTTGGGGGCTAAATTGTTAGAGCCCAAACTGCCCCAAGCTGCTCTAATCCATGGGTTGGGGTTCAGCAAGAGAGAGAGTGAGGACGGACACAAAAAATGGAGACCAGACAGAGTGTGATTCAATCCCGTTTATTCTTCAGTCTCTCTTCCTAGTCCAAGTCCCAAGTCTTGAGTTCCTAGTCCCTAGTTCCTAGTCCTTAGTGCCTCCAAGTTCTAAGTTCTTTCTCCAGGTGCCTAATGTCTAATTCCAAGTTCTTCCTCCAAGTGCCAAGTGCCTAATATCTAATTCTCTGTTCTAAGTTGTACTGATGTCAAGTAACCTGTTGTCTGGTTCTCTGTTCAAAGTTGTACTAATGTCAAGTAATCTGTTGTCTGGTTCTCTGATCTCTCCTCTGTCTGCCTCTTGCCTTTTATATGTCTCACTTCTAAGCCATGCCTCTAAGTCACACCCTTAAGTCATGCCCTTAGGCCTTGTCTCTAAATCTAATCTCTAAATCACGCCCTTAAGTCTCAGCTCTAAATCATACCTTTAAGTCTCACACACCCAAGGGAAGATCCTGGGTATCTAAAACAAGATGTTATCAGAGTGTGCTCAGCTGTTGTAGGTTAATGTAATCAAGTCTCTTGTCAGGGTGTTTGGCTCAAGATGGCTGCAAGGGTTATAGCTGCCTTCTGTCGGCACCCCACGAGTATTTGCTTGACAATAAAACAAATGCTATTGCCCAATAGTAAGATGCTTAAGTTTTGAGTTCTATCATTAGGTAACCTCTCTGTGCCACCAAGTTTAAAAGAGTTTACTTTAAGATTCTATTCTTGCAAAGATTATATATTTAATTAAAATGTACACACACACCTCAAGACAATATGCTGTTTGCTTCTTGTTAACGTGACATGGGCTGGCATCTTCTGGGAAGAAGGAATTTCAGTCGCAACTGATGAGGAATTGCCTCCATGAGATTGGCCTGTGGAGACATTTTCTTGATGTAGGAATGCCCAGCCTACTCCGTTTGGTGCCACTTCCGGGAAGGTGGTCCTGGGTAGTCTAAGACAGCAAACTGAGCTAGGCATGGGGAAACAAGGAAGTGAGCATGATTCCATAGTTCCTGCCTCTGTTCTTGCTTGAGGTTTTTATTCTGACTTCTCTCCGTGATTAATTGAGATCAGGGCGTATAAGCCAAATAAATTCCTTTTCTCCCCTAGCTGCTTTTGATCATAGTGTTTATCACAGCAGGAGAAAGCAAACTAGGATATAGGAAGATAAAAAGAAAGGAAGGAAGGAAGGGAGGAAGGGAGGAAGGAATGAGGGGAAGAAGGGGAGGAAGAAGGGAGGGGAAGAGAGAGAGGGGGAAGAGAGAGAGACAGAGAGAGACAGAGAACAGTTACCACCAACTGGGACAAATAGTTTTATCGGAAGGCATCTTTTTACACTTAAAATAGGAGCAATGTTTGCCAAGAATTCTTACCAGAATATTCCCCTGTGTAAAGCAGAATTAAAGATTCCAACTTTTCTTTAATTTATGAACTTAAATATGACACTCCTTCCTTAAAAGTTTGGAAAGCTCACTGAAAAATCACCCACTGTGAGTGTCTTTTGGCACAGAAATATTTGTTCTGATTTTTTAAAAAAAAATCACTTACTGAATTATTCAAATCAACTACTTAGTGAAAATTTTCATTCATTTTTTCTCTCTTCTCTAGAAAAGTATCTGTTTTATTTTCCAAAGATTTTTGAAAAGTTGTGCATAAATTCTTTTAACTTTGTCACTTGTCTATCTATCTATCTATCTATCTATCTATCTATCTATCTATCTACCTATCTATCTACCTATCTACTTATCTATCTACCTATCTATCCATCTACCTACCTATATACCTATCTGTCTATCTTCTATCTATCTATCTTAGAGAGGGTCTCCCAAGCTGGCCTGGAAGTCACTGTGTAGCTGAGGATAACCTTGAACTCCTGATTCTCTTCCCTCTACTTTCTGAGTGCTGGGTCAACGGCATATACCACCATAGCTGGCTTTTTACCGCTTCTGCTCTGTTGGTTTGGTTTGCACATCAGGCAAACACTCTACCACTGAGCCCCATCCTCTGTCTTGTTTCATTTTTGAAGGTTTTCTTCAAACCTGTAAACAAATGCCCGCCCTAGCACAGGTTGAGCACTGTCTATATAAATCACTTCTTCTCCTTCTTCTCCTTCTTCTTCTTTGTTTTGTTTTTTGTTTGTTTTTCAAGACAGGGTTTCTCTGTGTAGTCCTGGCGGTCCTGGAACTCACTCTGTAGACCAGGCTGGCCTTGAACTCAGAAATCCCCCTGCCTCTGCCTCCCAAGTGCTGAGATTAAAGGCATGTGCCACCACTGCCCGGCAATAAATCACCTCTCCATGAGTAACGGAGCAAAAGTGATTCATTTGAATTAGTTACACACACACACACACTTTATCCCAAGAGTACAAGAAGTGTAGAAATTCAGGTGATATCATGCATTTATTTTTTTTCCTCCAGATTAAAATTTTGAAGCATTGCATTAAAATTTGGGTTATTTTGTGTATGTATGTATGTATGTATGTATGTATGTATGTATTTAAGTTTTGGTTTTTGAGACAGAGTTTCTCTGTGTAGCCCAGGTTGTCCTAAAACAGTCAAGAATTTATAGACCAGGCTGGCCTTGAACTCACAGAGATCCACCTGCCTCTGCCTCCCAAGGGCTGGGATTAAAGGCATACACCATCACATCCCCCGCCCCCAATAGGTTGCTTCATTTAAAAGGCATGTAGGTCAGAGAAAAACTTTGGCTACTTTACTTGATGTTTATCCTATTGGCCTAAGTTTATCCCTCACAGCTAGTCTTGCCCAGTCAAGTCTGTGGGTTGTTCTATTATGATAAGACCACCCAAGGGCTTACTTACTTTTGGTGGGCCAGTCTGAAGTTTTCTACCATAATCATAGGGTTTTCCCTCCTCACCCAGTTCTCTATGTTTCTATGGTTTTTTGTTGCATATTGTACTGGCTGGTTTTATAGATCAACTTGACACAAGCTAGAGTCATCAGAGAGGTAGGAGCTTCAGTTGAGGAAATGCCTTCATGAGATCCAGCTGTAACCCATTTTCTCAATTAGTGATGAATGGGGAAGGATCCAGCCCACAGTGCTTGGTGCTATCCCTGGGCTTTTGGGTTCTATAACAAAGCAGACAGAGCGAGCTATATGGGCAATCCAGTAAACAACACCCCTTGGTAGCCCCGATATCTGCGCCTGCCTCCAGGTTCCTGCCCTGTTGGAGTTTCTTTTCTGATTTCTTTCAGTGACAAGGAGCTTTGTGGAAGTGTAAGTCTTTTCTTCAAGTACTTGCCTTTTTGGTCTTGGTGTTTCACTGAGGCAATAGAAACTCTGACTAAGACACGTGTGTTTTAGTATTTTAATGCTATGTTATTGAGATGATAGCATTGGATGGATTTCTGTTCCTTGTAAATTTTGCTGATTCGTAGATACTTCGGTGTGGGCAACAGCACTAACACTTGCTGATGGATTTGTTCAGGGTAACTGTGAGAGCAGTTCAATATGTAAAAACCCAGCTTCTGACAGGGTTAAAAGTTTTCCAAGTCTCCTAGCAGGCTGGGCAGAGCCAAGAGTGCAGCTCAGCTTGGCCATGAGCTCTGTGTTTCAGGAACATGGCTGACCACAAGATAGATGGCTGATTACGAACAGGCTCTTTGAGAATAGCCTATACAAAATGTTTCCCATGACTGTTCCTTGGACTCTGTCACAAACTGAATAATGGGCTGGGACTTCCCACAGGTACTCTCCAATAACCCTCCTTCACTCCCCCTGGGTTGTGGTTCCCCCCTGGGTTATGGTTTTGGCCTTTAAATTTTCTCTGCCTCCAAAGTCCCAGGGTCAGACCCCACTACCCCTGTGTGGGTCATGGGTCTTGACCTCAACCTGTTGATTGAAATATACCTCTTACTAATTGCATCAAGTTCGGTGTCTTGTGAGTTAATGGGTGGCCTCGAATTCCTGAGGCTTGGGTGAGATCCTCCCCTCCTGTGGGCCTTACACTTCCTAAAACCTCTTACAAAATCACATTTATCTGTGCATAGTGGTCCAAGACTTTCAGCTCAGCACAGGGGAAGCAGAGGCAGAAAGATTGCAAGTTTAAGGCTAGCCTGGGCTATATAACAAGATATGGGTCTGAGATATCAGAGAATGAGACCGAGTTACTGAAAGCAAACTAAAACAAAAATAAGGTTTGATTATTTGGGGAGACTGTGCCTGTGGATTTTGTCTGTAGTTGAGTTTTTCACTAGCTTGTAAGTGGGTCAGGCCATTAAACAGTTCAACCCTTAGGAGCTGAACTTGGTGACAGACATGTTGACACTACTGTGAGAATATTAAATGTAATTTTCTCCCTTCTTGCAATGCTTGTTTTTATCTGCCTTTTATGTGAACGTGTTTCAACCTAAAATGTGAAAACCCAAGTACAAATTTTAGGATGACTTTTGGGGGCAGTGGGCTTTTACGGAAGAGAGAAGAGGTCACTCTGAATTTATCACAGGCCACTCAACAAGGAAGCCCGGTGCTAAATCAAAGGTGAGTTGAGATCTGTAAACAGCTGACTGTGGAATGTGTTATTTCCTTAACTAGTACCTATAGGTCATAAGCTAATTTTTAATTAAGTATAATTCAGATGAATACAATAATTTAACTGAAGCAAAAAGCATGTATCATCCTGTGCTGTATACTGACAGTCTTTCTGATGCATACAATCTAGTCTGATAGACCTGTTACATAAACAACCAGTTGAACCTGTTATGTATAAAATAAATAACGAAATCTATGAAATACTCACATCTTTGTATTGCAAGGCTATTCCATTACTGACAGGTAAAGATAAGTAAGTATTTCTGAAATGACATCTCCTCTAGTCCAGGCCTCAAGATCACAATGTAGCTGAGACTGGTTGGCCTTGACCTCCTTCCTGAACTTTCTCTGTCTCTCCCCAGGTGCTGAGAGTATAGCCCTGTGCCATCACACCTGACTATGACATTCCATGTTAAAATGGATAATCGCCATGACCCTTCCAATGAGTACCTTCTGGAGCGAATAATTTATATCCTGTGAAGACTTCTAGTCTTTTACATTGATAGGCTTAAAGACTTCCAACGTGGCAACAAGTAGAATCGTAAGAGGCAAAGTAGAAGTAAGAGTTAAATGGATGACAATACCTTCTTGTCGACAGACAACTTTGTAAAAATTGTTCGTTTATTATACATATGGGTATTTTTGTGCATGTATGTCTGTGTGTTACAGGGGTGCCTCGTTGTCTATGGAGGTCAAAAAAGGCTGACAGATACCCTGGAACTGGAGTTACAGGTGGATTTGAGTCACTATGTGGGTACAGAGAATTGAACCCAGGTCCTCTGGAAGAGCAATCAGTATTCTTAACACTGAGACATCTCTCCAGCCCTGATTGTCAATGGACAAATTTATAAAAAAAAAATTATTGATCAAAAAGTAATTCTGAAGACTAGGAAAGCCACACAAAGTGTGAGCCTGAGGTATTTAACAGCCTAGACTTGAAGAATAGTCCTCCAAAAAAAAATCAACAGGTTGCCAGTTATGCTCAGTGTACTGGGTCCTGATATCGACCTTGGATACAATTTCTCATAAGCAAATATTCAATGGACAGAAGAATAAAACAAGTTGGATAGCCTTGAAGAGCTAAATGGAACACAGTCTGTTACTAGAAGAAGCTTAACAGGAAAATTCTATAAAGGATCATTAAAGAAAGCCAAAGGAGATATAATTAAAGAAGAACCTAATTTATATACCTATATCTTTCTACATAGCTAGAGATAACTTATTTCAGTTTTAATAGTCAAAACAAGAAAACAGTATCTCAATGGTTAGGAGCAGAGGACCCAGGTTTGATCCTAGGATCTACAGTCTGAAGCTTGCAACTGAATGTGTAGCCCTGATGCTGTTTGTATTCTGATGTTAATTCTGCCTCCTCAAGAGAGGCTGCCCTGAGGAGGAGTGGATCTTGTACTCAGGTGATCTCATGTGAAACTTCTCCCCATTCTAACTGGTCAAATAAAGTCTAGAGCCTGTGATTGGCCAGTGGAAGGGAAAGGTGAGGCTGGAGGTTTTAGAGAGTGGAGGAAGAGTAGGCAATGAGAGAGGAAGAAGGACAGAGAAAGAGGAAGTAGAAAGAAGATGGAGCAGAACCACATGGCCTGGAGAAGCCGCAAGTAGCAAGGGATCTTATAGCTGGGGTATGGAGTAGAGTAGAGGTATATTTGCCCAATCTACCTTGTGTAGCTTATAAATATTGTAACTGGGTTGTGTGGTTTTTGCATAGGCTTACTGAGGTTGGAGATTTACTGCAATACACAAATCCAGTTTTGGGAAAGTATAATGCCCTCCTACGGATTCCTTGGCTCCTGTATACCCACGCTGCACACAAACCCACAAATACATACAAAAATAATAATAAATACTTATAGCGTAACTGTGGTTCCTTCAACATTTTTCTTTTCTTGGATGTGCACATACATAGAAAATTAGGGGCTGGAGAGATGGCTCAGCAGTTAAGAGCACTGACTGCTCTTTCAAAGTTCCTGAATTCCATTCCCAGCAACCACATGGTGGCTCACAACAGTCTGTAATGGGATCTGATGCCCTCTTCTAGAGTGTGTGTCTGAAGACAGCTACAGTGTACTAATATAAATAAAAAATAAATAAATCTAAAAAAAAAAAAGAAGTAGTTGAAACCTAACTGGATGTCCTTTATTTTGATTTCTTCAAGCAAGAGCCAATTCATTCTTAGATTTCCTAGGGCTTAGTTTACTTCTTTTAAGAAGAGCAACCTCTGTTTGCTTTATGGGAAAGAATATGTACGTATGGATCTTCCTGCTTCTTGTGTTGATTTTCTTGCTATATGGGGAACCTCTTGTTTCAACTGTGTGGTGCCAGGCTTTTTTTCTGTACTGTTTTTCCTCAATAGTTTAGAACTTCTCGGTTATCTTATGGACTTCATAAGTCAGGATTAGGTTGGACTATTTAGTGGCTTCAGTGTGTCAGCCAAAGAAGTTCTTGTCTTGGCAACTGATGCAGTTCCTGACTAGGAAGGGAGACTGTGTGGCCATCAGCCTTTTTTTTTGGTGCCTTCCAGCTAAGTAACTCAGGAAAAACTGCAACCCAGTTCACCTTTGATGGTCACCATTTACCTCTCTTACTTAGCCTGGCATAATTATGAATAACGCTTTCTTTCACTTAACTCTGTCCCAACGAAGACAATACATTGCATTTTCATGTGGCTTACAACCCAAGGAAATGACTGGAATATTGTGTCATCTCTCTCCAGGGTCTCAACACTCACTTTGGCAATCGGTGTCTGGCAAGAAATATCCCCAGTTAATTTAGACAGAAGAATTCATAGCCTTGACCTGGGGTACATGCGATGTGCCAGGAACCTAGAGAATAAAGACAGATTCGGTTTCTCTGTGGCAGTGTAATTATCCTCCTGGCTGCCTGCCTGTCTCTCTCTTTCCTAACACTTTAGGTTTCCTCATCAGGGTCATCAAAGCTGTTATCTTTCACCTGTGTAAGAGTAAAGTGTTTCGTTTTGTTTTGTTTTTTTAAAGTCCTGCTGGGTGGTATCATCCATGTCTGACCCAATTTATTTTAATAATCAATATTAACTTTTTAAATGTGCATTGGTGTTTTGCCTGCATGTAAGTCTGTGTGTCAGATCCCCTGGAACTGGACTTACTGACAGTTTTGAGCTGCCATATGGAGCCTGGGAATTGAATCCAGACTGTCTGGAAGAGCAGTCAGTGCTCTTAGCCACTGAGCCATCTAAATATTAACTTTATAATTGTATCTATAATACCATCCAAAAAGACAATAATTATAGGTAAGGCGTGAAGAGTTCATTATGTGTTGGGCCCTGTTTGAAGCTTTCGGCTCCAGTTGCCCTGTGAGGTCATTTTTAGTCTTTCCATCTTCTGGCTATATAAAAAAAAAAAATCGTGAGGTATTAAAGTGGGTAGATTTTACCTCAAAGTCCAAAGATCCAGAAAGAACAAACAACTTGTTAGAAACAGCAGTTGGTTTCAGAACTCATATTAACACCACCAAAAAACTCTTATATTCAGTCAACTCCTCAGCCAGCTCTACTGAGCTGCTCTTAGGTCTGTCACTTCTGTGGGACTTGAGGAAGCAGCGTTTAACCCAGGAAGAGCTCCAAAGGACCTTCATGAACTTGGAGCTCAGCGAGCAGCTTTCTGGCCCTGGTGTAAATGATTGCTATGTACAAATGATTTCTCCACCTACCAGGCAATCCTTGCTTATGAGCACACACCACTTCTTGCTGCTCCACCAGTCTAGAAAATTCTGTTTAGATGTGGCACAGAAAGCAGAAAGCAGCCATAGAGAGATTTGTTCATGGCCCCTGGGCATTCTCAATGGAGAGTCCCATTATGGTGTATAACCCCAAATCACAGGATTTTTAAGTCGGAAAGAGGCAGAAACAACAGACGCTGATCCCACCACTTTGCAAATAAGAAAGGAAATTATAGGGAGGTTGGTTACTTACCCACATCTCACAGCTAATTCCCACATCTCCCAGCTAATTAGTGTAATTAGTGATGAGGCCACAATCACCACCCAGTGT
This sequence comes from Rhabdomys pumilio, assembly GCA_030674055.1. NCBI lineage: Eukaryota > Metazoa > Chordata > Mammalia > Rodentia > Muridae > Rhabdomys > Rhabdomys pumilio. The sequence goes on from JANHMN010000021.1 coordinate 15,085,447, forward strand.
CCTAACAAAGCCACTGCTCGTTCATTCTGTCCCTCTGCCTCTTTCTTTCCTTGTTTTGGGAACAGAAAGAGAAAATGATCAAAAAACCCATGCCATTTCATGTATGAAAATGATTATAATTTTTATCTAAATGCTCTGGACCTATAGTTTTGGAAGAGAAATTACTACTTCAATTTTCAAAGAAATTTAAGTCAGTTCCTCTCTCACGCTCTCTGCCATTTTTTAAGGTTTTTCTTTTTGTGCGATATATATGTTGACTCAGTAAACCACGTGACTCACCACTCCCAGCATAATACTAACCCTTTATCTGTTGAAATTAGCATTTTCTTCTGGATTGATGCTCCTGCCAAGAGCAAAAGCTTTGAGGTCTGGGCTTAAGGTGAACGCATCACCCCTCTGCTGGGGAAGATGAAGATATTTTCTACATTAAGAGTAATGAGTATCAAAAAGTAAAATCTTTTCATCTTTTCTATTTGTTTTTGTTTTTGTTTTTGTTTTTTTTCTCTTTGGTTTTGTTTTGCTTCTCTATAGTCCTCAGCTTTCTGGACATGTATTAATCAGGGTTCTCTAGAGTCACAGAACTTATGGAATGTCTCTATGTATTAAGTCTGCAGTCCAACTAACTAACCCAACCATGGGCAGCTGTAAATGGGAAGTCCAAGAATCTAGTAGCTGCTCAGGCCCATGAGACTGGGTGTTTCAGCTGGTCTTCTGTATAAGCTGGAATCCTGAAGAAGTAGGTTCCAGCAGATGCCCTGGCAAGTGCAAGCAGGTGTAGAGTGAGTCTTCCCTCTCCCAGTGTCCTTATTTAGGCCTCCAGTAGAAGGAGTGGCCCAGATTGAAGGTGTGTACTACCACGCCTGGATTTGGAACATGCTCTGTCCCAGCCTGGCCTTGAACTCAGAGATCTACTCATCTCAGTCTCCTGGGATTAAAATCATGTACTACCTTGCCTGGGCCTAAGCTTTTCATGGCCACTATCCTCAAGATCTGGATCAAAAGCATGTGTCCTCCCATGTCAAGATGTGGGTCAGAAGCCTGTGCATTCCAGCCTCAAGACCTGGATCACAGGCGTGCCCTCCATTTCTGGACTGTAGTTCATTCCAGGTGTAGTCAAGTTGACAACCAGAAATAGTTATCACAGGAGGTGAAGGTGTTCTAGAAATTACACCATTTACAAGGTTAAAAGAAAAATGGGGCGGGAAGTTAAGGCGGGGGAGAAAGAAGAGGTGTTTCATAACTTGTCAAGAGACAACTATTTCACATTGGAAGCAAGCAAAAATACATTCTTGTCTGGGAACAGAAGGAGATGTGTATAAAGAAAAGACTGGGAATGGGGGTAGGGTAATACATTTTTGTCTTTTGTTATGAGGAGAATATATTGATTCTCAAGCTCTTGTTAGAAGTATTAAGCTCTAAAAAAAAAAAAAAAAAAAGTCAAGATAAGAGCAATGACTCCAGTTCACTAATGCCCCTGGTTTCTCTCCTGAATAGTGGCTACTACTATCCCTAGTCCAAACAGGTCACCCAGGACACCTGGGTCACCGCTAATTTTTCCCAGGTACACTGTTATCTGTGTATATCTGAGTGCATGCTCATGTACACATGGATAGAGATCAGAAGAAAACCTGATGGATGTGGTGGTTTGAATAACAATGGCCCACATAAGCCCACATAAGGAGGTGTGACCTTGTTGGAGTGGGTGTGGCCTTATGGCATTAGGTGTGGCCTTTGTTGGAGTAGTTTTGGTTTTGTTGGAGGAAGTGTTTCACTGGAGGTGGGCTTTGAGGATTCAGAAGTTCAAGCCAAGTCCAGTGTCTCACTCTTCCTTGCTGATATCTACTAATTCAGATGTAGAACTCTCAGCTTCCTCTCCAGCGCCATGTCTGCCTGTATACTACCATGCGTCCTGCCATGATGACAATGGACTAGACCTCTGAATATAAGCCAGCCCCAACTAACTCTTGTCCTCCTTCATAAGAGTTGCGTTGCACATGTTGTCTCTTCACAGCAATAGAAACCCTAAGACTCCTGGAAAGGTCAAATTTCTCCTTCCACCATGTAGGTCCCAGGATCACACTTGGGTTGTCAGGCTGGGCAGGAGGAATCCTTGCCTGCTCAGACAATCTCATCAGCATCTGTTTTATTTTCTTAGTAGTTCTTTAGTCTGCTTACATGTTTGCTGTGAGGTTTCATTTCAGACATGGGGTTTATCTCCTTGATGTACAAGCCCCGTCGAGAACACTTTCTCCCTTTCCGTCAGTGACAAAACATGCACATTTTAGGTAATGTTCAGGATAAGCTTGTTTTCCGATTCTTTTATTGCTGCAGCGATGTGGATTTTTGGTTTATTGCTTTAGCCAGTGGATAGAAATAAAATGGGAGACTGGAACTTTATCCATTGTACTGTAGTAATAAAGACATGGTCACTAGAGGTGTGGTGTCCATCTTGAACTTTGTGTTGAAGAGTTACACATAATGGGACAGCAGCAATGGAGGGAGGCCAAGTCCTTCTACATGATGTGTCCCATCATCCCCCAGAAACTTGTTTTTGTGTTTGGACATGACAGCAGGATTTTACTTACTGTGCTTAGAATGCTGTTGGTTTCGGGTCATGCTAGTTGGTTTTAGCCAAATACAATCTTAACATTTAAAGTGATGTGTTTATCACATTATCTCTACATAGATGTAAGTGGATGAACACACAAAGAAATCATCCATGTGGATAAATCTCACAAATATAACATTTCAAAAACACATATGAAATCATACCATGAATTTAAAATCAAAAATGAAAAGTTATTTGTGGATATATATATGTAAATATATATATATATATATATATATATATATATATATATATATATATAATTTCAAAAATATAAACAATCTGTAGTTCTGAATCACAACAACTTCATGGCAGTGGCATCCTTTGAGTAAGAATTTTGCAGATTGGACATCAACTCAACTGATGTGTGACTCGTTATCCTATCAGGCAGAGCCAGACAAGTTAGATGTGTAACTAACAAGTCTAGTCTAACAAGCCGTTACATTAGTGGAAGCCTACAACCCCAGCACTCATGAGGCTGTTGTAGGAAGATGAGAAGTTTGAAGTCTGCCTGGGATGCAGAACAAGCGCCTGTCTTGCAAAACTAAGGGCTGGAGATGTAGCTATATGGTATGGTAGAGCGCTAGCTTAGCAGCCACAAGTCCGTGAGCCATCCCCAAAACCACAAGAACGAAAGACAGAAGGACAAAAAGACAGGGAAAGAAAGAAAAGAAGAAAGGAGGAGGAAGGGAGGAAGGAAGGGAGAGGGAGAAAGAAGGAAGAATTGAAGACAAGGGAGAAAGGAAAGAAGGAGGGGAGAGATGCAGGAGGAAGGAAGAAAGTAGGGAGGGAGGACAAGTCAAGACTAGATATTTAGGATTATAAAATCCAAGTCAAAGACTGCTCAACTTCAGTAAGCAGGAGAAAGCAGAAGTGACTGGTTCACCACAGCTTGTTGCCATTCACCAAAACATCCCTGAATATGTTCCTGTTTGAGTTAAATTTAAGAATACTAACCCTGTAAATAATAAAAATGAAACATACATTGTTTTTAATATAGAGGACATTTGAGCTTATAAAAGTAGAAGACCACCCTGTGGGAAATTTTCTAATTCTTCATAATGATGAGAATAATAACCACCAATTACTGAGCTCTTAGCATGTACCAGGTATGCTATATATATATTCAATTATTTAAAGCAATTTCACAACGATTATCACATGGCATAAATTTTAAAGCTGAGGTTTAGCTAGTGCTCGCATAGGTAGAAAAAGGTTTAGTCTGGTTTCTAAAGAGTTGTCTGAATTTAAAAATCTATATTCTTAAGTGTTAACACTACATCATTTGCCACCACTAATAGTTCTACTCTCGTGGTATTGTCTCATGGGGAGGCACACTAAGTGGTTGTGCAATTAAGGACTATTCAAGGGTTCATTTGTCCCTTCTAATCTTCTTCATGTTCTGCAGTGTTAACTGTTCTAGTCTCCTCTCTGTTGCTGGGATAAAACACTCCAACTGTAAGCAAATTAGTAGGGAAAGGAGTATATTTCACTCTACAGATTACAGTCTATCATTAAGGGAAATCAGGACAAGAATTCAAGCAAGAACTTGAAGCAGAAACCATAGAGAAACACTGCCCACTGGCTCATGCTTAGCTAGCTTTCTTATACAACCTAGTACTACCTGCTCGGGGAATGGTGCTGCCCACAATGGACCAGACCCTCCTACGTCAATTAACAATGGAGACAATGCCCCCATGGACATCCTCACAAGCCAGTCTGAACTGGACAATCTTAATTGAGACTCCTCTCTCAAATGACTCTAGGCTGTGCCATGCTCACATCGAAAGCCAAGTAGAGCACTAAGACTTATCTTAAGTCATTACTCCATGATATCAGTAAAGTTTTTATCAGAAAGATAAACATTAATCTGTAATGAACTTCAGCTTGGTAACAACCTAATAAAGATTGTGACACTGGTCACGTGTACTTCAGTTTGACATTTTCCAACTCATGAGAATGGAGGACTCTCAGAAGAAAGCCTGGAACAGAAAGCCCTAAAAAGTGAAGTGGTGCCAAAAAGCTATTATAGAAATGATTTATGCCTAAGACCATTTAGTTCCTGGATAAAAAACACACACACAACCTTTATATTTACAACAAGCCTTAAACAACACAAAACCTGGACAGATATCTATCCTCTATGCTATTAGAATCTACTTTCCTGTCAATAACCCAGAGTTATTAGTATGTTTCATCTGGGCTGCTCTTAACTCCAATTGTCCAGCCCTCGGGGCCATGTCCTCTTGACCTCACCTAACACATGATGGCTTCTCCTCCTCCATCACCTTTTTCTTCCCCTTGTGGTTCTCCTTTGACCCCCTGCCTATGTCTCTTCTGCCCAGCTATTAGCTGTTGGCATCTTTATTTAGCAATACGAAATAACTTGGGGGCAGAGTCATTTGGGTCTCTTGCTTCTACGTACAGATTCTCTTGTCTCTGGGACAATCCAGTCTTGGGGGACCCAATATTAGCATTAGAATACAAGTAGCATCAGGCTAGCCCACTACAAAAGAAAACTGCTGGGTACACTGTGGATTTGGTAATCTCCATTCAAATTGAAAAATTGAATGTTAGCTAGCTCCATCCCCTTCATTACAACATCCAATAAAAGCAACATTACCAATGAGAAGCTCACCCCCAGAAAGATGCCCTCTTTCCCCATACTTTGAAATAGAGTCATCAGCCTGTTACGAGAAGGTCGGTCGCTAATCACTGCTCAGTGTTAAGGAGATCGCATACAAACTTCATTCCTTGTCTGTACCAATGTTTTGAAGAGTTTTCCTGATGTTTCCTTTTTTGTTTTGATATTTTTGTTGTTTTTAAAGATGTGGTCTCAATGTAGCCAAGGCTGGCCTCAAACTCACGAGATGGACGAGGCTCGGCTTTCACTCTTGACCCTTCTGCCTCTACTTACCCAGTACTAAGATTATCGGCCTGAGCCACCCCTCCTGGCTTCCTTATGTAGTTTCTTCTAGTTCTATAATTTTAGTTCTTACACTTAGGTCTTTGATCCACTTTTAGTTGAGTTTTATATCGAATGAGAGATACGGGTCAGGTTTCAATCTCTTGATCATGGACATCCAGCTGCCCCAGTGTTGTGTGTTAGAGAAACTTCACTTCCTCACTGTATGTCTGTCCAGCCTTTTGGAGACTCGGTTAGATGTAGTGCAGGTTTGTTTCTGGAGTTTTCGTCTACTCTATTGGTTCAGGTGTCTGTTCCCCCCCCACCCCCGTTTTTGTTTGTTTTGTTTTAATGCCAGTTCGATGCTGTTGTAATTACAATAACTTCATAATATCTTTAAATCTGGTATTGTAAAGCCTCTTAATTTGATCTCTGGGCATCTGTGCATGTGGGGTGAGAGGGTGTGTGTGTGTGTGTGTGGTGTATGTGTGTGTATATGTGTGTATGTGAGTATATGTGTGTGGTGTGTGTGTATATGTATATGTTGTGTGGTGAGTGTGTATTTGTGTGTGTGGTCAGTGTGAATGTATGTGGTGTGTATGTGTGTGTATGTATGTATGTGCATGATATGTATGTGTGTGTATGTGTATGTATATGTGTGTGATGTGTATGTATGTGTGTGCGATATGTATGTATGTCTTTATGTATGTGTGTATGTGTGTCTGTGTGATGAGTGTGTGTGGTATGTGTGTGTGTGGTG
>JANHMN010000021.1:15091729-15114229 GCA_030674055.1 Rhabdomys pumilio
AATGTGTGTGTAGGCCAGAGGACCATTGTTGAGTGTCTTTCCCAATTGTGCCCCACCTTACTTTTTGAAGCAGGGTTTCTCATGGAACCCAGTGCTTTGCAATTCAGCTAAACTGGCTTAACCAACACCTCCTGAGGACCCTCTTGTCCATGTTTCCCCAGTGCTGGCATTGCAGACATGTAGTGACACACGTTTTATGTGGACCCCTCCAATCCAAACTCAGGTCCTAAGACTTGCTCATCGAGTACCTCACCCACTGAGTCATATCTCCTGTCCCTTTAGATTCGATTTTTTTTAAAGATTACTAGAGTTCTTTCATATTTCCATATAAATCTTAGGGTTCAGAGTATTTTTGTTGTAGTGACTAAAGAATATCATTTTGTAGCATTTTAATGGAGATGACCCTAAGTATGTAAGTAACTTTACATATGACCCTTTTAACAATTTGAGTTGAGTATGCTCGGCCCATGGGGAGATGTGGCCTTATTGGAGGAGGTGTGGCTGGCCTTGTTAGAGGAAGTTTGTCACTGTAAAGGCAAGGCTTTGAGGTCTCATGTATGTGCTCAAGCCTGGCCAATATAATCCAGACCTTCCTTCTGGCTGCCTGTACATCAAGATATAAAACTCTCAGCTCCTTCTCCAGCATCATGTCTGCCTGCAGATTGTCATGTTTCCTGCCATGATGCTCACGGACTGAACCTCTGAAACTGTAGCCAGTCCCAATTAAGTGTTTTCTTGTATGAGAGTTGCCTTGGTTATGGTGTCTCTTCACAGCAATAAAACCCTAACTAAGACAAACAATTTAATAATATTTAGATTGTCCCAATGGGAAACAGTACAACACTTTAACCATATGACCCACCAGCCCTACTTCTGGGTTTATATCCCAAGGAAATGAAATAACCAAACCAAAGAGATCCTTGCATGCTGCATTTATTGTGGCATTATACACAATACCTAAGCTATTTCACCAGTCTAGATGTCCACCAATGAATAAATGTATAAGTGGAAAAGTGCCCTGAAAAACAAAATCCTGTTATTTGCAGCAAAATGGATATTACTTGAGGATGTTATTCTGAATGAAATAAGGCAGACACAGAAAGACGAGTACCATGAGTTCTCTCTCATATGTGGAAGTAATGACAAAAGAGTCCAAGCTGAATTGAGAATGGTGTTCGCTGCAATTCAGGTAAAGGGTAGTTAGAGCTAATGAGCCATGCTATATATACACATTCGGTTATAACCGACCGCACCCTATTAACAAGTACAACAAATTCACGCTCATCAAAAGCAAGATGTGGAAAGGAAAATAACAGAAAACAGAAGAGAGAGAGAGAGAGAGAGAGACATTTTTGATTCACTTTATAATTGTAACCAACACATACACACACACAGGCACCAACTGTCTTTATCTGGTTTTGAGTGGGAGGCAGGGGAAAGATGGAAGAGAGGAGATGCTGAATCGGTGCCAGGGGCATTCTTCCTCTGTTTGGGAAGAAGCCTGCTCAAACCAATGCAAAAACAACTCTGGCCCCTCCGGATCTTCAAGCCCTCATCTGAGCTCAAGAGGAAAGGAAGAGAATTTGGTCCTGGGAGGAAGGGCGGCTGAAGAGAGACAGGACTTGTTCTTGTCCAGCACCTACTCCTGTTCATTTCCACATCCTAGCTTCTTCGTATTGAAGAACCCTGGACTACCAGACACTTTCATCCACAAGCCCACTACCTGAATTCCTCCATATTTTAAAGGAAATTAGGAGACAGATATTGGTAAAGGAAAAAATGGATTTATTTAATTTTTTTTGAGACAGGTTTTCATGCAGCTCAGGCTAGCCCGGAACTTGCTAGCCTTCACCTTCTGATCTTCCTGCCTTTACCTTTCAAGTGCTGGGATTAAAGGCCTGTATCATTCTGTTTGGTTTTAGTTAGCACTAAGGATCAAACCCAGGGCTTTATGGTATTAGCTAAGCACTTCACCCACTGAGCCACATACCGAGCCAGAAAATAGATTTAATTATGGCTTGGTTCAACCTAGAAGAGAAAGATGCCTAGTTTCTCCCTTCCTTGCCTGTATCTGTGTTATATTTTCAAGGAACAGATGAGAGAAAAGCCAGGAGATATACAGATGTCAGCAACTGGAATGACCCTCAAAGTCCTGTGAACTCTCTTCCTGGGAGGCAATTTCCTCCTCTCTGTCAGGAGTGCAGCATTTCTCTCCCTGGACATGAGATTCCTGGGGGAATGCTAATTCTCTGGGACCCCCGTTTCATAAGGACCCAGTATCTACCATCTTCCTTATAGGCCTCAACTTTGAGTCAAAATAAAATATGGTCTTGTACTCCTCATGGGTCAAATCCTTCCTCTTACACAATAACCTTCCACATATGTGATGATTCAAGTATAATAATAACTAATAATAATAGAAGATTGCTACCATATCGCTCACATGCCAGGTACTTATTGTTGTGGTTTAAATGTGAGTTGTCCCTCATTGGCATGTGTGTTTGAACACTTACTTCAAGCTGATGGAGCTGTTTGGGAAGGCTGTGGAAGCTTTAAGGGTTTTGATGGACATATTACATCACTCCATAGGCCTTATAGTCCCGCCTCCATTTCCGGTTTCCTCTCTAAGCTCTAACTGCAGACACTATGAGGTCAGCCACTATGCCTGCCCCACCACCATGGACTCTATCCCCTCTAACTGTGATCTCAAAGAACCCTTTGCTTCCTAAATTGTTTCTAGTCATGTATTTAATCACAGCAATGAGAAAAGTAGCTGATACATTTGTATCAGTTCATTTAATGTTTCGAAGCCTTGAGTGTTACTGTTACTAGTCTCATTTTGCAGAGGAGAAACACTAAGGTTAAAAAACTAATCCTGGTCTCACAAGTGCATATTCCAGATAAGAGTCTAATCCATTCATGCATTTACTGTATTTCACAACCATTTTTTTCATATTCCAAACTTGCCCTTCAGCCATTCTTGGCATGTTTGCCCTTGTGTGACCCTCTCAGTCCACTTGGCCAGAGCTGCTTTAAAGCAGTCATTGTGAAAGAATGTGAGTTCCCTGGGAAGCAGGCATGGAGACAGAGTCCCCAACATCCAGGAGGTTTGTGAAGGAGCACTTTGATGTCAACACCTGGGGAAGTGTCACAGGGCAGGGACTGGAGCAGAGCAGAGAGCTAAGACATCTTTATAGTGCTCATGGGTCTATCGAAGTCTAAACACAAAATCAGTTTAATTAATTGAATATATAGGATTAGATAAACTCTTGCCCATATCTTATAAATCACAAAGTTTATGGAGACAAAGATCACTCAAAGTCCATTATTAAACCGCACAATGGGTCCAGTGGTGGTGGTGGTGGTGGTGGTGGCGCACACCTTTAATTCCAGTCTTAGGAGGCAGAAGCAGGTGGATTCCTGTAAGTTCAAGGCCAGCCTGATCCACAGAGTAAGTTCCAGGATAGCCAGAGTTACACAGAGAATCCCTGTCTCAAAAAACCCATAATAGTAATAATAATAATAATAATAATAATAATAATAATAATAATAATAATAGTAATAATAATATAAAATGCATAATGCTATCTATGAATGATCACATAAATCATCTGATTTTTAAAAAATGGAGTAGAATATTCACTTCTTTAGAGATGCAACATATTGGTTTCAGGTTTAGTGCGTGCAATGTTACAACAGTTGCCTGGGAGACTCAAGGCCCTAGGACCAATCCCAGCACCACATACACCACCAAAATAGTGGGCTATCTATGCAAACGAAAGGTCCATTTCTCTTGTGAGTGTTAGGAAAAAGTGCAGATTATTAAGTCCCTTCTTCACACACAAAGCCTTTCTGTTTGTTTGTTCATTTAATAAAGAAAGCATCTGCTGGTTGATCCATCAAGTTGCTTGGAGAACTCCACAGTATATTAGCAAGTCTGCTAAATAACAGATAATTAGTCTCTAGGGGGGAAAAAAAACAGGAGAATGCCACTGTGTCCGCAAATCTGTCGCTTGTCTGATGGCTTTTACATTCGGAGCTGCTCCAACTGCTTGCACGTGACAGCAGTTCTGACTGTGTTTCTTTTCAGAACCCACTCATCTGCTCTTCCTAGGGCAAAGCTCCTTCATCCAGGGTCTTCTCTTCTTTGCCAATCACAATTATGACTGAGCTAGAGAAATTTGCATACAGCTAAACAAATACATAAAAGGGAACTATATAGGAGTCTCATTTTAAGAATAACTATGCACTACTGAAATGGAGGACATTCTCAAAAAGAAACTAAAGGCACAACAGGAAATGTCACGTGGTGAGGAAATGGTCCATCGGATAAATTAATTGACTTTGCTCTGTCCAAATTCCACAGCAATATCATGTGGAATCCGTTATAGAATGTGGAATCCATTGCTAAGTTTTGTTTCATTGTGGTTATTATTATTATTATTATTATTATTATTATTATTATTATTATTATTTATTGTTATATTTTACTTTAAGTTATTTATATGTGTCTATGTGTACGTGAGAGCACACACCCATGGAAGAGGCCAGAGGTACAGGATCCGTGGAGTCCGACTTACAGATGGTTGTGTGTTACCCTACATGTGTGGGGAACTAAATTCAGGAACTCTGCAAGAGCAAGCGAGCACTCTCGGCCACCAAGCCTCTTTCTAGTGTCAGGCTTGTTTTTTTGAGACAGAGTCTTATTATATACCAGAGACTGACTGCAAATTCCATCTTCCGGTCTCTGTCACTTGAGTGTGGAAGTTACAGATCTGTACCGGCACATCCAACATGAGATGATATTTATACATTAACTCATGTTTTCAAAGCAAAGGACTTCTAGAAAGTCAACCATCCAGAGTGGTCTTTTACGGCAGTCATAGTGTTTGTCTCAAAGCCTGCCACTATGCACACAATCTGCTAGAACACCAGACAGAACTTCCTGCTGTTTGAAGTAATCCAACCCTCTCCCTTTCCTAAACTAATTTGATTCCCCTGTTAACGCTGAATAAATGTTCTCTGTGGAAATAGTTCCTCGCTAGTCATGCTGAGACAGGAGCAAAATAACTTGGCTTTCGGGTGTACAAATTAAAGTTAGCAGTAAGGTGTCCCCATCCCCACCCTCCAAATAATGAATCTTATTGAAATCAAAGGAAAATTAAACATTTATCAAAACCTGGTATGAAGATACATACTCACAATCTCAGCATTTTGGAAGCTACGGCAGAAGGATCATGAGTTTGAGCCTAGTCTGGTCTACATCTCGAGACCCTGAATCAGAAAAAGTGAATGCTTAGTAGGAGAGCATTTGGCTAAAGTGTGCATCCGCTGGGGGGTATAGCTCAGTGGTAGAGTCTGTGCCTAACACAAACAAGGTCTTGGGATCCTTCCTAGCACAGCCAAAGGTGGGATGAGTGGGTGGAATTAAAGCTTACCAAGTGAAAATTTCTGTATGTATAGCCTTTCCATGTATCAGCTCAAGATTTGAGCATATCAAGTAGGTTATTCTGTATAGGTAGGCTTCCCACAAGTCAACAGAAGACTTCCCATAGACTTATATAATATGCCTTGTGCAATTTTAGAGAAGTCCTTATCGCGCCTCTCTTTGTTTAAAGCTGAGCTATATGAGAGAAACATTGTAAAGAGACTGGCCGCCAGAAAATCTACAGCTGCAAAGGGAAACTGACTAATTCAAGAAATTTGTCTTTCCTTCCTTGTGCTGGTCCTGATCCAGCTGGAGGAAGCTGACTGGCATTTGCTGGTTTTCCTTTGCAATCAGCTGGCTGCAAGCTGCAGAGGAAGCCAGGCAGGTCCCAGTAGAAAGGAAACTGCCTAGCACCTTCGTCAGTTTCCTGTTGCATCTGACTGATAGCAGAGAGGAGAGGATGTGACGTCATGCTGCCGAAATTTATTTCTAAGATGCAGCTGATAAACGCCTCTACCTGCCATTCGGAGGCCAGTGACTTACAGTTTTCTTCTGGCCAAATCGAGGTTCAGACTTGAGCTTGCCTCTTACACATCCCCTAACTACTCAGTCTTCTAAAATGCTTACGTTTATAGAAGAGATTAAGAGTCCAGAGTTAAGATACATATTTTTTCATAAACAGCCCCCTGATGACCTATAAAACTCCAGAAATACACCAAATCTGTTTCTAGGGAAATTAGCTCCTTCAGACTTTGGTCAACGCATCACAGATATTTCCGTAGGGGGAAATGTCTTCTGATTTGGTGACGGGTTAGGGGGGTGTTGGAGACATTTTATTAGATTCTGTTCTCCAAATATTCCTAACAGGGCAGTAAGAAACTTTACTCAAATACTTTAATGACTTCCATTTGATTAAAGAAGAAAATGTAAGTATTTTACCACAGATCTGAAAGCCTTGCACCGTACTGCACAGTCTTTGCCTCTTTCCAGACTTGTCTCAAGCCGACCCTGTGTCATTATTTTTAAGAGTCTACACATTGTGTCCCAAGCTTTCAGAGCTGGGACTAAGGCCAGGCTATCGTCCTAAATGGACTTACCAATTCTATTCTCCTTTTAAAGTTGTGTTTGCGGGTCAAATCCAGTTCAAGGGCCTTGTAATGTGCATCGTCTTTCTGTCTCTTGAAAACTAACTGATCATTCCAGCAATGGAGCACATCTTAGGCTGTTTGTTGTACAGCGCTACTCCCCTACTTTCTTATTTAAGCTTGCAGGGTTTTATGATAAATTAAGGCGAGAAATTCTTTATTGCATGCTCTGAATAATGCCTGCACAGCATCCCAGATGACTACTTTTTTTTCTCTTTGCAGCATGGTCTTATGTAGCCCAAACTGGGCTGGGATGCTCTGTAGCACAGGAATGACATTGGACTTCCGATCCCCCTGTCTCTACCTCACAAATGCTGGGATTACAGGCCTTCACTATGTTGTTTTGTTTTATGCTGTACTGGGAATAGAAGCCAGGGCTTTGTGCAATGCCAGGCAAGCACCTTACCAATGGAGCTACACCCACAGCTACTCCAGCCCTTACATATTAGCTAAATGAGTCTTTGGAGGCTCCTTCTTTGCCAAAAGTTTCTTGGAGTAGGTAGAACTGACACACACACACACACACACACACACAGATAGAGATAGAGATAGAGATAGAGATAGAGATAGAGATAGAGATAGAGATAGAGATAGAGATAGAGATAGAGGTAGATAGAGATAGAGATAGAGATAGAGATAGAGATAGAGATAGAGATAGAGATAGAGAGAGGCAGAGAGAGAGGCAGAGAGAGAGAGAGAGAGAGAGAGAGAGAGAGAGAGAGAGAGAAGGCAAGGAGGAAAGCGAGAGAGGGAAGGGAAGGAAAGAAAAGCAGTAGAATTTACCCAGTGAGAAAGGTGAACTTGGAGGATCCTAGACAAACTACCCTTCCAACTCAGCTTGGGCTACATAAGACCATGGTGCAAAAAAAATTAAAAAATAAAAAATAAAAGGAAAGAAAAATAGAGAAACCACTGTTCAGGCTGATGTGCAGGCATTATTCAGAATATGCAATAATGAGTCCTTAGTTTATTATACAATCATGCAGGCTGCATAAGAATATAGAGATTAAGGAATAAGACTATACAAGAAGCAGCTTAAGGGTCCCAGATAAACTAACTTTCCACTGTTTGCAGATGCTCTACTTTCCAAGCAGACTGCTCTGTTTTGCTGTGGAGCTGAGGCTCGCAAAGTAAAGGACCACCTGGTAACCGATCCCCCTTCTTCCTCCCTGTTTCTCTTCACTCCTGGTTCCCTGGGATTGTACCCTGAAATGATGACTATATAATTTCAAACTTATTTGCTAGGAAATCTGAATAGTCCAAAAAAAAAAAAAAAACTAAACCATGTAGGGGTGATATTTAGAAAATGACACCCAGCCCAGCTTTTTCCCAGGCAGCTACCATGTTCCCACTGCTCCTTGGCTCTGATGGGGGTGTAGGGGGGGAGGAACTCCAGCTAGATAGATGTGCAGGCCTTGGCACCCATGAGACACCAGCGTGGGAGATTGGCTGCATGCTGCAGCCACAAAGCTTGGCTGAACCCCAGACAATATCTGCCATCCTCGCAGTACCCGGTAGAAATGAGACTCTTAAAGCTTAGGGATTATCTAAAGGATTTATATATTTGGAAATGTTCAATCAACAAGATGCCCACACAATTAGAGTTGTTACCCAATATCTAACCTTTTGATAGAAGTTGCTACCCAGGACAGTTTTCGAACCATCTGTGGTTCTCCATAGCCTCCTTCTTCTCCTTCCCTTCCTCTCTTTCTCCTCTCCCCTTCTTCTTTTTCTTCCCTCCCCTTCTTCTCTTTCTCTCCCAGCTCCACCTCCTCTTCTACTGCCTAATCACCAAGCTCCACTGTGAATACAGTGTAGCAGAATAAGTATTCTGCTACAAAACGCTATGCTTAGTGTCAGGGAAAAGACACTCTTTTTGTTGTTGTTGTTTGTTTGTTTGTTTTTCTGTTTGTTTTTGACATAATTTATCCCAGCTACTTGCAAAGCAGAAATAGGACAATCACAAATTCAAGGCCTGTCTGAGCTATAGAGTGAGTTCAAACTCTATGTAGACTACTTAGTGAGACCATATGTCAAAAAGTGGTAAGAGAATTGGGGTTCAGTTGAATGAGCATTTGCCCGAGCATACAGGAAGCCATAGGTTTAGTCCCCACCACCACCACCAATATAATAATAATAGCACAAAATGACAAACACAGGACAAAAATATTAAAACCTCCTTGCCGTATGTCCTAACTGGGGTTTCTATTACTATGATAAAATATTATGACCAGAGCTGAAGAGATGGCTCAGGGATTTAGAGCACTGGCTGCTCTCCCAGAAGACCCAGGTTCAATTCCCAGCACCCATATGGCAGTTCACAACTGTCTGTAACTCTAGTTCCAGAGGCTCCAACGCCATCACATAGACATACAGGCAGGCAAAACAGCACTGCACTCAAAATAAAAGTAAGTAAAAATTAAAAACAAAACAAAACAGTGTGATTAAAAGCAACTTGGGGAGACAAGGGTTTACTTTCGCTTCCATAGTCGTTGAAGAAAGTCAGAGCGTGAACTGAAGGAGGAGCTCGGAGGCTAGGACTTGTTATAGAGGCCACGGAGGGGTGCTGCTTGCTGGCTTGCTCTCTTCCCAGCTTGTTCAGCCTGTTTTCTTATAGTACCCAGGACCACAGCCCATAAACAGGGGCCCTCCCCCATTAATCACTAAGAAAACAGCACTATGGACTTACCTATAGGCCAATCTCATGGAGTCATTTTTCTCAGTTGAGTGTCCCTCTTCCCAAAGGACTCTAGCATATGTCCAGTTGACATAAAACTAACCAGCATGCCATACATGTGTGTCCCTAACATCCCAGGTGATCTTCTATTAACAAATATTAGAAATTGCTTTATATTAACATATTTAAATATTTCACAGGTTTTTGGCTGCATAGTATTCTAATGTGTAGATTCAGTATTTCATACATTTCTGACCTAGACCTAGATTGCTTTTTTTTTTTTTTTTTTTTTTTTTAGTTGATAGCCAAACAACTTGAGGACAGAAAGGATCTATTTGACTTACATAGTTTATCATTGAGAAAAGTCCAGACAGGAACCTGGAGGCAGGAACTGAAACAGAGACTATGTAGAAATACTTCTTACTGGCTTGCTCAGCTATCCAGCCCAGGTCAACCTGCCTAAGGATTGGTACCACACATGACAGGAAGAAAATGCCCTGATAGACACATCTACATGTCCCTTCAAAGAGGGAATCTCAGTTGAGGATTTACCTTCATCAGATTGGCTCAGTTCACTCCGAACTCTTCCAGATGTCTCTGCCTCGGGTTATGCTCTCTCTCATATCTACGGTAAACATCTCTGTACTTCAGAAGTAGTGACATCCTCCTTTTTATTTCTGTTTTTCATCCAGTGTGTGACAAAAGTTTTGCTGCCTTATGGTCGGTGAAACACAATATCTCATCAAAAGCATAGGCCACTCTTGTTTTGTTCTAAGCAGCATCAATTTAACTTCAGATTCTCAAGAGGTTTTTTTTTGTTGTCGTTGTTGTTTTCCTTTTTTCCTGTGAACCATTTGTTCTTGAAGAAATCTTCACCCAGGGAACAATCATCGGAGCCTCTATTTTTAAAATCTTGAGCACCAGTCTCAAAGGAAATTGAAGTGGGGACTTTAAACACAACACTTGCCACCACCGTGATGGTGCCCTTTCCTAGTTGCGAAGTCAAACCCTCTGCTCAAGTTCACAGTCTGGCAAGAAAGGACACGTTTCTTACAATATCCTGCAGTGCAGGGACAGGAGTCAATAAGGCTCATATGCAGCTGTTTGTTCGACTGTGATGCCCCAAGCACATGACACACCCATGCTGGTGTTGTCAGTATCACGACAGCTGACACTTCTATGTGCTAGCATAATGATATTGACATGAAGTCAGTGTCCTGGTTCTTAGAGCCTGTGGTAGTTAGGGATTTCTATTGCTCTGACAAAACCACCACGACCATAAAGCAAGTTGGGGAGGAAAGAGTCTATTCAGCTTACACTTCCAGACCATAGTTCATCCTTGGAGGAAGTCAGGAGAGGAAGGAACTCAAGCAAGAATGGAATCTGGAGGTAGGACCTGATGAGGAGGTCATGGAGGGCTGCTGCTTAGTGGTTTGTTTCACATGGCTTGCTCAGCCTGGAACCCAGGACCACCAGCCCAGGGATGGCACCACCCACCTTGGGCTGGTTCTCCCCTACTGATCACTAATTGAGAAAATGCCTTATGACCGGGTCTCATGGAAGCATTTCCTGATGAAGCTCCTTTCTCTCCAATGACTCTAGCTTGTGTCAAGGTGACACACAGAAGCAGCCAGTACAGAACTCAGAGGATGAAGCCCGTCTGGAAGTGTGGGGACTGGCTAGGATTGGCATGACAATCCTTAACATAGAACAAGTTGCAGGTTATTACAAAGACTACAGAGAGGAGGAGGGATTTAAATATCCACAGGGGCAGAAAGGCAGGTCAGCTGAGGTGAAGAAAAAAAAAAAAAAAAACCAAAATGTATAGGATTAAGTGGAACAGTGGAACAGGAGACTGAGCAAGCTAGAGAGAGCTACATGCAAAACATTATAATTAGCAAAAGGATGGAGGCCTGAGGTATTTTTACTGTAAAGGATGACTAATCTGGGGTAGCCAAAAAACAGTGCTATGTGGCTGTGTGTGTGTGTGTGTGTGTGTGTTTACAGGCAAGGCATATGAAAGACAAATAGAAGAAAAGATGAAGTCACCCTTTAATTAAAGACTCCTTTCTTCCTTGCATTTTTTAGCAAGGCTCGTATTTTCTTATACATTTTATCTGACACACATACAAAAACCCAGTAAAAACACAAATTGGGATGATGGATAAATGACCTATTATAGGGGAGATAGAAGCACCAGGTTAGACAGAGTTGGTCTGGGTTAGTCCCAATCCCTCCAGAAAAATTTAAAACGAATAGTAGGGTATGAAATCTAATATATTTGTAAGGACAAAACGGTTCAGCCTCAGGTTCATTCGAACTAAGCAAAGACTTTTTTTCAAACCTACAAAATAATACATTTTTTTAATGACACGATCTATTGACCTTAGCATCATCCCCTCTTTGCCTCCTGCCCTCATTTGCCGGTTCCTTTCTTCTCCCACAAGTAGTAAGCCTTCTGTTTCCATGCCTTGTATGTATTTAAATCTAGGTTCCGCAATAGGAGAGGGACCCCGCAGTAAAAACTTCTTTAAAATAAGGAGATGCATTGCTTTTATATTTATGATAATTAGAACTATTGGAATAAAGGACAGTCAAAGTGTAGCTGAAAAGAGGGGCCGGGAGTGAACTCGGTTGCATTATGAGGCTCTAATGATCTCCACTTTGTAAACGCCCAAGAGATTTTCCTAATGAATACTCCAGAGTGTAGCCATCTTTAAAAAATCTGCTTGGCTTTAACAAGGGAAAAAAAAAACATGATAATTATTTTTTCAAAAAGACATTGCCAAGGTTTATCCATGCCAAATGCTGAGGGAAATTTTAATGTGAAATGAACCACAGAAAATCAGCGGTGATGAGAGCGGCTTACAAAGACTGTCATCTGCAGAGACGATGGCATTTTCTATTCTTCTCTCGGCTCCTCCTCAAACTGTTCTCGCCTAATCCTCCTTGTTTATATTATCCACCCCCTTAAAACTCAACACTTGACAGACTCCAGGGATTAAAAACAAGCACGCCATTCCCAAAGCTTCACATATAAGGCAAAAGTAGCAACAGAGATTCAAATGACCTCACTGAGATCCTGTCGCATAGGCCAGCCTTGTCCGGCAGATCCGGGCAAGGGCTGCGTCTAGTTAGTTGTCTTTGGTTTGCTTTTTGTGTTGGTGTAGATGGAAATCAAGGCCTCCTGAGTGCTAAGCGGGCATTCTGGGGCTGAGTTTACATCCCCAGTCTAATTATTATTTCGCAATGACTGTCTAAATCTTGCTTGTTTCAGAACTCAGGGTAAACCAAGCCTGCACTTTCCTGGGAGAGTAGGGTGGCGGGTAGGGGATGAGGTTGGGTGTCAAGAACTGCCTTAGAAATGATCATGTGAGGTAAAATTGATTGTTGCATGCAGACTCCACGCAGAACACTCTTAAGCCTATTGTCCCACAACCTTTTCCACTTCTTGTTCAGGAACGACCCCCGACCCCATCCCCAACCTATCCCCACCCCCATCCCCAAATGTGTTCAGAAACATGTGAGCAACATATCACATGACCTGCACATCACATGACCAGCACACCACGTGACCAGCACATGGGATGAGTGCTGTTAGGTCTCAGGCAATCCTGGTAAAACCGTTTTCCTTTCCTAGAGGTTGAGATGGGAGCAGACACATGGGGCCAGCGTTGATTACTACAATTTGAAAAGTTGTCTGAGGTCTCCCTAAAGAGGTTTTACTCTCCAAGGAAAAAGAAAGGCCTTTTTATGTCCCATCCTTTAATTTCACCTTGCATACCTTTGAATAAAGGGTATTTCCTATAGTGGTGACGGTAAGCTGACAACACTAGGGGAAAACTTCTGACTCACTGAGGAAGCAGAATGGAATTTGCTTTGCAGATAACAGCACTGAGTTACTGAATCAGACTTGAGTGAGTCTTCTGATTGAGTAAGGAAAAAAAATACTACTATGGTCTTAGGCCATTTTCTGTATTTGACTCATCCCCACACCCTTTCTTTCTGTAGTACTAGGAATTGAGGCTAGAGTCTCTCACATATTAGCCAACTCAGCTTAACTACTGAGCCATGTGCCCACCTCAGGTTTCTGTTTCTCATAACAGACAGAAATCATTTTCAACACAGTAGAAACTAAGAGTATATACCAAGAGTAAGATGGAACTCTAAATAGGAGAGCTGTGGAAATGTTCACATCTGTCCATATACTGAGTTTTGGAGACCTTCTAGCTGGATGAGGCACGGCCCCAACTGTGTAAAGAGCCCTGAAGAGCTGGTCATCTCCAGATCTTCTCTACTTTCTTTTCTCATATATCACACTTTAGCCCAGATCCTTATTGCCCATGTTCAAGCTCTTACACATTTCCTGACAGACCTCCTGTCTTTTGTCTTTCCACTTTGTGACCTACCCTGGACGTGACAGTTAGATTAATCATTACTTGTATTATGTGTGCACTTGAAGGCCTTTGGTGGCTCTCTCTTTTCTGTTGCTGTGAAGGGACACCATGACCAAGACAACTTATAGAAGAAAGAGTTGATTGGGGTTTACAGTGTCGAAGGGTGAGTCCGTGACTATCATGGCAGGAAGCATGGCAGCAGGCAAGCAGACTTGATGCTAGGGCAGTAGCAGAGAGTTTACATCCTTATCAGTAAGTATGAGGCAGAGAAAGAAGACAAACTAGGAATGGGGGCAGCTTTTGAAACCTCAAAACCCACACTCCTAAGGACGCGCCCCCTCAAACAAGACCACACCTCCTAATCCTTCCCAAACAGTTCCACCAACTGAGAACCAAGCATTCAAATATATTCAAGCCGATTAGGACCATTCTCATTCAAACTACCACACTCCCTAATTTGAAAGTTTACTTTCACACTGGCCTTGTGTTAAGGCTTTTTACAGTAGGAGTCTCTAACTAGACTTAAGGTCAGCTCTCTGTTGTAACTGATTTTTTTTTTTGACAAGGTTCTCATGAGACACGTAATAACTTTCAATAGTTTTTAGTCAAGACATGTTTATTTAACTTTTTTTTTTTTTAATCTTACGTCTTACAGATTTTAGAAGAAACAGTATTGACTGATGACTGGCTATATCTATTGACTTTATAAATAAGCTATTTTGAACAAATAACAACATTCTTATAAATTGTTTGGAATAATTTTTCTTGCTTGAGTACTATGTTTCTTATTATTTTGTGATTTAATATAGACACTTATGGTCTTTAGACACTCAAGAAACTGAGGCAAGAGGACAGTGACTTTGAAGTCAGCCTGTGCTACATGTTGACAACTAGTTTCAAAAACAAAACAAAATCATTAAAAAAAATTATCTGTGCCATAGATTTCATCAAATTAACAGATTTACAAAACAACAATGCTTTAAGTTTGAGTCTCTACTATATATTTTTTTAAAAGTTTGTACGTGTATATGTGTGTGCATGTGTGGTATATACATGCATATATGATATATGTATGTGTGTGGTATGTGCTGTGCATGTATGTGTTGTGTGTTATGTGTGTGTGTCTGTGGTATATACATGTGTATGTGCTGTATATATGTATGTGGTTGTCATGGTTTTGTATATGCTTGGCCCAGGGAGTGGCACTATTAGAAGGCGTGGCCTTGTTGGAGCAGGTGTGTCACCATGGGTATGGGCTTTAAGACCCTCATGCTAGCTGCCTGGAAGCCAGTATTCCGCTAGTAGCCTTCAGATGAAGATATATTACTCTCAGCTCCTCCTGAACCATGCCTGCCTGGATGCCGTCATTTTTTCCTCCTTGATGATAATGGACTGAACCTCTGAACTTGTAAACCAGCCCCAATTAAATGTTGTCCTTTATAAGACTTGCCTTAGTCATAGTGTCTGTTCACAGCATTAAACACAGCAGGAAGACAGTGGCATACACATGTGTGTGTTATAGGCATGTGTGTGCATGGTATATGTGTGACTGGGTGTGTGTATGTATCAATCTCTCCAGTCTCTAACTGTAATTTTTAACTAGCAACACCATTATGATGTGATTTTAAGAAATGCAAAATAGAACTAGCTTTCTGATCGCACACTGTTTAACACGTCAGCCACTGTAGTAACCAGAGTCATAATTTTCCCATCTTTTGCATGTTTTCGATTCCACAACTTTGTTCTTATCAACTTATCTAGAATGTTCTCTTTGTCCTCCCCCAACTAACTCTTAAATGTTCAAGGCTAAGAGTCTTACAGACCTTTCTGGGCTACTGTAACTTCCTGTGGATTTTCTTTCTTTTGAGTTTTCCTGTTGTCTTGGTATCCACATCACTCATTGTGTCTTCGGCTGTGACCTTTAGGCTGTGCATATTTCCCAAATATCAAGAATTCCTCCTCCCTTCAGTGTTTAATAGAATAAGCAAAACTCTGACTGTATATTGCTTTGCTCTTCTGAGAAGAGCACGTGGATTATCTCTCTTACTGTGGCTCTTCAGGCCTCTGCTCCGTGCATCTTTCATCACCGAGCTGTCTGCATTTTCTATCCTTTTTTAGTACCATGTTTCCCCCAAAAATGCATAATTTGTGTGTGTTTCTCTTTCTCCATTCCTTAAAGAACCTCCAACACAAGGCTGGTCCGTGGAACTATCTTCTCCTAAATATTTTGGATTAATAGAATTAAGTGAACAGAATAGAAAATTACCTAATTTCCTATATCTATACTATATTACCTATTACTATATTATAATAAAGTCATTTATAGCCATTGAATATTTGATGTGTTGTCAGACACTGAGCCAAGCATTTTACTTGCATTGTTTAGCTAGATATTTACCCACTAGCACACATATGGTGAGTTAGGGGGCCAGGATTCAAAGTCCCAGGCTTTCTGATCTTAGAGGCTCTAATACTGACCTGCATTTGTAATGCTCACTGCTATCAAAGAACCTCGTACTAGACACAGAGATTTGATTGTTTGCCTATCCACTGTCTAACATGTTTCCCTTTCTTCCTTGTAAAATTTGACTTTCACAGTAAGTGACTACTGCCCAACCCTGAGACCTGTACCTTGATTGATCTCAGCAATTTTGTTCAACATGGATTCACTTAGGTGGAAACATGCAATTCGTTCTGACTAAAAAGCTCTCAAAGGAAATCTTCTGAGCTTTTTCTAGGAAACTATTCCTCTTCCCAAATAACTATTACCTTCCAGAACTGTTTTTTTTTTCTTCCAAGGTGACGCAATGCCTGTAAGTACTGTTCCCAAAGATGAAGACAACACACACACACACACACACACACACACACACACAGAGAGAGAGAGAGAGAGAGAGAGAGAGAGAGAGAGAGAGAGAGAGAGAGAGATGGGATGGGGGAGGGGTAGAGGGAGGGAGGGACAGACAGACAGACGGAGAGAGAAGAAACAAGAATGAAGCTGGTCTTTACTGTTGGCACACCAGAAGACTTCATCCCAAGTATCCCTACTTCTGAACTTTTTGGATAGTACTCTGAGCTCTTATACCTGTTTTGAGCACATTTTCTTGTCTTTACACTAAAAAATATTCTAATGGATGTTTTGATGTCTCTTTCCTAAGAACCTCTCTCTCTGCTGCCATTGCAAAGAGTCCATCTCTTTCTACTACCAACAGGCTTCATTGAATTCCAGGCTCTCCAAGTTCACCTTTTTCTAAACATGAATAAATGTCTCCCAAAATTCTACCACTTTAAACTCAATAAAACAGCTCCCCATATTCTCCATTCCTCCCATCTGTCTTCTCAAAGACTCCCCCCCATCACTTCCTGATCCAAAGGCCCACTTAATGTGTTCTTCTAAAGAATTACTCCCAGAGATTAGATGCTGAAGGCCAGCAGACCTATCACCTGAATCAGAATCTCACTCGGTTCCAGGGCTGCCTAGCTATGTACCTTTTGACACATTGTTTCCAAAGCTCATCTTCATCTGTCAAATGGGAACAATAACTGAAGGGTTGTTAAAATGATTGAATGATGTAATCACCCATACAAAAAACTTTACAACAGTGCCTGGCACTTGTAAGTATTCAAGAGGAAAATACTAATTGGCAATAAAGGAAGGAAACAGGCTCAAGCAGGCTGAGTGGAAAATTTCCACTCAGTTCGCTAGTAACTCATGGATTGGAAAGCCCAGCTCAGTTACCAAAGAAAAATTAAGGACCAAGGTGGCCACATGGATTCAGGTAACAGAAAATGAAAGGGTTAAAAATTTTCAAAATCGCCGGGCGGTGGTGGCGCACGCCTTTAATCCCAGCACTTGGAAGGCAGAGGCAGGCAGATTTCTGAGTTCAAGGCCAGCCTGGTCTACAGAGTAAGTTCTAGGACAGCCAGAGCTACACAGAGAAACCCTGACTTGAAAAACAAATAAATAAATAAATAAATAAATAAATAAATAAATAAATAAATAAATAAAATAAAAAATTTTCAAAATCTCCTAACAGGCTGAGCAGAACCAAGATTGCAGGTCAGCTTGGTCATGAGCTCTGTGTTTCAGGAACATGGCTGACCACAAGATAGATGGTTGATTATGAATAGGCTCTTTGAGAATAGCCTATACAAAATGTTCCCCATGACTGTTCCTTGGACCCTGTCACAAACTGAATAACGGGCTGAGACTTTCCACAGGTACTCTCCAATAATCCTCCTTCACTCCTCCTGGGTTGTGGTTTCCCCCCTGAGTTGTGGTTTTTGGCTTTAAATTCCCTCTGTCTCCAAAGCCCCGGGGTCAGACCCCACTGCCCCTGAGTGGGTCATGGGTCTTGACCTCAACATGTTGATCAAAATATACCGCTTGCTGATTACATCAAGTTCGGTGTCTTGTGAGTTAATGGGTGGCTGCAAATTCCTGAGGCTTGGTTGAGGTCCTCCCTTCGTGGGGGCCTTACAAAAAACAAGGGTCGATGTGGGAGATCAGTCTTTGTCCTCTATGTTTCTCTACTCAAGATGCAAATTTCTCAGAGAATCATTTGTTGGTCTAGTTTGAGTCATATTGTTACCTGTTTGCCTGACAAATTATCTTGGGCAGTGAGACTACTAAATTATCTCCAGTAGTATCCGTAAGCAACTTTCACTACAAGGAATAATTTATAAACAAACATACTAACTACATTTGTTACTCTGTAATTGCTATATTCATAGGGTAAGCATTGTGTCTTATCAGCTACACTGACCAATGTTTCAACTCAACCACACTCATATTCTGAGATTGTTGCTTCATTTTTTCCTTATACAGTTTAACTTGTAACACATGGTTTGCATTTTCAAGGCTCAGTCCAAAAGAAGACACAGGTTTCTTTCTTGCATGTTTTAAGCTTTGGAAATCTGTCGATGATAATGGGGAAGGGATATAACAAGACCGTACCTAAAGGGTAGAATGTGAAGTTTTTAACCCAGAACTATCAGTATTAAAGAGAAAAAGGAGGAAGTACAGATCTAGTTATCACTCTGTCCTCTTTGTTTCTCTCCAAATTTTGTCCTAATTCCAGCCCTAGAATGGGATGAAGTAAAGAAGAAAAAAAAGAAGTTGGTAGAAAAACATCTCATTGGGCTGGCAAAAAAGCATCTCAATGGGCTAGTCTTTTGTTCCTTCTTCAGATGGTATGCTTTTTTGGCATCAGGCATCTAAAAAAGATGACAACATGTTGCATCTATAGGCAAAAGGTATCAATCCCCTCAAGTCTATCTCTGTTATTAAAGATAGTCTGAGACTGTTTGCCCTGTGGCAACTTGTCTCCCAATAGCTCACTCTTGTACCATTCCTCTCTGTGAAGTCATAGGACGAAGCAGCTTCTCGAGCATTATTTTGGCCTCATGCCTTGCAAATGATACTCCAGCTCCTGATCCAGATGTGAGAGCAAGCTGGCCGAGACATCTGTCACTACTTAGTTCATCGGCACTGGTTCTACTGATCTAACTGCCTATGGGGAGGGATATTCATCTCCCACCATCCATGTGGTCTGCTTCCCTCAAAACTGCACACATAGGAATGAATGCTGACAAGCAAACTGGAAGGGAGTCCATGGTTCCTGGTACACTTTTCTATGCAAAGAGAAGAGTAAGAGGAGATATGGGCCTGGTATAAATAAGAGGGAACTCTAACAAGTGGTCAAGCCATAGGGTGGAAACAGAGAAGTAGATGTCAAGAGAGTAGAAAGAAAAACAGGGCAAATATGGTGCTGTGGAAGCCAAGGGAAAGGAAGGTTTGGAAAAAAAAAACAGAGAGACAATAATAAAAATGTAGCATAAGAAATAATGGCAGAGCCGAGTGAGGCAGAGTCAGGTAGATCTCTGAGTTTGAGGCTAGTCTGGTCTACAGAGTGAGTTCTAAGACCCCCAGGGTTACACAGAGAAAACCAGTCTCAAAGGAGGAAGAGGAAGAGGAGGAGGAGGAGGAGGAAAAAGAGGAAGAGGAGGAAGAGGAAGAGGAGAAAGAGGAGGAGGAAGAGGAAGAGGAAGAGGAAGAGGAAGAGGAGAAGGAAGAGGGAAGGAGAAGGAAATAACAATGGCAAATTATTCAAACTTAAAAGGATAGATAATACATTTAACACATGCCACAAAATGAATGAACTCTGGGGATATCACACTGGGCCACAGAAGTCAGTCATGAAAGAACAAGTATCATATGATTTGTTCACATAAAGTAGCTAGAATGCCAAAGCCATGGTGACAGTAAAGTTGAGGTTCCCAGGGTTGAGTGAGGAGAGGCTCATTAGGGAGACAGGGCTTAATGGGTGTAAGGGTCTCAGTTTTCCTGTGAATATGGTGGTGATGGAGGCATGGCAATGCTGTGAATGGTCTTACTGCCACTGAACTGGACACTTACAGTGACTGAGGTGGCCAACTCTGTGTTACACATATGTTACCGCAGTTACCATAAAGACAGGTCCATATGCCGCTAAAAGCTCAGGTTCAGAGAGGGGTGAAAATAGCCCTTGTGGCTTTGTGTCATGGAGACCTCTGATAACAAGAGTGAGGAGGATCTGCCTACATTCCCGATGACCCCATTATTCCCATGTAAGGAGCTGAGCATCCTTTCTGGCTTATAACTTACTTACAGTGAATGTGAGTCATGGCTGATTCAGGCCATGGTCAGCAGCTCCCATGATGAACCTCTTCCTCCTGTCCCTGCCCTCACTGATTCATCTCATTCTCCTGGGTTCTGTCTTTGGCACACACCCACAAACACATGCACACACACACACACAAACACAGACTTCATCATTTTTCTGACTAAAGCTGAACAGGACCGCAATCTTCAAGTACTGTATGAGTAAGCCTCCACTCTGCTGGCCAATATCTTTCCCCTGCTTCCAATTAGTGAACGCTCTTCTTCGTAGGGTCTTTTCCTAGATTAACTTCATTTGACTTCAAAAAATTCTTACCACTGCTTTCATCCCCGTAATCCACTAAATTTCATTTAAAGAAGAGTAAAGTGCCATTTTAATTTATTTGACAGTTATTAGGAGCTTAACATCCTGTAGGCATTTCTTTTCCCACGTCATAAACTCGATAGAAACTGTGTTGGCACAGTGGCTGTTGTGATCATTGCTGAAGATAGAGTCCTTACCTCGGAACCCAACAAGTCAGAGTTTAGCCAGCCTTAGACATGGAGGCATGGAGGTGTATGACTTGGGGCGGAAAAAAAAAAAACAAAAAACGAAAAACAAAAACACCACCCAACATGAATAGAACTGGATGGACTGGTTAAGAGCACTCTTCCAGATGTTCTGAGTTCAGTTCCCCGAAACCACTTAGTGGTTCACAATCATCTGTAATGTGATCCGATGCCCTCTTCTGGTTTAATAAAAACATGAATGCCTAAGAAAAGTATCTCTTTCTACAAGATCATTTACAGCTATTTTGGGAATGAGTGTATCAGTCCATTTCAGTCAAAACTCAACCCCCTGCTGATTAATGAAGTATAGTGAGCCACCCTGACTATGTTGTAAAAAGCTGCGTCTTCTCAAAGCCTAACTGTTACAACAGAGTTCTGCAACGCTTGCTTGCTCAGCTCATATACATTCCAGGTTCCACTATGAGTGGGTCACCGTGGCTGGAAAGACGGCACAGGGGTTAAGAGTGGTGAATGCTCTTACATGGCTGGAAAAATGGTACAAAGGTTAAGAGCAGTGGATGCTCTTTACATAGGACTGGGTTTCATTTCCAGCCACCAACACTCCCCCTCCATGGTAGCTCACAACCATCTATAATTCCAACGCCAGGGAATCTGATGTCTGTCTCTGGCCTTCAGGGCTACTGAGCACACATGGGACACACAACACAAACACAGTCAAAACCTTCATACACATGAGATCAAAATAAATAAGTCTTCTTTAAAAAGCAATTTATCTTATTTTGCCATTTACTCATTCCCACTGACAATTAGAAAACACATGATCAATTAAAGGACATTTCATGGGAGAAAAAGGGGAACAATCACTGTGCACTGTTTAGACAGTTATAGACACACACCAGTTATACCAATTTAATGTCAAAATGAAAAGGCAGAGCTCAGGCTGAAGAGACGTCTTATATTAAAATGTGTTCAGTGCCTCTAGCCTTTTCTTCTGCGCAACATCTGACTGCTCCTCTCTCTGCACTCTGTTGAGTTCTTAAGGATTTTTGCCCCTTGTGGTCCCTGGCTTGATATTATTAACCAAATGTGACCTTGTAGTTGCTCATTGGTCCATCCCACAGGTAACCTATTAAAGACCTACTATGTGCCAAGCAGGCTTTGCTGTAGGCATCAAGGATAAATGACATTGGACAGACATATGTAGTGTAGTCCTGCCTCCATGTAGCCTAGGTTTTACACGGAGAGACAGACAAAGCAAGTCTACAGCAAGAAAATCAACTAATTGGACCACGATAAAGGAAACAAACAAGGTCCTGAGAGGCAAGGAATGACATGGAGCCATCTGCTCCATGATGCAAGTCAGGAAAGAACTCCACAAGGAGGCAAAACAGAAGCTGAGACAAGTAGAAAAGGGAGGGGCTTACATGGTCCCTGAACAGGAAGCAGTCTGTTTAGATGTCCTAAGGGTGTGTGAACGTGTCACCTGTGGGATCAGACCCTTCCTTCCTGTCATCCACAGTGGTTTTATATCTTCCCTGAGGGTTAGTACAATTGGCCTATCTAAGGCACCTGTGACTATTCTTTCCTGTTCTACACAGTACTGATTAGCATGGCCTTGAGGACAGAGACCAAGTCTAAGTCACTTATGTTTTCTTATATAGTGCATTTGAACAGTACCCTGC
>JANHMN010000021.1:15118481-15139908 GCA_030674055.1 Rhabdomys pumilio
GAGGAGGAAGAGGAAGAGGAGGAAGAGGAGGAAAAGGAAGAGGAGGAAGAGGAGGAAAAGGAGGAGGAAGAGGAGGAAGGGGAGGGGGAAGGGGAGGAAGAGGAGGAGGGGGAGGGGGAGGGGGGGAGGAGGAGGAGGAGGAGGAGGAGGAGGAGGAGGAGGAGGAGGAGGAGGAGGCGGAGGCGGAGGAGGCGGAGGCGGCGGCGGCGGCGGCGGCGGCAGGCCATGAGTATGTGGAGAGGGGGGAAGAGGATGAGGAGAGAGGGGGAAGAGGGTAAGGGAACAAGAGCAAGAGGAGAAGAGAGTAAGAGAGGGAGGAGTGGGCAAGCAGCTCCTTTTAGAGTGAGGAGTCAGGCACACCTGGCTGTTGCCAGGTAACGTGGGGCGGAGCCCAGACAAAATGCTAACAGCACCTGTCCCACAGGGCTATTTGGAAGATTAAGTGGAAGCTAGGTGTGGTGGCTCATGCCTGTAATCCCAGCACTCGGGGAGGTTGAGGCAGGGGGATTGACCTGAAGAGTGAGCAGTAGGGCAGCCAGCTCTGGTGTGAGATTCAGGTTTCAAAATACCAAAACCAAAAAGAAAACCCAGCAACATCAAAAGGTTAATTGGGATACTCTCTGTGTCAGTCCCGTTAGTTATATCAATAGCCAATATAACTATTTTGAGGCTACATGTCAATTTTCACATCCAAATGGCCCGTAACCTTTCCAAGTTCTGCTTGTTTATCCTTTCCAATATTCTGTTTCCTTTTAATAGGTGACTCACTTTTAAACCTGAGATACTAAATGAATTATTAAAAAATATTTTGTTTGGGTCTGAAGGTACACAGGTACAGTGTTGGAACTTAAAGTTTGAGACAGGACATTGCAGTTCAATAATAGTCTTGGAAACATAGTTAGTTCAAAGCCTGAACTACATAGAGATACACTATTTTAAAATGTATTTGTGTGTGTGTGTGTGTGTGTGTGTGTGTGTGTGTGTGTGTGTTGGGCACTGTAAAGGCCCCAGTTATCTGAAATGGGAAAGAGTTACTTCTTCACAATAAAACCCCAGTTGCAAACACAGCTTTGAGACGACAGGGCTTGTGCAGCAGTTGGCAACGCACCCGGTTTTTCTGCTTTGATGAAGAAAGCAGCTCATTACCTCACTGTGAGTCACGGCTTACACATCACCTTACACAGCGCACCAGTTCCTGCCACCAGTCCTATAGCTGCAGAAGTCACTGACTGCTCCAGACCCTAGACGTGGACTCACTGGCAGGGAAAGAGACTCGCCTCAAAATGTAAAACTCATACCTCAAATAATTCTTCGGGGGGAAAAAGGCGGTTTGTTGGTTTCTTGAATCACATACTTTAAGGTTCCTGCTTTTGTTCCATAGAGAAGCTCTTGAGTTGCTATTTGGGGAACTGATCAGGAAAAAGGAGTGTTGGGAGTCTGGGAAGACAGAGACAGAGACAGAGACAGAGACAGAGACAGAGACAGAGACAGACACAGACACAGACACAGACACAGACACAGACACAGACACAGACACAGACACAGACACAGACACAGACACAGACACAGAGAGAGACAGGGAGAGAGGAGTAGGGGAGAGACAGATTAAACAAACAGACAGCCAAAGGGAGATAATAAGCCAGGAGTGCTTTTGGCAAAGCTGTCACCAAGAGATTGATAAGACATCAGCTAAAAGAACTTATTTTTAAAAATGAAATAGTTTTAGAGAATTTCATCGTGTCTGGACCCAGCCTTTTCTTTTTGCTGTTATTAAAATCAGAAGATTCCAGGGTTGTCGGCATTTACCTTTGATCCCAGAACTCAGGAGACAAAAGAAAGCAGAGCTCTATAAATTCAAGGCCCACTTGGTCTACATAGGGAGTTCCAGGCCAAAAAGGGTAATGCAATATCTTTCAAAAAGTGATATTCTGAAGCAAAGGACCAACATATTACCATCTAAAAACACATATGATTTCTTCTCATGTCAAACAAGAACAGTCTTGGTACTGCTGCATTTGTATGAAGAAGTCAGAATTAGGAGCATAACATTCTTCTATTTGAAGCAAACCTATTTTCAGTGAGATCAATGTAAATGTATGCCCAAATTGCAGAGTTGTTGAGGACTATTCTTGTGAGAATTTATTATATTATAGCCATTATATTTCATTGGTGGCCCATCCCATATGCACATAAGAAAGTTATTCGGAATCAAACTAAAGCAAAACGAAACAATTTAAGAAAATAACAATCAACCATCAGCTTTCTGTGAAAACAATGTCTTCTGTTTCAAATGCACGGCTATCAAATTCTCCCCAGTTTGACGCCCCACCTGCTGGCACCTGTGCCAGCTGCTTAGAATACCCACCTGCCACCTATGGAATCTTGGTCCTGCTTGTTTTTCTTCTTGGATGACAGATGTCCCGGCTTCAAATCCATAAGCAGATTTAAGCATCTTAAATAACTAAGAGTTGTCTTCAACTGGGGGTGTTACTATTCTCTGAAACTGAAGCCCAGGCTTTTCCTACTGTGTCATTTTGCCATTGTCTGAACTCTGCATAACTCCTTATACTAGAGTTTAATAAATTCTTGTGAGTATAATGCCGAGGCAGACTCTTTGTCTTAAAGATGGGGGTGGGAGTAACCTAAAGCCTTTCCATTACGAGAATATTAGAAGTTTTTACATACTTACTTTTCTTGAACTGGTAGAACAGCAGAGATGAGTTGAGATTTTGCCGGTTAACAAGTTGTTCCCAAATGCCGTCTTGAAGACAGAGTAACCTTTGAACTAAGAAGTATGCTATTGGTACAAGAACAGCTAGAGTCCTCTGAGCAATGTTAGCTTAGAGCAACAGTGGGTTGGGAGAAGAGAGGAAAACAGAAGTCCCACAGGAAGTCAGTGGTTTCTAGGGAAAATGGCAGTCACAATGCTAGAGTTCAGACCTCCAATGTCTTTCAAAAGGCCATGTCATGTGGTAAAGCACCTCCTCACCCCATACCCTCCCAATACCCATCTTCCGCCCACTCACACCCCCCCACACACACACATACCCTGCTATTGGAAGCTGAGGCATAGTGGTCCCTGGAGCCAGGCCCTCAAAGGTATTGGTGAGATTCTTCTCTTTCCCTTCTTTCTTTCAGTCACGGCTATGAGGTAAATGGTTTCCTTTTCCACAGGCTTGGAGCATGGTGTACCGCCACCAACACAGCTCCAAAGCAACAGAAACAATCCTTCATGGACTGAACCTTAATACTATAAGCCGTTTTACCCTTCTCTTTCATAAATTCATTTCCTCAGGCGTTGCTTGCCTGGAAACATGGCGGCATCTAGCAACAGAGAAAAGGAATCGAATGAACTCTGTGGTAGTTGACTGGGCAGGAACTCAAGCATGTGATAAGCTTTCCCTAGCAACCACCCAGCATGCTTTGGGGGGAACTTCAGAGAGGTGTGGAAGAGGCCCTTGAAACAGGTTGCAGAGATGTAGGGAGTCAATGAGTTAAATCCTCAAGACTCTCAGAAAGTGAATAAATGTTTATGATCAGTGACGATGGTAATATAAGTCTACTTGTGTGCTCTTGAAACATGGAAACGTGGGAGTGCTGGGCATGGTGACAGGAACCTGTAATCCCAGCAGGCTGCAGGTAGAAGCAAGAGGGTCAGAAGCACCAAGGTCGTAACTTGTTAACATCTCTACTTCGAGGCCACCCTGGGCTACAGAAGACTCTATCCATAAAATTCAATAAAGTAAAGTGAAATAAAATAAATAAACAGAGTACAATAGCTAAAAAAGGAATAATCAAAAAGAATAAGTTACTCTCATGGAGGCGAAGAGTCATGGATGATTTTACTTAATGTCTTTTTAGGGATTTTTATTATTGCATAATTTTTAAAAGACTTTATCAGAAAGGAGGCAGAGGGGAAAGAAAAGATTTAGTCAATAGTCCATCATAGTCTATAAGAAAAGTAAATATGTTTATTAGAACCTCTCTTTCTCTTTGTCTCTCTGTCTCTGGCTCTGTTTCTTTCTGTCTCTCTGGCTTTGGCTCTGGCTTTGGCGCTCTCTCTCTCTCTCTCTCTCTCTCTCTCTCTCTCTCTCTCTCTCTTTGGTCTCTTCTTCCTCCTTCACTATTCTTCCAAAGTTGACTTTCAACTTTCTTCTAATTCCTCTGATTCATTGCCTTTTTTGAGCAAAACAGATAACTCCCCCTCAGGCTAAGTGATAGTACAGTGTGCGACTTTTGTATTTTGCTGGCTCTGTGTCTCTTGTGTGAGCCCTTCCGACTTGCCTCCACTAGAGGAGTTAGAAGTATCTGACACTCAGAAAGAGATGTCCAGTTTTAAAGCAGCAGAAGGCATGAGTTAGATGAACAAGGAATTACCTGGGTGAACAACAAGGAAAGCTAGTATTACCCAGTTTAACAGTTCAGAAAAGCCCGGGTTGTCAAGCGATGCGAGTGAGGCTTTTTAAGATGAATGCCGGAAACTTCGGTGGAAGTTGGAATAGAGTATTTCACATTAACAGACTTATAAACAAAACTAAGTTTATTTATTCTTGAAGATGACTTTAAGGTAAGTTGTTAAGGATTTATGGAGATTTCGCTATTGTGAAATAAAATGCTTAGCCTTTATAATAAAAAATTTAATACCCAACTTAATCTTATTAAATATAGAACACTTGACCCAAATTCTATATGACCCTGTAGTCATTACTGTGCTTATTTACAAAAGGGTGTAGGCAATAAACCAAATAGCTCTTTTAAGTTTTTAGTTTTCAAAATGCTGCTAAGTAGCCAAGACTCATAAAGAACGGCATACCCAACGCATAATTTGGCAAAGGATCTAGAAGTGCCACGGAAAGGCCCCGGTCTACCTCACCTCTGTTTTCATTTTCTGTTTAACAAACCAGTTACATAAAGAGATGGGACTGCCTCTCACTTCACATGTGATTCATTTGCTATTTTATAAAATTTTTGAATTATATTTAATAACTGAATTACTATTAAAGAAAATTGGCATCTGAAACAAATGCATTAAGAGAGATAGAAGGAAAAGAAACAGGCTTCCTGCCTCTTACACGTTCTGTCTGGTGTTAGGATACTTGCTCAGAGTTAACATAGTGCACGTGAAGCCAGAGATGACCACTTACGATATTTCTGCACTCTCCATCACTAGATGCTACCTTCTTAGAGTCACCAAGTGACTTATCAACGTAGTTGGCTTTGATCTTTCTCCTTCCTTCACCTCTGCCAGCTTTAAGTTGCCCTCTCTGGCTCCAAGGGCACAGTCAAACTTTCATCTTCAGTTCTTGGCTTTCTAGGCTAGTGAGATGGCTCAGCGGTTAAGAGCACTGACAGTTCTTCCGGAAGTCATGAGTTCAAATCCCAGCAACCACGTGGTGGCTCACAACCATCCATAATGAGATTTGATGCCCTCTTATGGGTGTCTGAAGACAGCTACAGTATTTACTTACATATAATAAGTAAATAAAAACCTTTGGGCCGCTTGGGGCCGGAGCAAGCGGGAGAAGGGAAGAGGGGAAAGAAAAGAAAAAGAAAGATCTTGGCTTTCTCTAAACTATGGCTGGCCCTTCTTCCTTGATATACTCTAAATCATTGAGGACAACAGATACTCTCTCTTCCCGTTTTTTTGCTTACCATGCTCAGTATTGAACACAAGCTGGGTCAAGAAAGACTAGAAGGTAGCTAGACAGTGGTGGTGTATGCCTCTAATCCTAGCATTTGAAAGCAGAAGCAGACACATCTCTTTGAATTCGAGGACAGCCTGGTCTACAAAGTGAGTTCCAGAACAGCCAAGGCTTTTACTTAGAAAAAAAAAAAAACAAAACCAAAAACCAAAAACCAAAAACCAAAAAACAGACAGTTGGAAACTAAATATAAACATTGGGGAACTAGAAAGTTCCCAAATTAAAAATTGCATGAGTATTTCTGGTAAAAATAAAGATGTGTTGTTTTTCTTGAAAATGTAATGTATATAGAAATCAGGTAAGAGGTGCTAATATGATTTATTCTCTGACAACAAAATCTGTACAGATTACATGTTTTTTCCTTTAGTCATACTAGCTATCACAGATCCTTCACATTCTGAAATTGAATGCTAACATTATAATGAAAATATAATCATCTGTATATTTTGTCTGAATGGAACTGCTAATCATCCAAGAAAATGTTTATTTTCCTCCGTTTCTTTCTTGCTAAATATTATAGTACTTCTCCACAGAAGACAGATTATTTCTCTGGAGTATTGTAAACTTAGGTCTCTGCCTTCCTCGATGCATTTTCCTCAAAGTATTTTTCCACGACTTTTATAGTCATGATGTGCTGGGGTGGAGGGAAGAACACTAACATTTATTCATTGCTTGCTAAGTGCCAAATACTGTGTTAGGCACTTTTATATTTAGCATCTTGTCGAGAAGCCTTATAGAACACATGCCTGTGTTGTGTAGTAAGAGGCTGAAGCTGAAGATAACTGCCTTCCTCCGTGTCTCACAGCAAACAGTGGAGCCCAGATCTACCACTGAGGCACGTTTCAAATCCTGCAGAATGTCTATTGCATCAGACGGAAACCTTTGAGAACACTTGTGCAAACGGAAAAAAAAAAGGTGGTGGTGGGGGGGAGGCCTTGATTATTTTCTGCATCCTTCCTGGAAGTAAATAGAACATTAAGAAGAAACAAAGCAGGAAGCATAGAGAGACACCCAAGGACTGAAACAATATAACAATAGCTCTACTTATAACAATGTGAACTATTCAAACAGCGATGAAGTAGTTTTTTAAAGACTACATTATTTTACTTTTTGATTACCATGAAGACATTATCTTTCAAACAACAACAACAACAAAAAGAGACTTTATAAAATGTCTTCATACATCCAGGTATATGAGAGATAATAGTGAAACATTAAGCATCAGATATGGAATCAAAGTAGAATTGGAAGATAGGTAATTTTATGAGCTCTAGAAATCATTTTCATTGTAATTGGCCTAATAGCCTTAGAGATCAGGGTGCTCCTAAAACAGGGTATCTTACCTTATGACTATTCCCTCTTGGATCCCAGGGGATACCCCATGAATTGCACAGATCATGTACACTTCAGGTCAGAGCTATAAGGAGTGGAAGTATTTATATTGCATAAATACATAGAATGAGTGTTATTTCATACTGCTTTAATGATTGCCACACTGAGGAGAAGAAGCTAACACTTACTAACACTAATCTGCTTTAACTAACCTGCTGGACATCTCAGGTCAGTATTTTACATAAGGTTAAGTAGTTTTCAGATGTGCCAAACTCACAACTATTCATTGCTACACTCTTGTACTGGAATCAGTCAGAAAAACGTAACCTAGTAACCTAGTGTGTAGCTTTTATTAATCTCTTCTTTGACCCAGAGCCTAGAAACTATCTAGGTATTAAAGCTTCCCTTTTCTTTAAAGGACTTCCCCACCCCCTTTCCTTCTCCCCTGCTCTGGGGCTGTTCACTGTGGCCCAAAGTACACTGTACCTGTCTTCAGATACCCATATGAGGGCACATCAGATCTCATTACGAGATAGTTGTGAGTCACCATGTGGTTGCTGGGATTTGAACTCATGACCTCCATGAAGAGCACTCGGTGCTCTTAACCATTGAGCCATCTAACCAGCCCCTAAAACTTCCCTTTTCAATGCTGCCAGAACACTCAGGCTTACACAGACTGGCAGGTCAGACAATAGTGTTTTTGATAATCATCTCATTTTTTTTTAACAGTTCTATTCAGGCATGATCACACACCGTAAACTGCACACACGTTTCAAGCATCGTATTTGATAAATTTTCACATTCAGTGCACACTGATGAAAGTATCAGCACAATCATTTTTTTTAAAGGATAAAGAAGAACACATTTTATAATGACTGTGAATGTCTTCGTGCCTTTTTGTAATCTTTCCTTCCTCTAAACCCCAGGAACTACTGATTATTTTGTCTCTCCTATAACCGTATATAAAAGAACGTAATCATATTGGAGCTTGAAAGATATCGCAGTCAGCAAAGTGCTTGACTTGGTAGCATGAGGACCTGAGTTCAGTCCCTAGAATACAAGCAAGCAAGCAAGCAAGCAAAGAGCTGAGTGTAGTGGTGGCCAGCTATGATCCCAACCCTGAGATGGCAGGGACAGTGGTGGATCTATGGAGCTTGCTGTTCAGCCAGCCTAGCCGCCTTACTGGCTTCTGCACCAGTAAGAGTCCCTGTCTCAAAATAGAAACCAAAACCAAAACGGAAACAAACAAAAAAACCCAGGTAGACAGAGCCTAAGAAATGACACCCACGGTTGTTTTTGGCCTTCACATGTGCACATGTCACACATTTACCTGCACACACATGAACATACATATACAGACTAAATGTAATCATACAATATTCTTTTCTCTATTGATCATCTATCATCTATCTATCATCTATCAATTTATCATCTATCTCTCTATCACCTATCACCTATCTATCATCTATCTATCTATCTATCTATCTATCTAGATATCATCTACCTTGTACTTTGCCTTTCTTCTCCCAGCATAATCTTTCTGATAAGTTAATTGTTCTTCTTCTGTTTCACGTATCTTTCTTTTGTCTATTTTTGCAACTCACTCTCTCACTCTCCTTTTTTTTTTTTCCTTCTTTTTTTTGAGACAGGGTTTCTCTGTTTAGCTCTGGCTGTCCTGGAACTCACTCGGTAGATCAAGCTGGCCTCGAACTCAGAAATCCACCTGCCTCTGCCTCCCAAGTGCTGGGATTAAAGGCATGCGCCACCACCGCCCGGCCTCCTCACTCTGCTTTCTTTATCAAAATTACTTTCTCCAGTTTTCAGTTTCTGATCATGATACTGGCATAAAATCAGGGATGGTAGAGACTTGTGGTCTCTGACTACCCTGCACTTTTTTTCCTCTTTGGTTAATAGCATATTTTTTCCCTACCCATTGGCTATTTGCATTGTCTACATTACGCCTACTTTGATGTGACTCTTCTGATAAAATGGTTCACATAAGACTCAAGTTGGGTATCAGAGCCACTCTTAGAGTTTTCTGAATGGAACTTTCTGCCTGTAGGTTGGAAATTGCATTAGTCACGTTTATACTACTGTCATAGAGTACCCATGGTTATTGGCTTAAAAGGCTGTGAAGTTGTAAAGGAGTTAGCTCGATGGCACAGGCCTGTAGCCTCCACTGCTTTGGAGGCTGATGTAGGAGAATAGCAAGTTCGAAGACAGCCTAGGCAACATAGGAAGACCCCGTCTCACAATAAAAATTGAGAAGTGAGGCTGGAAACAGCTCAGTGGTAAAGGACCTGCCTAGCAGATATGACACCTGATGTTTAGCGCCTAGTACTATCATAGGTAAACCAACAACAGGAGAAGCACATGAGAACCAGAGCAAAGGTGTTCCAAGGCTGACTTTGTGGAACTGGCTGACAACAGGATGCTCATCCCTGGCTGTTGGAACTTTAGGTGAGGGTGCTGCGTCCACTTGCCTACTTACCAGAAAGGCCAATCTTTTCTTTCTTAGGGAGGCACTCTCTTCCTGTTATCTACATGCTCGTCCTTCGGGTAATGCAGACTTTTTTTTTTTCTCTTGATTTTAGGGGTTGCAGTGGTAGCTCTTGATTGAAGCTGGCTAATTTGTCTATCCTCCTGGATACCGCAGTTTCTTTTCTCTGAGGTATAAACCCAAATGTAAAGAGCTACACATACTGCAGCCATTGGTTGGCTGGCCCAGTGGGGAATGAGCCAAGGGCCCTGACGACATTATTCAAGCTGTTAGTGAAACTATTCATGTGGCATTCGATGGAACAGTTCACACGGCGTTACGACACTGTCCTGTTTAGTCCTTTTAACCTGGCAGGTACTTTATTAGTCCAAGTTTACATGTGGGAAAGTTCTTAAGTAATCTATCGACTTGTCCTACTGGCAAGGTTGGAAGAAGTCAAATCTGCTGCAATCAGCTGCAAAGCATAATTGCTACCATAGTGCTTCAGGCTAGACCTCTGACCTGCTTAGCTTCTCGTTCTCCAGTCTTTTCTTTTACATGAAATTGAACGCTCCTGGCGTTTGTAACTTAATTGCTGAAAAAGTATATTGGTCAGGTTTAATTTTAATTGTTTTTCTCTTTTTTCACCTCCTTCTCAAATTTCTTTTCCTGTGATCTCTCTAAATACCAGATATTTTCTCTAGCCCCCTCTTCACGGTTCTCATCAATTTTAAATGGTCCCGGATCATTGTTAGCTTGGGCATGGAAGTTTGTTGACTGAAAACATAACTTTTTGATGGATGGTCAAAGATTAGGAGATTTTAAATGAGTCTGATCAACTGTCATGAGAACACACTGAGACGAATTGCGAGATGACAGACTACAGGTCACTGCTGCTCCGTGCTCTGTCTCATTCTTAAAAAAAAAAAAATGAAAAAAACATATTAATGTTCATTGATTATTTTCTCTTGGGAAGATTGCCAATCACCACACCATCCTTCATGTACCTAACAGGGAAAAACCAGCGCTTCTCCAGCTCATACGTTTCAACCATATTTAGTAAAAAAAAGAGGACTTAGGCATGGAGAGATGGCTCAGTGGCCAAAGAGCTTGCACCAAAAACCTTAAGAACCTTAGCTCAGATCCTCAGACCCTGAGGCAGGGGCCTCTAATTCCAGCACTTCCGGGTTGGAGACCTGAGGATCTTGGAGGCTTGCTGACCAGCCGCTAGTCCACCTAATCACTGAGCCTCTGTCTCAAAAAAAAAAAAAAAAAAAACACCCCAAGGTTGAGGAGCTGAACTGTAGTGGTATAAGCCTTTAACCACGAAGTAGAGGCGGGGGAGGGGCGAGAGGAGGGGCGGTGGCATGGGGGGTGGGGGAGACAGGGTCAGACACATCTCTGGGTTCAAGGCCAGGGCTACACAGAGAAACCTTGCCTCAGGGGTAGGGGTGAGAGAGGGGATGTGGGGGAGGGTGGCGGGGTGGCGGGTAGGGGTAGAGAATGATAGAGGAAGAGCCTTGTTTTAGTCTTTTTTTTTTTTTTTTCCTTTTCTGTCTCTACTTCTCTGGCATGTTCCACCATGCCTCAAACTTTAAATCTCTTTTATTTCATTAAGAGCCCACTTCTAATTTTTCCTAAATTGAGTATCAGTCTAGGCAAAGGGAGAAAAAAGGATGCAGGGAGGACAAGCTATTTGATCCTTCCTCTTCCTCCTTAGTCTCAGTACAGCCTCGAAGTGAGTCTTCCTAAAAGCCAGGAGCCAAACATCTCTAAAGCAGTTTGTCAGTAACTAAAGAACAAGTTCATTTCTGCCTCATTTTATTCCATGTTCAACGACTTTTGACTCTCTCCCCAGTATTTTCCTGTATGCCCCACGGATACTACTTCTCTGTGGTCAGAGCAGCTTGGCCGTACACTAGCCTTACTGGAAAGAAAATTATTTTTAATCTTAGAACCTCTCCCTGCTTTCCGTATATAAATGTGCACTGTGACATTCCAGAAGAGGCAAATGTGGCATTTTCCAAGTGGATCTGAACTTGGAATTCTTCCCACATCTCTCTCTCCTTCACCAAGTAGCAGGGAGGGAGGGAGGTGTTTTCCCCCCCCCCCCCCATAACACAGTTAACTGCAGTTTGGAAAACATTCAGAGTTTAAAAAAAATAGTATAAGTTTAAAATTATTTTACAAAGCCGGGTATAGTGGTGCTGTCCTTTAATCCCAGCACTTGGAAGGAGGCAGAGAGGCAGAGAGGCAGAGAGGCAGAGAGGCAGAGAGGCAGAGAGGCAGAGTAGCAGAAGGAATAAAAAGGTCTCAAATAAATTTAAAGAAAGAAAGAGAAAAAAAAAGATACAAAAATAAAACTGACCAACCAAAAAAATCCCCCAAATATCAATAATCCCTAAAAATTTCACACTAAGTCAATCAGCATTTACTAGCCACTGCTCATCTTCCAGTTTTCCTCATCGTAGACACCTGAAGCATCCTGTCACCCCCGTCCTCAATCTTATTACCACTGCTGTTTGACTTCGTTTGTCTGTCCTGCGTATGCATTAACCAGTTGGTTCCTTAAGTGGTCTGCCTGTATATGGCTCATTTCCAGTGAAAGAGTTCAAGAACGAAACTATCTTCACCTCTGAGTCTTTAAGGTCTAGCATGGCACCTGGTCCAAACAATGCAGTTTGCAATTTTTGTTTTTAAATGAAAGAACAAATCAACCATAATAATCATCTAGAGTCTAAGGATCAAATTTCTACTATGGTGCTATGGTAGAGAAGATATTTCTTGGGAATTTTGGCTGAGGCAGAATAATCTTTGTTTCTACTGGGCTAGTACCAGTCCAATTGATGTGAAGGAAGAATTTCAGATGCTGAAACTCAGGGTGCAATTATGTAGATTCCCTTCTTACTATTTTGAATATTTATTAAGAGAACAAAAAAAGCACACAATTGCTTTTGAATATAAAACAAGCATGTGAAAATGTTTGGTATAAAAGTGGGTCATGTATAAAAATATTTTTTGTAACTTACAAAGAACTCTGAAAATGATGCTAGCTCTTAAAACATTATAAAATTGCTTGAATTAGCAATTTACATGTAAAAAATCATTAACTGCTGTTTAAAAGTGCATACTCATTTTAAAAGGGAGGCATCGTAAATATGGTCATTCTTACATGGTAAACAAGTGTTAAAGTGTTTGTAGAGAATAATCATTGTTATAATAATCATTGTTAACTTATAATGCTGGTAATTTTGGAGTCACAGGAGAAAACTGGTTGACATGTGTGAACCTTGCAAGTTGTAGAAAATACATTCAGTTTTGTCCAACAAAGTAATAGAAAAAAGGTATCTGAAAAGATACTATTCAGAAGTCCTTAGGAAATAATGAGATTTGAAATTGGATTTAAGACGTACACTTCCTGGTGTCGAGAGCGGAAAAACAAACAACAACAACCAAAAAAATCAACCTTCACCCTATGGGCCTATTTTTGTATGGTTAACTTTTTCTTGGTTAGGGTGTCCACATCCGGGCCCCATTGTCTTCTTTCAGTTCTCTCAGTATCTCCCTCTGGGACTTATGTCTGCTTTTGCTTTATGCTTCTAACCCTACTTGTGGAAAGAAATGGGCCAGCATCACTTTAGTTTGTCAACATATTCAGCTGTTCCTAACCGTTAAAGAAGAAAGTAAAATGACTTACAGAAACTGGGCCAACCTATTTGGCCCGCCTCCTTCAAGCAACAGAATCTAACTCACTGCAACAATATCTCTTTCTGTGTCCTATAACATAGTATTGGCCCTCTCGCAACACACAGTTTTATTGTGGCCATTTTAGGGATTTTTTTTTTGTTTTGTTTTGTTTTTGACCACTGAACCTAGAGCCAACAGTGTAATACATTTAAAAACACTGTGGTTGAAATCAAAGCTTCGTGCGTGGGTGATAACTGCACTAGCAACGCACATCCAGTCACAGAACAGAAGAAAAGTTGCAGCAACCCACCGAGATATTTTTCTGTGGGTCATTTGACATCAACTGGAAAGCATTGTGTACTGTGGCAGGCATCCTGTGTACAGTAGCGCCTGGAATACTTCAAGCAGAGTTTTATTGTTTCGAGGGGACAGTGAGGGACTGATTTATGATCGGTTCCTCACCAATCGCTGTGGACAGGCACAGTGCAGCGTTCTGTCCACCGACAGGGTCTCCCGGCTCTCCCGCTGTGTTTGTTGCAAGGCTTGGGGCGCGAGTTTCCTGGGAATACCCCTGGCCCTCCCAGACCACGCCCCGGCTATAAGCCCCACCCCAAGCAAGGCCCCGCCCCTCCCTGCCGCCGCCACCGCCGCCGCCGGCAGGGGTCGCGCTGCCCCAGGCGAGCCGTGCAGGCGGGGGTGGGGAAGCTCCCGCAGCCGGTCGCTTTTCTCCGCCGC
This sequence comes from Rhabdomys pumilio, assembly GCA_030674055.1. Taxonomy (NCBI): domain Eukaryota; kingdom Metazoa; phylum Chordata; class Mammalia; order Rodentia; family Muridae; genus Rhabdomys; species Rhabdomys pumilio. The sequence goes on from JANHMN010000021.1 coordinate 15,132,417, forward strand.
CGCTGGTTGGATCGTTCAATAAAAGTCTTTTTTTTTTCTTTTCTTTTTTTTTTTCTTTTTATTTTTAACCCCCGCTCTCGCTCGCTCCGGGGAACAGGCGGAGGCGTCAAGCCGCAGCCTCCGAGCGAGAGAAAGCAACGCGCACTCAGACGAACGAGAGCGGCGGCTGCGGTCTCCCCAGCGCCCCGCGGTCCAGCAGCCCGCGCCCCGCCGCCTCGCTCCGCCCCGGCTCCGCGGCCGGGAGTACTGGGCTGTCCGCGAGACTCCGCGGCCCGGGAGCCATGTTGAGCAGGGGGCTCGGCCACGCGTGAGGCGGCCGGCGGCCCTCGCGGAGCGGAAGGCGCGAGGGGGGAGGCCTGAGCCTGAGGCGCCTCGGCGCGTCCGCCGCCACCGGACCTGCATCCGCTCGCTCTGCGCGCCCGCCGGGAGCCCGCGGTCTCCGCACTTGCTGGTGAGTTGGTGGCGGAGCCGGACAGGGATCGTGACGCCTGTCAGCGGGAGGCTCGGGTAGGGATCGTGTCGGTCGCATGTCCGCGCGCGCCGTGGGCTGCGGGAGTGCCGAGCTGGTTGGGGGGCCCTGGGGGGGGAGGGGCTCCCGTCGCTGCCGCCGGAGTTCGCAGCCGATCGGGGCTTCCTGGGAGGCTGGTGGCCCCGCGGGGCGGCGGGAGGGGAAGAGGCGGAAAGTCCCCCCCTGAGACACAAAGGTCCCCGGGGCCGGGGTGGAGACGCGGGCGCCGGGCGGCTGGAGTGGGCGAGGACGCGGCGCTGCGGGCTCCTTGGAGACGCGGGAGGCTGCGCGAGGGTGGGTGGGCAGCTCCGCGGGGGAGGAGCCCTCGCGTGGGGGAGCGGGTCGACACAAAGCTCCGGGCAGCCCTCTTGCTGGCGGGTCACACCCCTGAGTGTCGCTCCAACCGGAGGCGGAGGGACTGTGGGAAACCCAGAGAAGCCGGGACGAGGAGGGTGGTGGGGGTTCCACCGTTGTCTCAGCCTCAGTTGCTTTTCTCGGTGTTTTTGTCCGGTGCTTCTGCTCCCCATCTCAGTTGGGTGGCCCCAGTTTTCTCCTCCACACCACCCCCGCACTGCCACATCGCCTTCCCCTGTGGTTCCCCACTCATTTTCTCTCCTACTTTTCACCCACTCCTTCTGGGGTAAGCGGTATTTTGCCTTCAGCTAGGGGAACGTTTGCTAATGACAGGATGCCTGACTTGTTCTGACCCTGAACTGCCTTGAACTCTTCTCTTTTTTCCTCCCACCCTTTCCTTTCTGGGATCTTCTGTGTCACATGGCCATTAACAATTAGCTTTTCTTCTTCAAAAATGGCAAAAGCATTTAGCTGAAATCCGTGGCGCCTTTCCCTTATGTTAATGTGGCCATGGAAGGCGAATCAGTGGCCCTGCTTTATCACTTCCTAAGCCAAATTGATTCTCAAGACACAAGTTGCAAATTTTGTTTTGAGTCTTGGCCATTCCTTGGGCCAGCAAAGTGTATTTCTGGTAGCAGACCTTCTGTCATTTCACAGGAAATGCTTGACTTAAAGGGAGGCAATTTTTGCCTCCCAACTTTACTGTTTCTTTTTTTTCCTGATCCTTTGTTGGGTTTCTTTTTAATGGCATTTGTGCAAGAGTATCAAGTAGTAGATTTGAGTGACTGTTTGAGATTGATTTTGTTAACCACGGACTAGAAGAAGACCTCTAATCAGTTGAATTAACCTTTGAATCAAGAAATATGTCTAAACTAAATTTTATGAGGAAAAAAAATTGCTAGTGGTAATGTAATTGGTTTTATTTTGTTCTTTTGTGAACGCAAGGAGTTGGCTTATGTATTAAACACGGTGTCACCTGGTTAATGAAGTCATTTCAGTTTTTGGTTGTTCTAACATCTGCATAATTCCATCAACAGTGGGTTCAAACAAAAGAAAACGATATGACTTAGGACGTCTTTAATTTTAATTTTGATTTTTAATGTTATGAAGTGGATACAGGACTGTGAAGAGTGCTGTTCTTTTATCTGGCAAGCCATCTCATAGGCCAGAAGCATTAACTGTTTGAATGCTGCGCTTCAAAGAACTATTGCTGAGCCTTTGAATTGAAGCTGCTTTAAAATTCCACTGCAAGTGCCAGCAAGATTCGGTTGGGAAGGGTGCTAGTCTCAGGGCCTGAATTCAGTCCGGAAGATGGAAAGCAAAGATGGAAAAGGGAGAACACCACAAAATTGTCCTCTGGTTTCCACATGTGTACACCACACACACATCATGGACATAATAATAAACATAATAATAACAATAACAACAACAACATAACCGTTGATTAATAATAAATAACAATCATACATATTTTAAAATTCTTAATGCAAACATAGGGGCTTTAACTATTTTTACAACGGAAATAAGAATGTTAATGAAAATATGAATACGAAGAAAGCCAAAGCAAAATCCGTTTATTGTAGGTGCGGTAATGTTAGTGCCGTTGTAAGGACTAACATTCATGTCTCGCAACATGCTGTCTTTAAAGTATTGACACTAAAATTTTAGATATTTCAGCTAGGGATTTGTCTGCATTTTTTTTTTTTTTTTTGGTTTTTCGAGACAGGGTTTGTCTGTGTAGCCCTGGCTGTCCTGGAACTCACTCGGTAGACCAGGCTGGCCTCGAACTCAGAAATCCTCCTGCCTCTGCCTCCCAAGTGCTGGGATTAAGGGCATGTGCCACCACTGCCCCGCTTGTCTGCATTTTTTAACTTCCTCTCTCCCTGTCAATGTTTTAGAGACCTTTGTGAAATTAACAGGGTCTCATTATTAATTGATGCTTAATATACTTATCAAAAACTGTTTTTCTTTCCTCCACCCTTATTAGTACCTACTTAGATAATAAAATTTTGTGTCACTTCAAGAAAATGTATGCCCAATAAGTGTTTATGAATTGTGGATCGTTTATTTTTTACCTCTATTTTTCTAAATTTTCACATACTTTTACAGCCAGGAAAAATGTGGAATTAAAGTCTTGTTAATATCGTAGTTTTTGTATTCCTAAAATAGGGTTTTGTCAGATTTGTAGTTTATTCCCATCTTTGGATTCAGGCCTAAGGAAGTAACTTCCGGCATTAAATGTGTGACATAGTGTAACCTGTCCTATCAGGTTGGTTATCAGAAGAACAAAAGAGATAAGCACAGTAAGGAAAGATGAAATTGGAGGCCTTACTTCAGTGTGTGTTAACTTTAATGATGCCCATGGTTTATATGCCAGTAGTTCTACAAAATCTAGAAGACAGAAAATCTTGTTGTCCTGTTCCACAGCTTATAGCTGTAAGCCATGTTGACTGCAGGGATTTTAATGTCTGTTTTGGAACATTTAGTTTTCAAGATACTGTGTAGTCGTGCAATTGTGATGGGAAGGTGTGGGGTATAAGAGCATTTGCTTGGCTATGGCAAGGCTTGTTTTCAGCCCTCAACTTCCAGCAAAACTGTTTCCTTTTCCTTCCTTGATGAAATGGAGCTAGGAACTGAAAAGCAGTGGGGTACCTTATTGTGAACAATACAGAAAAGGATTGTGGCAACTGAGGAAGCTATTCAAAAAGGGAAGACCGTGATGCTTTCTGTTACTAAAAAGCGGTCTGAACACAGCATTTCTTTGCCTGTTTCCCTTGTTATTGTCTCATAGTCTTCGATATTTACAAGATGTTACATTTAGAATCTTTATTGTTGTTTTTTAGTCTTTGAATAATTATAACGTCATGTTCTGACATTCTTCTACATGGGCTTTCTACTTCCAGAGTGGATAATTACTGAATAAATGTACTTCTCTGTTGGTGGGAAAAGGCCATTATGTGTTAAACTCTACTTATAGAAGTAGTCTCTAGGTTATTTTAGAAACGATCTCTCCTTTTGTGCATGCAGAGGAAGAACCATTTTGGATTATTTTGAACTTAAAGAGTATTTTTGCTCAAGCTTTTTAATAATATATTTGAAGTATTTTTATAAAATGATTATGACATTTTTGATTTTTAGTGCTGATGTAATGGTATTTAAAATGTGCTTTCCATAGCACTTGTAAATGCTAGAAGACTCATTCCATAGCTCACTAACGAATTCAACCTGTAATGTTGCCAGTTTCTTTGAACTATTTGGAGAGAGGACTGATTTGACTGGCTTTTGAGGATTCGTTTTGTTTTTAGTGCATTTGTTGTCCTTTTGCTCACAGTGTAACCAGTTGGTGTGTGTGTGTGTGTGTTTACTTTTGATGTCTGTAAAGTATTGACCTGGAAAAAGGAATTGTGAAGAGCCTGAAAAAAAAATGTTTTGGGCATAACTTTTTCATTCTGACATGTTTTGGTCTCTCTGCTGGCCAACTTGAAAATCAATAAACATCTACCAGTAAATCTAGTGTTTTATGGTCTACATTAACATGCCATCCTAAACACTTGTTTCTAGGAGGTTGATTTACAGATCAGATCCACAGCTCAGATCAGGACAGCTTGCCTAGCAGAGGCCACAATTAATATTTAACTACTTTTCTTTCTCGTAGTTTATATTGTATACTGAATGATTGCATGGCCCCCAAATTCATGTCTTGAGACCCATAACCTACTGATTAAATTGTTTGGAGCTAGGCTTGGGGGAGCTAATTTAGATTTAGTGAAAATGATCTCATTTTCCAAAGAATCTTTAAAAACATATTTTGATAAACCTTATCTTAGTCCACTTCGTCTTCCATAACCAAACATCACACATTGAGTGGCTTTCTAAAACAGCTTTTTCCTCACTGTTCCGGATTCCTGAAGTCTGAGGTCACAGTGCCAACTTGGTTAAATGTTGGTGAGGGCTCTCTTTGTTTGTAGATGCCTGTCTTAACTGTGGTTTTTCTGGCCTTTTGTTTGGTGCCTGAAGGTGGAGAGGAAGGATGAGAGAAAAAAGGGGGTGAGGGAGCTGAGGGGAGATAGACAAGAGAACATGGGAGAGAGGTTTTTCTTCTTATAAGTGTATAACTAGTATTATAAAGGCCTGCCCTCTGGACCTTGGTTAAATCTAAGTAGATCACCCAGATCACCTCCAAAAACCATTGTACTGGTAGGTGAGAGTCTCAACACATGAATCTGAAGCTACTCAGATGTTCAGTATATAACGTAAACTGTGAGAAAGATCCTCAGTTGTCCCTGGTGCTGTGCTAGACACCATTGTTTTGTTAAATCCTCACAGGAAACCTATTGTATTAGATAACCCTTTTTTTCCTAATAAGGAAGCAAAGACCTTAGGTTAAGTAATTTTCCCCAGGGTCCTACCACTATAGTGACCCAAGATCCAGTTTAAGCATTCAAAAATGCTGTGCTCATAGTGTCTCTACCAGGATGGAATGCTGAACAGCTCGCTAGCTAACAGAAGCAGTGGTAAGTCAGAGGAAGGCACAGGCAGTGTGTGAGCAGATTGTTCCCCAGTCCTCCCCACCCAGGTTTCTTTTATGGATGCTTTACGTACATTTGCTTTCTTTTCAAAATGTCTGCGTTCATTTACGTTGATTTTACATGTATTAGAATTATTGAATTTATGTCATTTAAATTATAATGCTTTCATTATTTGAGCGTATGCCATCTGTGTTGGCCAGCTTTATACTCCTGCAACAGTATACTTGAGGAAAAATAATTACCCTACAGGAGGAGGCAGTTATTCTGACACTTGTTTCAGAGTTTCAGTTTGTGGTTATTTGGCGCCACGGTTTCTGGGCCTGTGGTCAGGCAGAACACCATGGTGAGGTGCATACATGCTGTTGAGCAAAGCAGATAATCTCCTGTTGTCAGGGGAGCGAAGGGAGACAGGAGGAGGAGCCTGGGATAGATTATCTCCTTCCAGAGCCTGCTTCCTTACCTAGACCTTTCTCCTGAAGTTTCCACTGCCTCCCAGCCACTCTCTAGGTTATTAATTTATAAATACCTTAATCTATCTATGAGATCAACGCCTTCATGACCCAGTCATCTTCCAGAGGGTCTACTGTCTGAACACTGTCGCACTGAGAACTGCTTTTAACCCTTGAGCTCCTGGAAATATTTGGGAACCAATCCATGATACCATTAAAGTGAAAACTTCAACAAACACACACACCACCTATTTTTTTTTAAATCTTGATATAGCTTACTGTAAGCAAGGTAGAAACTTTGCATCCTTTTAGTCAGATATCCACTGAGAATAGAACTATAATTTTTTTTTATGTTGAAAATTGATCTTTGGGATAGAAAAACTATAAATTAGTATTGTTAACATACATTTCTTACTCAGTTTAAAGAACAGAAAATATTTCCTGAAAGGTGTTTTATTAAGGTAAAAAGAAATCCCCCTCCTGTAAAGCCTAATAATAAGAATCATTTAGCTGGTCATATTGGCACATACCTGCAGTCTCAGTGCTGAGGAGGATGAGGCAGGAGGATTACAAGCAACTTTAAAGCCATTCTGAGCTATACAGTGAGATTTTGTCTCAAAAAAATTAAACAAAAAAGACAAGGCTTTGTGTTTTGAAGTGTGTGTGGTGTGTGTGTGTGTGTGTGTGTGTGTGTGTGTGATGTGTATACTCATATGTACAGAGGTCAGAGGTCAATATGATGTGTCCTGTTCTCTACCTTCATTAGTTTTTTCTTCTCTCTTTCTTTTTTTTCTTTTTATGTTTCAGAGATTCTCTCAATTGAACTTGAGTTAAGTTTGTCACCAGGACTGGACAGGTAGCGCACCCTGCTCTGTGTCTACCTATCCAGCACTGGTCTGTAGACAAGGCCACCATGCAGAGCTCTTCTCCTGGATTCTAGAAACCTGAACTCAGGACCACATGCTTTAGGGAAGCCTTTTGTGACAGGTCTATCTCTCTAGCCCTCTGTCTCTTCATGGCGTGTGTTTTCCCCCCATTTTATGTACTTGTTGCTATATGTTCAAGAATTTTCAGTTTTCTGTGTATGTGAATAATGAAGAAAATATTCAAAGGTATCTTTCCACTATATCCTAGATTATGTGGTCATTTTGGTTTTCTCAAAGCATATCTATAATGCAGTATTTTTCATTGATGACTGATAGTTGTTTTTAGCACATGTTAATGTTCACTAATAAAAGTAAAGGAAAATGGCAATGTAAATTAAAGCTGTCGCTCAACAATGAGGAAACATGGGTGTTGATATTATAATGCTGGGAAACTTGGAGAGAACATCTCAGTTTTGAGGCCAAAATGCCATTTCCTCTGACATCTTCCTTATTCTGGTCTGACAGGGTTGTGGCAATTACGTTATTAGGAACATTTATGTCTGCTGTAGTGCTGACTTCGTTCTGTTGTAGGGAATGTTTAAGACTCTCTCCTTTTGACTTCCTGCTCTGTTTCCCTTTTCCGTGATCTCATCTGCACACCCCTTTTATACATTGTTCAGTTCAGTGGACTGGGGGACTAGGGAACACCACACTGATACATTGTTCAATTCACTTGTTGGGGGTGGGGTGGACTAGGGAACACCACCCTGATACATTGTTCAGTTC
>JANHMN010000021.1:15139918-15157620 GCA_030674055.1 Rhabdomys pumilio
GGGGTGGGGTGGACTAGGGAACACCACCCTGATACATTGTTCAGTTCAGTGGACTGGGGGGGGGTGGACACTAGGGCACACCACTCTGATACATTGTTCAGTTCAGTGGAGGGGGGGGGACTAAGGAACACCACTCTGATACATTGTTTAGTTCAGTGGACTGGGAGGATTAGGGAACACCACCCTGATACATTGTTTAGTTGAGTGGACTGGGGGAGGGGTGATGGGGGGATTAGGGAACGTGTCCCTGGTGGTAAAGTACCATTAGAGTTGTTGGCCTGGAAACAATAGAGTAATTTCAGGTTCTGAATATTGGAGAAAACCATGTTGGCAGTGTTTGTGTGAGAGTAATCTAGAAATCGATTATAGGCCATTTTAGAGGGGTAGTAATTTGGCATTTTGAGACTTTAATTATGTGTGAGCTGTACTGACTTGTTAGAGAAAACGAAGAGAAAAGGTTTGTGACCCTCAAAAATGGTTGTCTTTTAGACAAACTAAACAAAACTAGCATATTTTCCCATAAAATATTTATTTCTAAAGGTCTAAAAACAGTGGTCAGTACTAGTAATTTTGTTTAACTGAAAAACTTTGCTTTCTGATGAGGTCTAGTTCTTTAGCTTTGTATATAGTGCGGGACTTGAATATACTTACAATGTACTGAGTTGTGTTGCAACTCAAGGTATGTTGCAATCAACAAGGATTGAATGGGACTGTAATATTGTTCCTGCAACAAATATATTTATTTTCTAGTATAATTAAATTTAAAATGTTCCACTTTTAAAATTAAGGACTATTAAGGCTGAATCTTAAATTATATCTGTGTTGGTGTAGCTCTGTTATAATAATACATTTGTTTTGTAAACCAGTGGCTATGGTCTGGTAACATCATGTTAAAAATGTAACATTTAAAAGTGAACTTTCAGTTTATGAGATTTAGAGCTTTTCAAATATCCCAACTTATTACATAGCCTTGATTCATTAATTTTTCTGTCATGTTTTTTAGGTCAAAATTATTACATGTATTACTTCAGAAATAATGGAATGAGCACTGTATTTGGTAATATAATAGAGATTGGATCGGTTCAGGTTGATTAGTGATTTATAAAGACAAAAGAATAAAAATAGAATGGGCTTTTTAAACTTCATACCTCTTGGATTTTTCTAAAATGCCTCACTGCTCTTGCCTGGTGTAAAAATCACTCTGGTTGTGCGTGTGTGTGTGTGTGTGTGTGTGTGTGTGTGTGTAAGTGTAAGGAATGTAGGATTAAATCATCTAGGATATTCATATTGTTTCTCTTTCTCTCCTCCCCTCTCCCTTCTCCCCTCCCCTCCTCTCCCCTTTTCTTTTCTTTTCTTTTCTTTTCTTTTCTTTTCTTTTCTTTTCTTTTCTTTTCTTTTCTTTCTTCAAGACAAGGGTTCTCTGTGTAGCCCTGGCTCTCTTCAGACCAGGCTATTTTCAAATTCACAGAGATCCACCCGCCTCTGCCTCCCAAGGGCTGGGATTAACGCCGTGTACCACCACAGCAGGCTCACTGCTGCTTCATATCCAGCAGTCTAGGAATAAAGAGGGCATTAACCTCATGTAAGCACATTTTGGAATATGTCTTTCTTTAGGGCCAGGCAAATTTCCTTGCAGTCATTTCCCCTTCCTTAGCCTTGTGGGTTTCCCCTTGTTTGGCATCTAAACATTGGAGATAGCATTTATTCTTGTTAATGACCCTTGTGTGCTACTCTCAAGGCTTTTAAAAAGCAAAATAGAATAACTTATTAAACTAATTTAAAGACAAATTGACCTTCTTTTTATTCTTTGTCATGAAATCTGCTTGGATGCATGCTGTTATTTTTATTCCTATTAATTATCTTTGGTTCTAGGCCAGTGGATTTAACTTGAACCTCAAAAATATTCTTGATTAGAAACAGAAAGTCCAGTGTGTGTATGTGTTTGTGTGTGTGTGTGTGTGTGTGTGTGTGTGTGTGTGTGTGTCTGTCTGTCTGTTTGCCAGCCTGCCTGCTTCGCTCCCTCCTTGCCTGGCTATATCTGCCTATATCTTGAGGGCAGTCTCCAGCACTCTTCTGGAACAACTGAATCAAAATACCTGGCTTGGATTTCTAGTGTTTTATGTAATTCTTGGTGAGTCTTGAACTTAGCATCATGCTAAGGGAAAGAACTACTGTTAATATACAAATTAAATTTAGAATAACAATAAAATGATGTAAACTACATCTTTCAGTCATTTATTTACTCAAAACTTTCCAGTTTTGCCAGCTTTGGGAGAAAGAGTTAGGACTCTTGTTTAATGTGAAACTATCTGTTCTATTTATCTTTTTTTGACTTCACGTAGTGGACACCCCTGCTCTCTTAAGTTTGTTTCTTACCAGGTCTTTCTGTGACTTTCTGTATGGTCTTAATTACTATACTTCTGAAAAGTAACTACAAAATGCACAATACTGTAGAAACTACATGGTCTTAATTCCCCCAGTGCTCATCCACTTCAGATATTTCCAGTTGTCTTCTTTTCATAAATAGTTTTATATTTTTAAAATAATTTTTGTAATTTAACATTTTTTAAGGTAGCAGAGAAGTCTAAGGCTGTGATTTTTAGTTCATACATTGATCTATCAAAAAGGTTTAGCTATTTCATAGTGTTTGACTAATGCTTACATTTTATATTTCATTTGTTCTCTCCCCTCCCCCATTTCTTAAGGCATCTAAATATCCAGAAGTGGCATTCTCAAATGAAAGCTTTTAGTCTTTTTCTGGTATTACCTACTGTACCAATATCACCAGTGATAAGCCATATTAGTGACATTGATTGCTACAGTCGATCTTGATTATATTGAGAAATACTAGAACATTAGTAAAGACACCCAGGGGTGTGTCTGTCTGAGTGTCTCCAGAGGTGGTTAGATAACGAAGGCTTTGACCTAATGAATGGATTTAATCCATTGATAGATTTAGGCTATTGGGCTGTAGTGGAACTATGGTAAGTCGTGCCTATTTGGAAGAAGTAGGCCACTGGAGGCATAATTTTGGGTGCTATGATTTGCCCTGACCACTTCCTGTTAAGTGTGTACTCAGCTTCTGGTCTGCCTTGGTGTGAGCTGCTCCATTACACCCTTCCTGTTGTGATCTAAATAAACTTCTGAAACCATGGATTTAACTCTTTACTCTCCTAAGTTGTCTATGTCAAGTATTCTGTGACAGTGATGCAAAAATCTAACCTATTAATATATAAAGTGATTTTTGTTTTGGCTTATTGAGAAGAGCACATGCCCTGTAAGTGTGCGAACCTGAGTATGAATCCTCAGACTCCATGTGAAGCCTGGCACTGTAGCTTGCTTCTGGGATCTCAGTATTTCTGGGGTGAAGTAGGAGCTGCAAACAGGAGTCCCCGGAAGCCTGCAGAGCAGCTAGTCTGATGTCTGCTTCTTCCCTGTGTCACACAGGTAAAAGGTGACTCCTGGGTCCTCTGACCTTCACACATGTACCGTGGCACCCACCATCCATCCAGGAACCCATACAAATGCATCACACACATTTGCTTTTCATAAATTGGCTTTTAGTAAGGCATCTTCTGTGTTCAGTGCAGCGATGCTGAATTTTTTTCTTCTTCAATCCTAGAATTTTTTTTTTTTGAAAACTACTTTTATTTTGTTTCAAACTGTGGCATATAATTTTATTTTTGACTGGAGACAATTAATTTTGGTAATCCATCTACTTTTTAATTTATTTCACCTTTTATAATTATTGGCACCTTATATCTTCCAATCTGGTATGTTAAGACACTCATTCCGCATAATCTTTTGATGTTCTTATATAGGTTTTTTATTCTCCATTTATAAATGGCAGACAAAAAGAAATGTAGACTGAAGGGTGGTGTGAGCGTTTATACAAAGTAAACTGCCGTTTTCTCCTTCGCTCCCTAAGATGTGGATCTGTAATTTTATTTTCAAAACTGTCTTTTTATTATAAAATTTTTATGTCTTCCATCAGTAAGAGCTGCCTCAGGATTGGAGTCTACTTCCTTTTACTTATTTTCTAGGCATTACTATTTAAAGAGTACCTCAGTAAAATGCTGGCTTACTTAGGGGAAAGAAGCACTTCCTGGGGCACAGGAGCATGCAGGCGAAGGTGGTTTGGCTGCTAAAGCACTTATATAAGTTCAGTCCCAGGAGCCCATGTAAAAAAGGTGGCATGATGGCATACACTTAGAGTGACAGGTTCCTGGGCCTCTGAATTGGCCAGGCAAGGCTGCTGGGAAACTCCACACCAGGGAGAGACTCCATCTTCATAGATAGATAGATAGATAGATAGATAGATAGATAGATACATACATACATACATACATACATAGATACATACATAGATACATACATACTTACGTAGATATATATGTAGATACGTATATAGATACAGAGATAGATGATAGATAGATGATAGATAGATAAGTAGATAGATAATAGATGGATGGATGGATAGATAGATAGATAGATAGATAGATATCTAGGCCTGTTGGCAAGCTGCAGGCTAGCAAGATACTAGGCCTCAACAATAAACAAACGACAAATAGGTGATGGCACCTGATAAACTATACCAAGATTGCCCTCTGACCTCCATGGGAACATCACTCAAGTACATGTTCACTCTCACGCACATGAGTCAGCACACACATAAAATAGTGTCGTTCTTCTACGTGAGTCTTGGCTATGGTGAGTAGGAAGAAGGAAAGGTAGCTTGTGAGGGTATTGTGTAGGTGAAGCTAAAGAGAGACAAGAGAGAGTGAATTTGTTATTTTGTTGTTGTTGTTGCTGTGATAAAATACCAAGGCAGTATACGGAAGGAAGACTTTATTTGGGCTTACGGTTCCAGAAGGAGAGTCCATAATGGTGGGGGAGGCCAGATGAGGAAGCTGAGAGATCACACCATCAGTCACACATAGAAAGCAGAGAGCAAACTAGAAGTGGGGACAAAATGATCAACTGTGAAAGCCCATCTCCAGTGACATACCTCCTCTAGCAAGGCTGTACTTCATAAAGGCTCCATAACCTCCCTGAACAATGCCACCAGCACTAGACCAAGTGTTCAAATACCTGAGCCTGTGGGAGACAGTTCCAGTTTAACCACCACACCCAGTAAGGAGCATAGATTTTATTCAATTATTAAAGTAAACTACAAGTTAAACATTTTGTTTTGTTGTATTGTGTTTTATGTTTGTTGGACACAGGGTTTCTTTGTGTAGCCCTGGCTTGTCCTGGAACTAGCTCTGTAGATCAGGCTGGCCTTGAATTCACAGAGATCCTCTTGCCTCTGCCTCCAATCCAAGTGCTGGGATTAAAGGCGGGTACCACCACATGCACCAGGACATTTTCTACAGTCAAGTTTTTGGGAAGGTTTTATGAACAGCTGCTGACAGTCCACATGGTGTCTGAATGGATACCGTATTGTGATCTGTTGCTATTCAGAAGCAGCTACAGTGGCTACAGTTCACACCGACAATGCCACGTTTGCTTTAGTTTACTCCACCTCAGAGATGAGAAGATTGGCTTACTGTCTCAGGAACACTTGAAAAAGAGTATTTAATTTGCAGACATTGCCACCTTTTATCTTCCATTAAAATCACGTTTCCCTGTTAGAAATTGCTGTTACCATTTTGGGGTGAGGGGTGCGGGGAAAGATATAAACAATGGATTTACAAAACTATAGACATGATGGGTGCTTTTATTCAACTCTAAGTGGCCTACTTTATGATAAAGAATACAAGGACTGTGACTCTGTGCATGATTACCTCCCTGCTGGTGCAGATGCTCCAGCAATGCCATTCATTCAATAGTGACTCGGTTAAATCGTATGCAGGGTCTGAGAATAAGCTAATGTACCATCTGTGTACGTGTCAGCGTTTTGAATTCAACTTGAGTTTGACTTGAAATACCTCTGCTGCATTCAAGTTTATGAGGAATGTTTATGACACACGATATAAACAAATGAATAATTTATGCTGGAGATCTTTGCATAGTTAGGTAATTTTTTTATTAATATCCCTGTAGTATTCCATTCTGTAGCTGTACTGTGATTTCATCCTTTGTACTGCATAATTCTTAGCTGTTACCTAAGGTAAGCAACTGTGTAGTGTTGATGTTCAAATGTAGCTTCAAAGCGTTGTGTAGTCCATATAGAGAAGGCTGTTTTTACCCTCTGTCTGTCTTGTCTGTCTTCGTCTTCTTCCCCCTCTCTTACACACACACACACACACACACACACACACACACACACACACTCCAGTGAAAGTGTCTGAGAAAGAATCTCATGAGTTTCTTGCCCTGTCAGTTGAATGGTATAAGAAGCAGTGGCACCAGCCTCGGTAGGAATGAGCTCACAGTAGCTCTCGGCTGTTAATACCTATCTAGTTAAAGGAGCCAGGCCTTCCTGAAGAAATGGCTGAATCCTTGGACTGGGGGAAGAAGTGAAAATTTCAGGTGACCCCAGTCACCTTATAGTGACGGCGTGTAAGACATACTTAAACACCTTGAGTTATTTGTCAGCTTCTTGCTTAAAGAGTGCACAGTGACCAGTACCAGAATAATGGGGGACCAAAATAAATTAGTATGCAGTTAACCAGAATATAAAGTAATATTGTGAGTTTATACTGATATAAATCTCTGTGCAGAATTCTAGTTCATAAATGAAGCCATGTCTGTGTAACAGTTTCTTTCTTCTGGGTTTGGTTTGGTTTGGTTTTCAAGAGAGGGTTTCTCCGAGTAGCTCTGGCTGTCCTGGAACTCACTCTGTAGACCAGGCTGTCCTCTAACTGGGAGGTTCACCTGCCTCTGTCTCCCAAGGGCTGGGACCAATAGCATGTGCCACCACATTCCGCCTGATTCCTTACTTCTTAAGTGTAAACTACACACAGCAATTTCTTTCTAAAGAGTGCATTATAAAAATTTGGGGGAAGAATAACTTGTGTAGGACAAACCTGAGAAACACTACCTTAGTCAGGTGGTCAGAGTTAGCTTCAACAATTATAAATGGGTTGATGATATTTTGTGGTGAGAATATACTTGGTTTTCATGATTTTTTTTTTCTGTCCTGCAAATTATAACTGTAGTTTAATTGTAAGAAAACATGAGTCAGATTCCAATTGAGGAACATTCCTCACAGTGCTTGCCTGGTGCTGACCCAGGGTTTGTGTCATCATAAACAGGGAAGTCAGACACCGCCATAGCCAGGAGTAACCTGAGGACGTGTGTTTGCTGCAGTACAGTATAAACTGGATCGGATTCTAGAACAGAAAGTGCATTGGATCACAACTAAGGAAATGGAGTTAAATGGTGGACTTCAGTTCCTGATAATGCATTAGCATTGGTTCATTAGGTGTGACAAAGGTGCCACTCCAGTGGAAGATGTGTAGCAGAAAGTTGTGTGTGTGGTGCAGGAGAGCTCTGTGCCCCGTGTTTGTAATTTTCCTGTAGATCCACAGGGACTCTACAGAGCTGGTTTAAAACTGATAAGTACTTGCATCTCTCCGATAGAGATTGCCCTGTTGCCATTTTGTGAGTGCTGGAGTCCTGATCTGTCTGTAGCTGGACTTCCGGAATTTACTGGTTGGTAGATGGAACTGGTGGAGCTCAGACTGCCATGTGTTTCATCTTATCAGTGATGTGGAATACTTTATTTCAGAGGCTCATGGGGCACTGTCCCCTCCCCCACCCAGGAACCTTTGTGGTCTTCAGTTCTCTTCTGGGTCTTTGGCCTTTCCTTTTTGGTTCTGTTCTCTAGATGAGCCCTGTATGTGTGATCTGAGCCTTAGTTGGTTTGTTTGCTTTTTAAAGATTGTTTATGGACTTTTGAAAAATTGACACTTTTGTTTTCATGTACTTTCATATGGTAGTTTTTTTCCTTTTATACTCGATAGATAAATACAGTTAGGAAATCTTTCATCACAACCAGTTTTTAAGTGAATTCTCTGTTTTTGCCCTCTGTAGTGACGTTTTTGTCTTCTTTAAGTTCATTACTTTTTATTATTTGGGAGTTTAAAAAGCACACAGAATATAGTTTGATCACACTCACCCACCTACCTCTCCCCTGTCAGTTTCCTGTTTCTCTAATGTGTGTGTCTCTCTATGTCTCTGTCTCTTAAATAACCCACTGAGTCCAATTCCTGCTGCCCATTTAAACACCAGTGTTGTCTATCTCCTGGGGCAAGGTGGACCTACCAGGGTCATACCCTTAAAGTAAGTGACTGCCCCTCTGCCGGCAGGCTTTAGCTGTCCATAGCATCTTAGCCAACAATGGGACAGCTTCTGTTTACAAATTTAGATTTTAAGTTTTAAATACTTCATTTAGTACTTTATTGTAATTGGTATTTACATTTTTTATTATTACTATTACATCTGTGTATTTGTGGTGGTAGAGGAAAGAGGGACATGTATGGAAGTCAGAGGACACCTGGGAGACTGTTCTCTCCATCCATCCTGAGAATCCCCAGGGACTAGCTCAGGTTATCAGGCTTGCTGCGAAGAGCTTTTACCGAAGAGTCATCTTTCCAAACCCCTTGAGGCATTTTAAATGTTCATGTATTTACTCTTCTTTTTTTTTTTTTAGATTGAATTTTAAATTATGTGACTGTGTGGGGGCAGGTAGAGAGGATGTACACACATGAGTGCAGGTGCCCCAGGAGGCCAGAGGCTTGGGTACCCCTGAAGCTGTAGTTACAGGTTGTGAGCCACTTGACATGGTTGCTGGTGATTGACCTTGGATCGTCTGCAAAAGCAGGATGACCACTAAGTCAGTCTCTCTACCCTGTGTTTTGTGTCTGAGATAAGATCTAATCATGGCAGTCCTCCTGCCTCAGCATCCCAAGTGCTAATATAGGCATAGCTCACCACGTCTGGTTCCATTTACCCTGTTGGATAGGAGTCGTTAACATTCTGTAGAAGACTTAAGGGGGAAGCTCTCTCAGTTGAGAATCATGTTTTGTAAATGGTTTTACAGCTTCTTTCACGGTTAACTTGTACTGCATTTCCTAGTATTTTTCTTCTGTTGATAACTACTATTGGTGATTATTTTTGTATTCAATTTTTCCGTATTGTGTTTCTCGGATTCTTTTTCCTATAAGTCCTCACTTATTATATCCATTGTGATATTGTTAGTATATTTGATAATTAGGGATTTAATCAGTGGACCAATGAACTCTTTGATTAGGACATTGAAGCTAGGTATGTGGTTGAATGCTGTCTAGTGTCTGGTGATGATCTAGCATGACCTTCTACCAAGGTATTCATATTCTCCATCAGGGCTTGTACTGAGTCTAGTACTGCTGAGCTGAATTCCTAACAGACGTATGGGAAGTTGTCCAGCAGTGCTGTAGGAATGTTTGCATCTGGAGAATGGTACCAAAAACAGGCTGTTGAGTTTATTACTTATACCAGTAAAGGTGTACCCTCTTTACAGAGCTGGGCGTGTCTGTGGGTGGGGTGGAGTGGGGGATGGGATGGTGGGGGCAACATGATGAAATGATTGGCAGGGGCAGCAAAACTGGAGTGTTGACTGTTGGGAGGCTGGTTTACAATTTCAATACTAGGCTTGATTGGAATTAGCATAAGGATTACAAGATAAAGTTTAAGTTTTGATTGACACAGGCAGCAAGGCAAGCACTTTGGGGTGAGGCAGCCAAACAGCTGGAACTCGAACAATCATTTACTGCTATCTACTGAAACTTTGAATAGTCTGATGTTGTTTATGTGAGGTTTTTTTTTTTTTTTTTTTTTGGGAAGTTCCTGAAATGAACAATGAAGTTATTTGAAACTCTTATCTTCCCACTAGAAGTTTCCTGGAATAGTGAAGTCATTTTACTGCAGACAGATGACTCCCGGTGGTGGTTCCTGTAGCCTGTGACTTTAGTGTAAGACAGTTTGGGTTGTTAGCACCCATTCTGAACCAGTACAAACTTGAAAATGTGTCTATAAAAAGTCAAATTTTTGGTCCCATCTGTAAAGACAACTCACCCTTTCGGTGGGTGCTTTGATACTAAACGTTTCCCCCTCAGCAATGAGGTCCAGCCTTAACCTGGTACTTTTGATACGCAAGTAGGCAGTTGACTATGAGTTTGTAGCCAGAAAAGAGTTCAGAATCAGAAGAAAAAATACTGAGTTGTTACATAGATACTTTTCAGACCATGTGCCTGGATGCATTTGTCTAAGAAGGAAACTAAGAAAAATTTGTGAGCTTTAAAAGCTCTAGTATTTAATGGTTATACTGGGGTGTGTGTGTGTGTGTGTGTGTGTGTGTGTGTGTAGCTAATAATGCAGAGAGAATGAGAGTACAAAATTGATAGTTTGATAGGATGTTAGGAAAGTGCTTTTAAAGCCTCTTATTTTATATGTATTGATGTTTACCCGTGTGCATGTCTGTGCTCTGTGTGCAGTGCTCAGGGTGGACACAAGATGGCAGGGTCTCCTGGAACTAATATTATCGATGGTTGTGAGCTGCCATGTGAATGCTGGGGTTAAACTGTGGTCCCCTGGAAGAGCTGCCAGTGTTCATAACCGATGAAACATATCTTGCTTCCTCCAAAAATGTTTTTAAGAAGGATGAAGGGTTGGGGGCGTAGCTCAGTAGTGCTTGCCTGCCTTGCAAACTTGAGTACCTGAGTTCGATACCCAGAACCTATGTTTAAAAAAAAAAAGGCTAGGCATGGTGTGATAGTGCACTTTTGTAATCCTAACCTAGCGAGGTGGAGGCAAGCAGACCTCTGGGATTCACTGGCCACCCAGCTTTGTTTGCTTGGTAAGAACCAGTCCAGTGAGAGACCCTGTGTCTAAAAGCATGGTGTGCAGCACCTGAAGGAATGACACCTGAAGTTGTCCTACAGCCTTCACATCCACCCCACGTGTGTGTCCGTGTATAAGTACGCAGCATGATGAAGGAGAGGCCAAACACTCAAACAGGGAAGCAGAGGTTGAAGGTGCTAGTTTACCTTTGCTGAGGGAATTTCTTCTCTAGGGCTTCATTTTTAAGGTTAAGTATGTGAGGGTGTCTTGGTATGCGTGTGAGTGTGCTTGCACACATGTACTCAGTTGTGGTTTGGGTGAAAGGTCATGTGTAGTTGGAGGTAGGGGGTTATGGTTTGCCATTGATTTGGGGTTGATGAAGCGCAGCTGAGAGATAACTGTAGTATTGTTGATCAATATTAAGGCACATTTCAGTTTGTTGACTAAAACTGCTGCTTTGATCATCCAGCAAAGCTGATGTGAAGTGTGCAGATAGAGAGAAAGCTTAAGTAGAGCAGAAGTCAGAGAAGTCTGTGTACTGGCTGGTTTTGTGTGTCAGCCTGACACAAATTAGAGTCATCAGAGAGGAACAAGCCTCACTTGAGGAAATGCTTCCACGAGATCCAGCTGTAAGGCTGTTTCTCTATATCAACGGGGGAAGGCCCATTGTGGGTGGTGCCATCCCTGGACAGATGGTCTTCATTTCTATAAGAAAGTAGGCTGAGCAAGCCAGTAAACAGCACTCCTCCATGACCTCTCCATCAGCTCCTGCCTTCAGATTCCTGCTCTATTTGAGTTCCTATCCTGACTTCCTCCAGTGATGAACTATGATCTGGAAGTGTGAGCCAAATAAACCCTTTCCTTCCCAACTTGCTTCTTGATCATGGTGTTTTTGTTGTAGCAATAGAAACCCAAATAAGACATTCTAACATAGCCACGCCTCAGTTAGCATGATGGGGTCACATTCTGAGAAATAGTTGGTAGCAGGTAGGAAGTTTGGTTATTGTCCAGGTAGCCTGTTGTGATTAGACAGACTGGACAGCGTAGGGTAGGGCAGTTATTCAGTGTGGCTTCTTTTTCCTTTTTATGTGCTTGTGTGTTCATGTCTGCAGCGTACATGTTTCATGGCTGACATAGAGATATATGTACATATATACATAATACACACACACACACACACACATATATATATATATATATATATATATATATATATATATATATAAAACAGTCAACAACTTCTTCTACTCTGTATTCTCAAAGTAGGAGCATCAAATGTATATACTGCCATAAAACATAATTCTTATTTGATCCCACATTCTTCTGACGTTGTTATTAGTTCTTTTGTTAAAGGGGGAAGAGAGCAGTTTTCTCAGCACGTTCTTTGCTCTCCTCGGTGTCCCAGTGAAGGAGTCAAGAATCAGTTGTTAGGTTAGACTTACTCTAAAGCCTACTCTCAAGTTCTGCTGCTACAAATTTCTTGTATTCTGTAAAACTTTTCACCATTAATACCAGAGTTGTTTGTAACTAGCATTTCAGCATGGGAGGGATATGTTAACTTCTCAGATTTTGAAGGTCAACACTGAACAGTTAGTGAGAGACAATTCTAGGCTCATGGAGACAGTTACTAAGCTGAATTAATTTATTCTGCTTAATAGAAAGTTCAGCCAGCCAGAGGTATCTTGATCAGAGTTTTGATTGATTTAAGTATTACTCCATCCATCCATTCATTCATCCATCACCCACCCACCCATCCATCTGGGAAAGAGTCTTCCTGTGTAGTCCAGGTTACCCTCTTATTGTCTTGTTTCCAGGCTGGCCTAGACACTTTGGTGTTCCTGCTGTGCTTCCTGAGTTCTGGGATTACAGACATTATCATCAAATGTTTTCTTGTGTCCTCACAGGAAACTTTATATAGTGAAAATTATATATTGAAATTTGAAAAATTTGGGCATCTTTTTGCTTTATTTTATACTAATCTGACCCACTACTTCCCTTTTCTCTATTTAACCTTCAGAAGTTTCCTAAGAAAGTAGAATTGGTACCACAGGGTACAAATAAATTAAAACTAGAAACAGAGGAACAGAGAGTTGTGGCTGTTGAATTTAGCCACGTACAGATTTTCTTCTTACTGTCTTGACCTTTGCTCTAGGCCTTGTGAGGAGTGCACCCGTTAACTGCTGTCTTGTTGTGCTCGCTCCCTCTCTGATTTAAGATTGGCATGTGAACAATTTCTAATTTTCTGCTCAGCAAGTAATGTGGAAGATTTTAGCTCACCCCACCCCAAATCATACACAAATATCCCCGAGTGAATGCCATTGTGTGGTTTTTGAGGGCAACTGACACAGTCTTTGGAAGAGCAGTCCAGTTTCTTTAGAATATTCCGAGTGATCTTTTCCGATCGAAAAGCATTCCCAGAAGACTGGAGAAAGCCGGCAGTTGCAGTGTGTTGCCAAGGCTTCCTGTTGCTGAGGAGGGTTGGCCACTTCTCAGCAGTTTATCTTACTTAGGCTTTAATAAACGGTTAGTCTAGAAAATAACAAATCACTATTGTGTCATAAATTATAGAGTGACCAAATACCATGCACAGTTGTCCAGTTCAGATGTGTCTTAGAGACAACAGGCGGAAAGTTGCCTACACGGCTTTCTCTGTTCCCTCCCACTGAAACCAACATAAATATCTCAAAAATAGTTTTTGTGAGATGTACCTTAAAAACATATAAAAGAAAATATATAGTATTGTTCGTTGAAAATGTGGATTTGTGTTTTATTAAATTTTTTTAATTAGGAGTTTTATAGAGCATGTTTTGATCAAACTTATCCCCTCCCCTAACTCCTTCCAGATCACCCCCCTTCCCTACCCACCTGACCTTTGGTCCTCTTCCTTTTCTCTTTTCTTGACTGATCAAGTCTAGTTTGTACTGCCCATATATAGGATGTGAGGCACTCCACTAGAGCGAGGTGACCTCAGAGTGACTCTTAGAGAAAACTGAGTCTCCTCTCCCAGCCACTTTCTGTTGTCAAAAGGTGCCTTGGCTGGGGCCAGGGCTTCATGTTGGTTTCCCCTCTCTGGCTGGGATTTGATCTGGCTTGGAATTAATGCCTTATTTTTATGGTAGCTGTAATATGGCTTTAAAATATGTAAGTGTGTAGTATTGCTTAAATGTCCTTATTTAAATTAGGCCCTCTTTAATTTCTTACTGTTAGAGTTTAGAAGTGATTAAATCTATCCTTGAAAGATGCATTATTTATTTATTTATTTATTTATTTATTTTTGAGACAGTGTCTCACTTTGTAACTTTGGCTGGCCTAGATCTCACTATGTATTTTAAATTATGTTTACCTGTGTGTGTTGATGTGTAGGTATGTGTACATGAGTCTAGGTGCCTGCAGAGGCTTGAGGTGACAGATCCCCTAGAACCAGGATTACACTTGGTTATAAATCGCCAGACATAGGTGCTAAGAATGAACTCAGGGCTCTGGAAGAGCAGTATGTGCTCTTAACCACTGAGCCATTTTTCCAGTCTCTTAAGAGATAATTAAAAGGATAGGCAACTGGCTAGATTTCATAGGATGTGCTTACAACATTATAATCATAAGCAGTCTTATCAGCTTTGTAGACTGACATACTTTTGCTTGTCTTAATGTGATATATGCTCTAAGAAAACTTAGGCTAATTAGAAAATAGAATATATCGTGAATTTAGACATTGTGCAGTGAACAGGGCCTGGTATCACAGGCCAATATTACCAGCTATTTAGGAGGCTGAGCCAGGAGTATCACAAGTTCAAAGCTTATAGGTTTATAGAAGGAAAGCAAGGCCAGCCTGGGCAACTTAGTAAGGCTATGTCTTAAAATAACAGGTAAAAAGAGAGCCGGAAATGGAGAGCCTAGTGCTTACCTAGAGTGTACAAGTGTCACTGCTAGCTGGTGGGACCAGGGAGAGAGAAGCCAGTAAGTGAGGCCGACTAAAGTCTCATTCGCTGGCCAGCTTTAGTCAGCGCCTCAGGCACATCTATACTCTTAGGGTTAAGAAGGGTCACCCGAGTAAAGTTCTCTTGCCATCAAGGTGTATACAATCACAAGCATGTGGCAAAATCATGTTTTTCCACAGAAGCAAGAAAGGGATAGTTTAAACACTTAATTGAATAACGACAGCAAGCAATAATGAATGATCTGAAATACACTCAGTCCTGTCACACCCTGAGGAACATGAAAACACATTCTAAGAACAATTCTGTGTTTTGAAGAAACTGAGGTCACAAGGCTCTTGTCTTGGTTTCTTAAGAGTTTCTCACAAGCACTCAGAACTCTCCTCATACAACTCCATTCCTGGACTGTGTTCCTACACAGAAGGTCCTAGGTTTGACACTTAGCACTACCAAAAAAAGTGTATAGATATACGTGTGTGTATAGATAAGGAGAAAAGGTCTGGCTTGACAACCTGATTTTTTTTTTTTTTTTGGTTGAGTAGCTAGAGGGGGGCAAAAGGATTTATTTTTAAATGTTTCCATCCTTAAGTAGTTTATAATATTGTAAAAGCTTTCATTTATACATCTCATAAGTCCTGACGAATAAATCAGTCCAGAAGACCAGATTTTGGATTTGAAGATTGGTTGGAAACAGCTTTAGAGAAGTGGGGACTTTATTTATATATACTCTTAAGCCAGGCAGTGGTGGTGCACACCTTTAATCCCAGCACTTGGGAGGCAGAGGCAGGTGGATTTCTGAGTTGGAGGCCAGCCTGATCTACAGAATGAGTTCTAGGACAGCCAGGGCTACACAGAGAAACCCTGTCTTGAAAAACAACAACAACAACAACAAAAACAAAACAAAAAACTCCATATATATATATATGTGTGTGTGTGTGTATGTGTGTGTGTGTGTGTATATATATATATATATATATATATATATATATACTCTTAAACCATTTTTAAAATTTTTACTAATTAAAAAATTCATTTAAAAATTTATGAACTATATTTCCCCCTCCTCAACTGTTTTCCAGATCCTACCTATACCACACCACTTCATAGTCTTTCTCTTTCTAAAAATAAAAAACAAAGAAGCCCTTGCCCCAAATACACCAAAGCAAAACAAAACAAAAGCAGTTTCTTTGGCCGACTATTGCTGAACATGCCCCTTGCCCTGAGCTGTGGTCAGTACACCCAACATCACCTCTGCTGAAGGAGGCTGATTTCCCCTCTCCCTGAAGGGATCGGGCGCAAGTAACGTCTTGGTTGGGAGTAGGAGATTGTGTCCACTTCCTCTTCTCTTTGCTGGGTGTTTGTCTGGTCTAAAGTTATGTGGGTCACGCACATGTTGTCGTAGTCTCTGTGTGTGAATTCCTGTATGCATCAGCCCTGCTGTGTCTGGAGACATCTTACAATCTTCCTGTCCTTCCTTTCCCATAGATCCCTGAGCCTTGAGAGGAGGGATCCGCATGTCCCACTCAAGGCTGAATGCTCCAGCATCTCTAACTCTCGGCATGTTGTCCAGTTATGGGTCTCTGTGTTAATTACCAGCCAGTACAAGAGGCAGCTTCTCTACCGAAGGGTCAGTGATACACTGATGGACAGCTATGGCAATATGTTATCAGGAGTCACTCTCACACAGTTATTGAAAACCCTTAGGAGCTTTTGTTTATGTGGGTTGTATCCACCTATTATAAATGAAAACAGAAAATTTGAATAATAAGGGAATATAATTTACTGGAAAATAGCAAATATTAAAAGCTCATAAATATTTTAAAAGAAAAATAACTTCTAAAACAATATGAGAAGAGTTCCATTATTTACTTACATGGAAAACTCACTAAAATCTAAAACCAGCTGAACTGTCAGGTCCGTGTGTACTTTTGCATTCAGTCTATTGAAACAGTTTATGGAACATACCTTGTGGAAAATCCTACTGTGTTCTTGTGGGAGAAGCATGAGAGGGCAATAAATTCTTAGAATTATTATGAAAATTGCTTGGCCCCCTGCCCCCCCACCCCCGCAAAGATTTCTCTAGTCTATGCTTTAAAATCTTGCTTTAGAACAATGGTTCCCAACCTGTGAGGCATGACCCCTTTCTGGGTCAATTGATCCTTTCAACAAGGGTCACCTAAGACCATAGAGAACACAGACATTTCCATTACAATTCGTAATAGTAGCAAATTACAGCTATGAGGTAGCATAATTTTTATGGTTGAAGGTCACCACAACATGAGAAACTGTATTAAAGGTTGGAGCATTGGGAAGGTTGAGAACTGCTGATTTAGAACAACATGAAGTCAGAGTAACCCTGACCTTCGGTTGCACGTGCATACGGGCCTTGTCTGTCCTTTCGTAGTCACTCACTAAATTTTACTTTTGGAATCGACTGCTGTTGAATAAATACATTTAGTTCCATATAGACTGTTTGGGCATGGTAAAAATCTCCTGTTTCTATAATTAATCTCAGTCACATTCTTTGACTTGGGATGTATTTCCTTGTGTACAATGGGAAGAGCAATAGCAATCCATGAGGTTTTCATGGCAGTAAAATAATTAATGCACAATTTTGTCACGTGTTTTGGACTATGTGATGTCTATTCTTTGTTGTCAACTTGACTACACATAGAACTAAAGCCCCCGAATGGAGGGAATACCTGTGAGGGAAGATCCACTTTGAGGCAGGAAGACACACCTTTGACCTGGGCCACACCTGCTAGAACCCTGTATGAGGCCATGGAAGAGGGAAGCTCGTGCTGCTTGCTCTCACACTGGCAGCAAGTGCATTCTTTCACTGGCACTAGCACCTACTTCTTTGGGATTCCAGCATCTACTGAGGACCAGTTGAGACATCCAGATTCATGGTCAGAGCAACTAGTGGATGCTTGGACTTTCTGTTCATAATCTGCCATTGTTGGACTACCTAAACAGCAGGTGACACCCGCTGGATACCTGCGG
>JANHMN010000021.1:15167366-15193654 GCA_030674055.1 Rhabdomys pumilio
ACACACACACACACACACACACACACACACACACACACACACACACAATCTTCCTGCAGCTCCTGTAGATGCAGCAGGCAAAATAGACCTAGGGCTGTTCTAAACCTTCCCTTTCCCTAAAGTATTATGCAAAGGAGCAACAACCCTTTTCTCATAACAAACCATCGTTTCTGTGTGTGTGTGTGTGTGTGTGTGTGTGTGTGTGTGTAGACCAGAAGCTGGCACTTGGTTACTTCCCCAATTGCTCTCACACTTCTGGAGAGGAGCTCTCTCATGAAACCTGAAGCTTACAGTTTTGGCCGGCCTGTCTGGATGCTCGTCCCTGGGTTACATTACAGATGCCTGCTGAGCAGCTGGTGCTCATGTCCTGCTGGGGATGCAAACGAAGATCTTCACAGTTGCTCAGCAAAACTAGCCACTGAGCACTTTAGCCCAGCAGTGATGCACATATTCTTACACTCATGCCCCTCCTTGACAAGCCTACGTCTCTTGTTCTTGTTCTCAGACTATTCCTCTACTCACTACAAAGGGTTAATCTCGTTTTTTCTTTGCTTCTTTTTTGAGACAGAAAAGCACTCTTTAGTCCAGGATAGTCCAGAACCTGTGACTATGGTGATCGGTTTCCAAGTGATAAGTTATATATCACTTTCCCCATTAATTATTTAATTATAGAATAGCTAACCCTAAACCTGCCCTAGTTCATTAGGTATAACTCATATTTCTTTAGTGGTTAGTAATAACTTTAGGATCTCATAATGTGATTAATTAAACAATTAATCATAGCATTCAAACCACTGTTTTACTTGGTTAAGTTTTCCTGGTACCAAAGAGAATACTACTATGCTGAAGACGTGTGCCTGACCCCCAAAAGACATATTTAGAGAACAAGAAGAGCAGAAAATATTAAAAATAGGAAGGAAAGGAAATAAGATTTAAAAATGCGTGTAGAGCTATGTTTGAAATGACAAGCATTAAATATTAACAAAGAATGACAGCCTTTCAGCCAGTGAGAATAAAAAGACAAATCAGGCTTTAGATTAAAGGGGAAAACGACTGAAGTATGAAAGCAATGCAGTACCTTTCACTAATCCTCATTAATCTTTTTCTTTGGTGAGGGAATTTAAGGTTTCTATGTAGATGTCAAATTAGAGCCTACTCAGTTTTTCCAGTGCTGATTTTGAGTTTCTGATTTTGTTTTATAAGATCTATAAGAGGTTGTTTTTTTCAAACTTTTAAAAAAGTGTTTGCTCTTATTTTAGTATTTAGTATTTACATAATTACTTCAGAATTCATAAAAACAATACCAAATGTTCTTAACTAGATTTTTATAACTAAATATTTGCAAACCATTATTGCAAGTACATCAAAAATGAAGAAATAAAATCATGCAAGTGGTTCTGGCAATTAATCCATTTTTTAGTAGTCTCTGATACATGCTGAATTTGTACGGCTTAGAGCAGGAGTCCTAAAGACTAGAAACTTTCTCCTTTGCTCCATCCATCCCTTGTTACATTGTGCCAAGAGAAAGTGTACCTGGGAGAAGTAGGGGCTTAGAAGGAGACTCAAGAGAGCCTTGTCTACTTAGTCGGCTCTCTCTCTGTCTGGCAGCTGCAGAGCTACCCTGGCAGGAACAGAGTGGCACTGGTTCCAGTGTGCAGCTTCTGCATGTCCATAGACCCGTCCTCATCTAAGCTTAGTTAAAATGAGCATCACCGAGTCATGTGCTCCTCAGAGAGCTGCATGTGGCCATTGCTGAGCCCCTTGGCTTGAGCTCTTGGTCTCTAGTGTCCTGCTAACAGCTCACTCCTTTCAGAGTTCAGTTCATAGAGTCTCTGTTTCAAAGAAGGTATCTGCTAAAGGGATGGGTCTTACTTTAACAGCTGCCATCTAAACTTCCTTAGAGGTTGAAACCAAATCCTGATGCCATCAATTATATAAAAGCCCTCCAGAATCCACATCCCCAGGCTTGGCTGGGTCTTTCCACCTCAGGGCTCCTGTGATCAAAGCTGCTCCTTCTTTCTGGCTGTTCCTCACCAGTTCACGTACGGTATTCCAGAGAAGAATCAAATCAGTCTGTCGGGATATGGTATACTTTCTTAGGTTTTCACCTGTTATGCTTTACTTTCAAGTACGTCTTCAGGCTTACCCTTTCCATTCCTCAGCATTGAACCCACAAGTTACCCTTGTGTTCTTTGATATATTTGGTACTTTCTGATTTGGAACACCTCCCTCCCCCAGTGGTTTCCAGGTCTTGAAGCTGTAGTAATTACATCTTAGCACACATGACCTTGCCGATCTCCCCATAATGATCTATATATATTCTTTTTACGGCCTTTTCTGTGGGACTCTCCTTTAAGATGAGTACGTCCATCTAGCTATAACTAAAACAAATTTATAATGACTCTGCTAGCTTCCCGGTACTGTTGCAGAATATGTTAGCTATCGCAGGTTTATGTTGGCTCACAGTTTTGGTGGTCTCAGTCTGTTACTGGCTACCCCCTTCTTTTCGTGCTTGTGGTGAGGCCGTCCATCCTGGCCAGAACACTTGAAGGAAGACTACCTCATGGCCAAGTGTGAAAACAGAGAGAGCAGAAGAATGGTCGGTGCCATCCCTTTGCTAGCACATCCTCAGACACTTAGGTTTCTCTTACCAGGCCCCACATCTCAGTTCTTCCCGCTACCGGTGGCTCTTTAATTGTTGTGCCTTTGGGGAACATTTAACAACCAAACTAGAGAAATTACTTCTCAGTCCCTGCTTTTATTTCTCTTGGTGATATGTTCATCTAACTAGATAACTTGAATCACATATTTTGAGATTTTAGGATAAAAGGAAAACTTCTTTGAAAGTTTTATATGTTTGAACAATATCCTTTTGCCACCTCCCAGTGCTGTAACAGACTAACACCTTCCCTATCCCAAGTGGCTCCCAACTATCTGTGTAACTCTACAAACTGGGGGGCTGATGTCTCTGACCTCTGCCAGCATTGCACATGAGCACTCAACAGACATAGGGAATACACATAATTAAAAATAATAACAAAATGAAATCTTAAAGGAAAAAAAATGCTATTAAGTCCAGTAGCCTGATGGAAGTAGCAGGATGGAAGAATATAAGCCTGTCCTTTTTATCTTGATTATTCAAGTATGTTGTTTATTCCCTTCAGATTTTTAATCTCCTATTAATTTTTAATTATGCTCCTCTATTCCCAATATTTTATAAACTTATTACCACTGTTTTTGATAATTTGCACAGAATTATGGTAGTCACAATTCATGGCTCATGACATAGGGTTCCACGTTACAAAGTTATCTTTTAGTCTTTTTCAGTCAATATAAACATTGTATATATACATTTATCTACTGAGTCAGCGGTTCTCACCCTTCCTCATGCTCTGACCCTTTAATCCAGTTCCTCATGTGTGGTGAGCCACAGCCATAAAATTATTTTCGTTCATTGCTACTGTATCACTGTGATTTTGCTACTGTTGTAAACTATAATCCACAAGTTGAGAACTTGTGATCTAAACAGTATCTTTATTTTTAGTTTTATGAAAGTATTATCAATCTAAGGCTCTGTTTCAATAAGAATATCAATCCTGGGCAGGGATGGAGTGTCTTAGTTTTTTTCCAGCATGCTTTTCCTCAGGCTTGCCCCTGCCCTTGCTCTGCATGGGGCCCACAGGTTAGCCCTGTGGTCTTTGATATGCCTTTATCACTGCTACTTTTTGATTTGAACCCTCCCCATCCCACCCCCCTACACCCAAGTGGTTTCCAGGTCTGGAAGTTACAGTAATTCATCAGCAGTGGAGTGCATAAGGTCCTCAGTGGCAGAGGGACTTACATCTCTGTCAGACAGCAGTGCTTCACCTTGCACCATAAGTGGTGACTGATTTCAAACTATAAGACGTAGTCGTGAGAGCAAGTATTCTCAAGGTGATTTTTATCTTTCAGTAAACTCCTGGTTTTGTGATTTTAAAGTTACTTTTTAAAAATTAATTTTATTTTTATGTGCATTGGTGTTCGTTCTGCATCTATGTACCATAGGTGTGCCTAGTACCCTTGGATGGTTGTGATCGGCAGCCATGTGGCTGCTGGGTGGGAACTGAACCCAGGTCCTCTGGAAGAGTAGCCTGAGCTCCTAACCATTGAGCCACCTCTCTAGCTCCTAAAGTCACTTTTTTTTTTTTTTAAAGTCAAAGAGAATTTGGCAAAATAGGTGTAGCTGGAGTACGTAATTAAATGGAAAATTTGTTTCATTTATAAAATGATATTCTGATGTTCTCTGTTTATGTGCTTCCTTTTTAATGGGCTTTTTTCCTTTGTTCCTAGCTGTGTGCCGGGTTGGGGCACCACCTTAAACAGCGACAATCACTCTTGTGGTTCTGGCACACGAGACTATGATGATCAAAAGCGTCAGATGACTTTTCCAGAGGATTATTTTCTGAAATCACTGAAACCAAGCAGCTGTTTAAAACAGAATCCCCTTTGTGGGGACTTATCACATACCAATCCATTGATTAATCATGATGAGAAAGTATCTACGTTTTGAAGATTTTTAAAGTCAGATTTTAATTACATTTAAAATTTTAACCTATTGACTAGTAAACAAAATTTACTTAAAGAAAATAATAAGCTTTTTGTAGAACTAAAAATGTTATCTTTTAAAATCCTGAGGATTTGGGGTTTTGATTTATTTAACTTGTTGGGGGCTATGCTTTTAGAGAAAATTGACCCTTCTCCTGATAGCTAAGACTTACCCTTGACTAGGGGTAGCTCTGCATGCCGCTTCCCTCTCCCCCACTGGATCTTGGTCTGCTTTAGGCTTGCACAGACTTTGTGTATGGTTCTCCACCATCGGCACCAGATCCGTAGCTACTCTGCTGTGTCCAGAAGACACTTTCCTTCTAGTCATCTACCTCTCCTGGCTCTTACACTCTTTCTGCCCCCCTCCCACAATGATCCCTTAGCCTGTGAGTGCAGGAGGGTAGTGTGGATATTCTTCAGGACTGGACATTCTGCAGTCTCTTATTCCTTATAACTTACTCTACTTACTTGGCTGGTTGTGGACATCTACTGAAAACAGGCTTCTCTGATAAGTTGAGATGTTTCAATCAATGTGTATAATGATAGGTCATTAGTAGTTGGTTTAATACTGTGTCCGCTTAGCAAAATAGTAGTAGTAGATTCTCTCCCAGGGTCTGTGATCTGTCTAGTCACAGATTCTTCCAGGTATGGGTTTCAGCTTGTAGAGCAGGTCTTAACTCTAAACAGAGTGGTTGGTTACTCCCATGATATTCATGCCAGTATTGGATCAGTGCACATGTCCTGCCAGACTGGTTATTGTAATCCACACGGTTCAGTCCAATGGGCAATACTGATGATTAATTTTCAGCTCTGAGAACATGCATAACATCTTTCAGCACTGTGAAAGCTAGCCAGAAGAGATGAAGCTCCCTAGACAGCACCAGCTTGTGTTCTCCGTGTGGTTGGTGTCTTCAACAATAAGGTCTTATCTCATGTTTTTGAAGGATAATCAAAAACACTGGCAATAGTTTTTAATGTTTGAAGACCTTTGGGCACTGGGGGTTGGGTGGGACACATGGCCTGGTGCGTGTGTCAAAGGACAACACACTGGACTTAGTTCTTTCCTTCTTTCTTATGAGCTCTGGAGAGCAAATTCAGGTCATCAGGCCTGGCTTGGTGTCAAGTGCCCTTACAAGCTGAACCATCTCATCAGCCCCAAGAATGTTTTGGTTTTTTTTGTTATATGGTTTTAATGCTGAGGTTTAGGTATGCCTGTTTTATTCTGTCTATTTTGAGGTAACCCTTGCATATGGCATAAGAGTTCAACTTCACTGAATTCCATTAGGGTGACTGATTGCCCAGCAGAGTTGTTGGAAAGACTGTCCTGATGGTTGCTTTGGGCTCTTAGTTCTACTGCTTAGGTGTATGCGTTCCTTCTGATGCATGTATTACAGGGTTTGATCACTGTCGTGTTTCAGCACTGTAGTAAGGAGAATAGGAGCCGTCTAATTTCCTAATATTCTAAGATCATTATGATTATTCAGGGTCCTTGGAATGCCACACATACATTTTAAGGAATGTTCTATTTTTTGAAAAAACACAATTGGACTTTTGATTGAGCCATATTGAATATGTAGACCCCCCTTGAGTAATAGTTTTAATAGATTTATCTTCTAGTTCATGAAAAGGGGTTATATTTTCATTTACATAAACCTTTCTGAGCTTTATTCAACAGTATTTTTTAGCTTTTAGCATATGTCTGTTATCTCATTGGATAACTCCTAAGGATCTATCTTTTTAATACTTTTTAAATTACTATTATAACTGTTTCCTTTGTGTGTGTGAGTGTATGTACGTGCTGTATGTGCACATGTGTGGGCATGGTTGTGGAGGTCAGAGTTCAACCTTGGGCCTTGTTCCTCAAGAGCCATCTATCCTGTTTGGTGAGAAAGAATCTCTCCCCAGTAAATATATCTTGTCTGAACTTTTTTCTTTGTATTAATTTGTTCTCCTTGGATGTTAGAGATCTATTTAAATTGTACTTTTTCAAGACTAAGTGGGCATTTTACATAATTCCGGGGTATTTGTTTACTTTACTAGGGTACTCACTTTCTGGTCCACAATTCATAGAATTTTCTTATCTTCTTACTTAAATTGGTAGTAATATTCTCATTTTTAAAAATGGTGTTTATTTATTTGCGTGTGGCACATACATACCATGGCTTTTGTGTGGAGGTAAGGACAACCCTGAGAGTCTCGTCTTTCCTGCACTGCGTGTGTCTCGAGGGTAAAATCAGTCACTTGGCTCAGCAGCAGGTCCCCGACGGACACGAGCCATCTCACTGTCACATTGGTGTAACACTTTCAAAGAACCGAGTTCTGTTTCGTGTGTCTCCATTCTGTTCTTATTGTATCCTTCTTTTAGTTAGTTTTGGGTCTAATTAGATCTCTGCTTTCTAATTCTATAAAATGTACCATTTGGAGACTAATTTCAGGCTTTCTTTTTCATGTAGACAGTACAGCTAGAAGTTTTCTTGACACTTAGCTGTACACTGTAAGTTTTGGTCTATTAGTGTTTTCATTTGTCTCAAGGTATATTCTGTGATTACTTGTGAGTTTTTGGTAGCGTGTTAATTAGCATTGTTTTATTGTGTTTTCACATATGTGTAAGGTTTCCTTGTTTGATACTTAGTTTCATTTTATTAGATTCAGAAAAAGACATACATGCACACACTTGTGCCAGGAATATATCTCAGGAATAGAGCCCCTGCCTAGCGTATACATTCATGTCCCTGGGTCTAATACTAAAAAAGGAAAACCATGCTTTTACCTTGTTTTGTGGTCTGGTCTGCAGTGTATTCTGTGCACACTTGAGAAGAGAAGAGTTAGTGTGCACTGTTGTTAAATGAAGAATCCTGCATATGTCTGTCAGGTCTTATACACTAAATGTGCAGTGTTTTCAAGTTCTGTTTCTTTTCTTTTTTTTTTTTTTTTGGATATTTTATTTACATTTCAGATGCCAATCCCTTTCCCCACTTCCCCTCCCCAGAAAATCCCTATCCCGTGCCCCCCCCTTTTCCATTTGGCTTTTATACATTTTTTTAAATGTTAATCAAGGGCTTTATAAGTATGGTAATGCTTAATCAGAAGTGTAACCTAATACCCAACCTAGCTATGTAAACTATCTTTGACTAGTGGAGACACGTGAACTTCTGCCTCCATGCCCCCTCTCTCTTTCTCTCTCTTTTTCTCTCTCATTACCTAGCTTCTCATCTACTTCATCTTCTCCTCTCCTTACTCCATCTTTTCCTCTCGGTGCTCTCAAGTTTTGTTTCTTTTTGTGTGCTTTTCTAACTGTTATTGTAAGTTGGCTGTTGACATTTTCAGTTTATTATAATCCTCCTTTTACTTTGCCCTGGAATCCTTCCTCCTCCTCCCCTCCTTCTTCTTCCTCTTCCTCTTCCTCTTCCTCTTCCTCTTCCTCTTCCTCTTCTTCCTCCTCCTCCTCCTCTTCTTCCTCCTCCTTCTTCTTCTTCTTTTTTTTTTTTGGTTAGGCATGTCTGTTGAGAACAGATGCCTTAATTTCTCTTTCATTTCCAAAGTATAGTTTTGCGGAATAGAATATCCTTGGTTAACATTTTACTTTTCCTTCTAATATTTAAATAGACTGTTCCTGGCCTTGTAATTTCTAATATATCATCAGCCTTTAATCATGTTGAGGAATCCTTGTGTAGGTTAAAGAGCTTCACTCTGGCTGCTTCAAGATTTCTTTCCTTGGGATTGCTATAGTTTTAATAAAGTATCTCGGTGTGGATCTCTTTGTGTTCTTATTAGGTTTCCTGTATTCATGTCTTTTTCATCAGAGTTGGGAAGTTTGAGGTCAACATTTATATTTAAAAATCTATTTGTCTCCATTTTTGCTGTCCTTCTAGAACTTTCAGGATCCTGGTATTCGTGTGTGTACTTGTGTGACAGGGTTCCAAATGTCCCTCAGCTTTTTATTTTATTTACTAGAATTTTCCTCATTGTTCGACAAAATAAATATTAAATTGTATTCTTGTAGATGATGGGTAAGTGGATCTTTCCCTGCTTTGTACTCTTACTCAACTGCACTGCAATAAGAAGTTATTTGCATCCCCTCTTCAATCTATTTAAACCCACCAAGATTTATTTAATGTTCTGTGTTGGCATGTTTCCTATCTCTAGAGTTCTTTCTCTTGGAAAACAGGAATTCTGTATCTATTAATATTTCCCACTTTCTACCTTTTCCCCAGGCTCTGGGATTTTTATTCCAGTTGTTGTTGTTTGGGGGGGTTGTTTGCTTGTTTGTTTTATGATTTTTGTCTACCATTATGAAGATACCTTTACAACCTTGTTTTCATGCCAAATTTGTATTTTGCGTTTGCAGCATAACTCCATTTGGACTAAGCACTCTCATTGGGTAGGTGCTCGTTAGCCACATCGGCCTAGATTTTGGGTAGCCAAACTTAGCACTATATTATAGTACAACATTTATATATAATCGATCTACGCTATATGCTATTATTTTAGTCTTTGTCATTCAAGAACAATAGGCAAGATCTGTGGCCAGCAAACTTGAAAAAATGTCACATCAGGGTTCTGCAATATTTACTATATGGTTGGATAGACACAAGGGACCCTATGACTACGTTAGAGACAGTGGTGGCTGAAATGTTGGTAGGCTTTTGGTCTGGTTTGAGGGCTGACTTTGAGTGGTGCCTAGCATGCACGAGGTCCTTGTTTTGATTGTCAGCACTGAAAATAATTATTGGTGTGACTTACTCTCAGTATATAGAGACACTCATCACACATGCAGTATTCCAAGGGCTTATAGATTTTCCCTCACAGATGAGGTTTTCCTCAGGTGATGTAGGGTTGAGTTCCCAACCCTGCGCAGTTACTCCTCTGTTGAGCCTGGCACTGCTTTAACCTTGGAAAGAAAGGTGTCTGTAGTGCTGGATCTTTTGTTGTTCTTGTTTCTGTCATTTGACTTCTGACAAGGCCACACTTCGTAGCTCCAGTCTATCTGGGAATTCACTGTGAGGCCTATACTGAGCTGGAACTAGCATTTGCCAACCTCCCAGGTGCTAGGACTATAGTGTGAGCCACCTTGCCTAGCCTAGCATAAAGTTTTAGAGAAACTAAACGGTAGTTGAAAGTAATGTACTTTACCTTAAATATCTAAGATATAAAACACATGTCCTGAATTAGTTCCTGTCATGGGAGAGCTGTTCTAAATGTGCAGCTATAGAAGTGAAGCAGAGAGGTGACATTTAGGACGTGCCCACAGCTAGCACATTTAGGATGTGACTACAGTTGGCACGTTTAGGCCATGACTTACAGTTAGCGTGTTTCTATGGAATCAAGTTTAGCATACTGGGCTGCTTCCCATTGATATCTATATATTACCTTGGCTAATACACAGCAAAGCCTTCATTTTGCCTCTGATGGAATAACTTTAAGTGAACTGAAGTCCTGCTGAAAATACTAGAAGTACAGGGGAATGAGACCATTTTGAAAGTATATAAGTCAGTCCAAACTTGAGTAGCAATTCAGGAGGCCAGAGACGGAAACACCATATTTCTGGTGTTGGTGAGTTAATTAACAACCTTTAAACTATGCACAATGGAAAGAAAAAGGCTGAACAGGGCATAAGAAAAGAGCAAAAGGCAAGTGGGGACAGTTCAGAGCCTCCACTACCCTGCCTTTATTTATTTTTGTATATTTTATTTTTAATATTTTATATACTTATATATGTAATTATTATATATTTTGCCTTAACAGCCTCTGCTGCTGTTACTCTGCCCTAGATTTACAGTTGGAGTCCCTTGAAGGCTCTGACTGTAGACGGGCCAGTAATGCAGAAGTGGGTCAAAGTCTCAGTGTCTGCGGCTCAGTCTCCAGTAGTTTCTGTCCTTCACTGGATTGTGTTCAACTGCTGACCTGCGTCTGCTTGGATATCCAGCTAGGGAAAATAAATAAAGCCTCTGTGGAGGAAGATAGCCACATCTGGAACCTCTGCATTCCTCCAGTTTTCACCTCATCATTCACATAGTATCTTGACAGTCTGTAAAATACTGCTACCCACACAACAAAAAGAGAAAAGCAGCAGGAGACACAGATCAACGAGGTATAGAGACTATGGGGTTATAGACAGGAACTTTAAAATTCGGTGATTAGTATGTTCATGAAAATCGATGCCGAAGCTGAGAATCTCACCGGGGAACTGGAACCTATAGAAAAGAATCAGACGGGGGTTCTATAACTGAAAAAATGAGCAGCACAGCAAGTGGATGGGTTTAGTCACAGGCTAGACACAGCTGAGTAGAAGGATGAACGGTAAATTGGGCGATAAGTTACGAGACATGCAGCACAGACTTGTCTGTTTCAGTCTCAGGACTAACCCAAGCTGTGCCATGGTTGCTTTTCAGCCCCCTAAACAGTATGTTTTAAGATTGGAGCTTGGGGATGAAGAGAAGCTGTATTAGACTGTAGTTGCAATACTTGCCTTTTAATGTGTGTTGTTTCATGTTTTATTATGGTGATTTCTTTTTAAATTACAGTAAATACATACTGGGAAGTGATCAGATATGAAGTTATCAGTTATAAATTTATATTTGTGTTTGCCAGACTTCGAGCAATAAAACGTTTCTGTGAGTCACTCGTTCAGCAAATCTAGAGTATACCATTAGAACTGAGCAAAACACAGATGGAAAACATGAACAGCTAGGTTTATTTTAGCATCGGGATATTGTAAAGGCTGAATGTAAACTTTTTTATTTAGGATAGCTTGCAAGGTGCTCTGGTAAGCTTGCGTATTACATGCAGGTCAGAAAGAGCAATTAGAAAAGACACTAAGGTACATGATTGAGTTGCTTAGTGGGGCAAGTGCCTTGTTTTTCAGTTAGCAAGGCTCCACTGACTAATAAGACAGGAAAAAAATACTGCTGGTTACATTTGATGTCTTGTACATTGTAACATGCATCCTAATTTCAGAAATGTTTGAAGTGAAAGAAAAAGTTAATATTAATCTCACCCCTAAGTTCTGTTGTTTGGTATTTGATGGTTTGCTCAGGGAAGGTACTTGAGTGTTTTACTGCCATAAAAATGGGATAGGCCACAGATCTGATTGGTTCTGGATGCTGGTTGAGCCTTGTTTCCAGGACCTAAGCATCAAAGTAACAGTCACCCTCGGAGTTTGCGGAGGGCACGGTCTAGGGATTTCATCCCCTCTGACCCTGTCATTCTTAATTAAGGTCTTACTGTTCCATAAAAAGTTTGTCCCCTGTGGAGACAACTAAATAGAGCACAAATCAGACTATATTTTTAAACAAAAAGTTTAGATTCTATGATGTTTGCTAGAAATGAGAATCCCTTAATAGATTCATATTTTGAAGATAAATTCTAAGCCCAGGGTGACATTTTCTTCAGCAGTAAAATACTTGAAACTAATTTTTGTATTTGTTCTTTAACTTCAGAATTTTTCAAGCCACATCCAACTGATAGGATGAAAAAGTTTAAGAGGAGACTGTCCCTTACGCTCAGGGGAAGCCAGACTATCGATGAGTCGCTGTCGGAGCTGGCTGAACAGATGACCGTAGAGGAGAGCAGTAGCAAAGACAACGGTAAGTATCTGTGGGGAGAGACTTGATGGCGTTATAAATACACTGAAATCTTCAGATACGCTGAAGATGGGATTTTTGTTGATCTAAGTCTTTGGTTTCTTGGAAACAGAAGACTGACCTGATTGTGCTTGGCTAGAGTCACGTTCTGCTTTCCTCCCAGTCTGCAGCATACCTGGTCCCCTACTCCCAGGAGGGCCTTTATGTTTTTACTGCTTCTCAAGTTCTTACACATGCTATAAAATTATACTAGTTGTTAAATAACTATTGGTAAATTATCATTTAAATGTTTGTATTAAATATACTGTTAACACAGGATAGTAAGGTGGTAAAATTCCTGTTTATAGCTTTATTGTATAATCTTAAAGCATTCTATATATGTATTGACTATCTCTATAGATTACAAGGATCATCAGATGAGGGAATTTGCTGTTTTCTTATTTTATATACCACCGTGTGTCCATAGTATTGAGAACTCTTATATCAGAGACAAAATCATTATGTTTCATCTGACCATGCTTTTTACAATACAAAGTAGTAGCGCACAAATTTTAATGTAACAATTTAAAGAGTTTATTACATGGAGCTAAAATGTAAACTTGGTGAAAGTTTTAGAACACTGTTATATACTCAAAGCCAAAATAAACCTAGGAATGTCCTAGTGATCAGGAAGGAGATAGAAACAGCCAATAATGAGCTATGGTTTTCGGTGTCTGAGAAGCTCCCTTTCCTGAGCTTGAAAATCTGGTTCAAGATCTCTGGCAGTCTGCAGTCGAAGCCTGATGGCCTGCTCCATTGCAGGGCAAGGCTTGTGGGGTGAGAGATGCAGCTCATTGTGCAGGTTAGCAGTCCTGATCTGGGACTGCGAATGTACTACGTACACACTGAAATGCTGCTTCACCCTCTCGGAGAAGTCAGTTTATCACAGACCTTGCCTTTCTTCCTCCGACTAATCGTTGTTTGCTGAACACTGTCCATCTTGTTGGCAGAGCCGAGGCAACCTTTCATCTGTTCTCATGGTCTGTCTTGGTTTTCTAATGTTTTCCTTGATGGTTTTTGACAAGAGCAGAGAAAAATGAGTTCAGTAAGGAATTCAAGTCAATGATTTGGTTATCATTCTGTATAGGGGGCAAAAGTTACATTTGTTGTCTCAAATCTTGAAGATGATTTTGTAATATTTATTCCTCTTCTAAGAGAATCTGCTAGACACACGGAGCAGAACCCTGCTATTCTCATAGATCCCCATTGAATTCTTGGTGGTGATAATGGTTGGCTCCAGCTTGCTTATTCTTGTGCTAGAAATTCTGGCCAGTGTGTTTGCCAGTGATGTTCAGAGATAAAAGAGGCACAGAGTACATCATGGTAGGTGGCTTTTGGAGTGCATTCCTCTGAGTATTTGATTACCAGACAAACGTTTTTATTAAAACTGAGTCATGGACGATACACTGACGGTTTAGAGCTAATTAATAATTTAGACTAATTGAATGTTTTCTGGAATATTTTGGTAGTTATCTTAAAACCTGATTAGTTTGTAACACGTGATAAGATGTTAAAAATATCCAATATTTTGAAAATAGTGTAAGTTGTTTCTTTGTGACAGACTTTAAAGAAGAAAGACTAAGAGCACTGTCTTCCTCATCAGAGTGGCCTGAAGTCATGCATAGACAGACTTCTCTTTCACCCTGAACTACCATTGTCTGTTGCTGCTTATTCTTGCTGTATCATATGGATTTCATCAGTAATTTTCGCAGGAATGTTAAGTCTTTTTTTTTTTTCATGTCAGTGCCTACCAGCTGTACTAAACACAGTTTCCCTCTTAGAGAGTTTAAGAGTGTTTGTTTTTCCCGTTTTGTGTTTAGCATAAGAACTACGTAAGCTAGGTTGCACACAGAGATAGAGCCTGTGTCAAAGTACTCTCTGCAAGAATATATGGAGAGTGTACTATTTAAAAGTCTTGCATATAACATAATCCGCTTACAAAGCAAACGCGATTTGTGATTTGTCTAGTTTGAAACAGTGAACATTCAAGTTTAAGGAGTAAGTGAAGTAGTTTGTTATTTCTCAGAGTAAACTGCCTCAGACCAGTTTTTGATCTCATATCTCTGGTTTGATTGCATGCATGGTAAAGAGCTCTATTATGCTTATGTAATATGTAGACATGTGTATTGTGTACTATTACAAAATGGAGAAGTACACACTTACAGGGTTGTAAATAATATTAGAAAAATTAAATGCACATGGTACTTTTGGTTATCTATAGTACTCTCCCAACTAGAATTTGAGAGATTTTTGTAATTTCAATAACTGTGTCCCACTTTAAAGGCGCTGTGCCGTGATTGTAATTCACAGTGTACCATGCAGCTGTGATGTGTGCATGTTGACTGGCGGGTCGAATCCAGAAAGGAAAAATCTTGAATTTTACTAACTGAATTGGTAATCAGAATATAAAAATAAGCTTAAAATTGTTAATCTTGGCCACCTTACATACACTGGCCCCTAACTTAGAACTGCTCCATTTAAATATAAATTGAAAATTTATAAATGGAAGAATAAGAAAGTATTCCTAAAATACTGTCTATGAAAGATAACTCAAAAAATTATAAGTTTTTATTTTATCTATGTCTTTATTTATTTAGTTTTTGTGGCGTGAGAATTTGACATGGGGGCTTACGCGTGCTAGGCCAGCACTGTATCACTGAGCCATAGTCCCAGCCCTGAGTCTTTAACCTTTTAAAATTGTCAAAAAAAAAAAAAAATTAAAACTGTCAAAATTAATTTATTTATTTGTCTCTAAAAGTATTATGAAGTATTATACTGTTAGATGTTTCTGCTTGGTAATGGGTCTTCGCTTGTTTAAAGATTCTTTATGTAACAGAATACCATATTTGAAGCGATAATCTAAGCTTCCATACTGATGTACACTTCAGTTTTTCTGTCTCACTCACTAATTGACGTGCCTTTCTGAATGTCTAGTGATAGAGGTACAGATCAGATGCCTTTGGTAAGAATTTCGTGCGTTATAGTCTACAGCATATTTAGCCCTGTGTGCGACCCATGGTAGTCATGGTAAGTCAGCACACGGAGGATCGGTTTGCAAATAATTTTGAGATGCGAGTAATTTGATACTAAGAAACCTGGTGGGGCGTATTAGTAACTGTTAGCCAGCTTTGGTCATTGGACCGACCTGAAATGTTAAGGTGTTTTCTACAAATGTGTTTTCATAGAAATCCCTTCTATCTCTCGCACTTTGACTGAATCGCCAAAGAAGTGAGCTTACGTGTAAACGCTCTCTGTTACAGCCTTGTGTTCTGTTCTGTTTTCTTACCCTTCTCTTGTGACCCTGACTCTTGGGACGACTGTGGAATGATTCTTGGATGCCACGAACCACAGAGCCCATTGTGAAGAATGGCAGGCCGCCAACGTCTCACAGCATGCATTCCTTCCTTCATCAGTACACAGGCTCCTTCAAGAAGCCCCCATTGCGGAGACCCCACAGTGTTATTGGCGGAAGCCTTGGTTCCTTTATGGCAATGCCCAGGAATGGAAGCAGATTAGGTAACGTGCTTATTTGTCTGTTGTGTTTGACAATCTGCTCATAGGACATGCACACTGAGTGTTACTGTATGAAGAAAGCCAGCCACTGTCATTGTCAGATTTCCTCTAGTCATGTAGAGACCAGGTGAGGACCTGAAGGGTAGCAGAGAGATGAGGGGTGCTAACGCCGCAGAGAAAGATGCTTGCATGTCTGTTCATGCAGAGTGCATTCTGCTTCGGCAGCTCTTCAGGTCATCACCGCATACTGACAGTACAAGACGTAGATGTCACCTGACTGGTTGTTCTCTCGCCTTTATGTGCTTTTGAAATATCCGAAGGATACCTTCGAATATTTGTGTATCTTATGTCTCTTGTCTTTTTTGATAGTGTTGTATTATGTTTTGATTTTAGAAATCATTTTAAATATAGCTATTTTGTTGTCCCATTAGATTGACTACTTACTACAGCTCCTGGATGTCCTGTTCCACTGTTTGCTTTATTTCTTGACACAGTAGCTTACTACCTGGTTCATTGCCCTAATTTTGAGACCATGAGCCTCTCTATAGTGTAGCTTTGTCTGTGAGAAACATGCCTTTATGCCCGCCAGCACAGCACAGAAAAGGGCACGCTGGAGCCGTCTTAAGCTGCTTCACGAGAGATGAGTGTTACAGTTGTTAAACACAGCTACTTTTATAGTTTATATTGTACATGTACAGAGTTAAGCCAAATTAAAAACCGAAGGTAATGAATACTCCAGAGTCCTTACCCCCAATTGGTTTCCTGTTATCTACTCTCTGAGATACTGTTATTTGTGTCAACAGTGATAACACTGTGTAGTGGTGTGCCACTGCGTATTTCTGGACCCTGTCACCTGTCCAGTAATACTGTGCCAATAGTTTGAAGTCAGTCATGAGGGAGTATTTATCTTCAAGACATCAGGTCTTAGCTTGTAATTTTGTTGGCTGTGTAGTCAAGAGTTAGTTATGTTTTAGGTTTTATGGGCTGGAGTCTGTTGCATATTCTTTTTCTGTGTGTAGTAAGCTGTTAAAAATGTAGGAAACATTTTTAGTTCAGGAGCAACGTAAAAGCATCTGTTCTTGAGACTCTTGGTCTTGAGTTAAAAAAGTAACATTGAGCCAGGCAGTGGTGGCGCACGCCTTTAATCCCAGCACTTGGGAGGCAGAGGCAGGCGGATTTCTGAGTTCGAGGCCAGCCTGGTCTACAGAGTGAGTTCCAGGACAGCCAGGGCTATACAGAGAAACCCTGTCTCGAAAAAAACCAAAAAAAAAAAAAAAAAATGTTAGTAATGTTGATCAAATTTATAGTGTATTATGTAAGTGGCACAAAACTTGATAAGAAGTATTCTCTAGTTCTTGATATCCTTCATGTTTCATCATTTACCCCACTAACAAGTTAGTGAGCTCTGACATCGACCTCCACTCTCTCACCCCACTTGTATCCTGAAGGAGACAGAAACAGGTGTGCTTGTTACCGTGACTAGTCTCCTGGCTGAGTCAAATGGTACTTAGTGTTTATTCCTATCTGAGATTGATACTTTGCTTGGCAGTCCTTGTAGGACAGGCTGGTTGGTTTTGTTTGCTTGTTGATTGCTTGTTAATTTTGAGGAACTGAACCTGCTGCCTCATTAAGGCGTGCCTCAGAAATGCTGAGTCACTGAGCTTACATGGCCTTGCCAGTTTGTCAAGGCAGGTCTTGAACTTGTGCACTCGTTCTCAGCAGAGTTTTGATACTTCAGAGAGTACAAACTTAGTTTTGTCGTAGATATTCAGCTCAAGACAGCATCTTGCTGTAGCCTCAACTGTCATCTTCTGCTCCATTCTGCTGCCTCAGTTCCAGAGTTACAGGCATGTGCCACCACATCCATCTTGCTAGTGGTGGGTAGCAGCTTTTTAAATATTTTAAAGACTATTCTATGAGTTAGCTCCATTTTCTTGTTGACCTAATGATACATCTAATGAGAGAATAGTTGTAAGAAGCAAAAGATGAGGTTTCTAGTCCAGCTGTGTGCCTAATCTACCTGGTCTAAAAGTAGGTTACTTTTTTAAGTCTCCTAGAATCTGGAAAATGAGCAAAATTAGAGTAATTCTCAAGAACTGTGTCAAGTATATAATTTTATTCAATTCTTGATAATAGCTTGAATTATTTTTCTTGTAAAATTCTTCATAGTTTGAAAACATAGAGATTTCCCCCTCCTACCTCTGTCTCTCTAGTGCTGGTGTTAAATGCTTGTACCACCATGCTAGATACCATAGTTTGCTCTGTAGTGCTATGAGAAACACCATGAATAAAAGCAATTTGGAGTGAGGGTATTTTTTCTTTTTTGGTTTTGTGTTTTGACTTAAACATTTCCTGTTACAGTCCATCACTGAGGGGGAAACCAAGAGAGGAGCTCAAGCAGGGCAGGAACCTGGAGACAGCAATTGAAGCTGAGGCCGTGGAGGAATGCTACTTACTTCCTTGCTACACACGGCTTGTTCAGCTTGCTTTTTTCAGACAACCGAGGGACGCCTGGAATCCATAGTCAGCTGGGTCCTAAATATCAATTATTAACCAAAAAATAAAAAAAATCACCGCATGTTTTGCCTACAGAGCAGTCTGATAAAGGCATTTTCTTAACTGACTTTTCCAAGTGACTCTAACTTGAGTCAAGTTGGCAAAAAACTAATCAGTTCAGTTAACCCCTTGTCACCTTGACAGACACATCACTGTTAAACCCTAACCTTTCCTTTCGTGTTTTCCCCCAAGATATCACACTAATATAACTATTATATAACTCTAAAACATTCTATATCTTTAAAAGTTACATAGTTTTTTTTAAAAAAACTATTCAAATACTTTTTTAAA
This sequence comes from Rhabdomys pumilio, assembly GCA_030674055.1. Taxonomy (NCBI): domain Eukaryota; kingdom Metazoa; phylum Chordata; class Mammalia; order Rodentia; family Muridae; genus Rhabdomys; species Rhabdomys pumilio. Next base: position 15,185,933 of record JANHMN010000021.1, read on the forward strand.
AGTTTGTCTTTAAAGTATCTTAAAAGTCCAAGGTCTCTCAATTTGAGCGTCTGTAAAAGAAAAGTTACACACTTCTTGTTCCAAGAGGGAAAAGGGACAACACAGTTCCAATAAGATCAGAGGAAATCCAGCCTGTAACAGTGTAAATTAAAGCTCGTAGCTAAGTGTTCAGCCTCTGGGTCTCATTCACTCTTGGGCTCCCGTGCACTTGGGTAGCTCTGCTACCTTTCCTGTTGTGCTGCCCACAGCACACGCAGCTAATCTCACAGGCTCAGGTTGGTCTACTCCACACCTGGTATCCTTGGTGGTTTTCCCACAGTCCTGGATTCTCTGGTATTTCGAGTCTCCATTATAACTAGGCTATACATTCAGTATGGCAATAGCTAGCCGCTCTTCAGGGACTCTCCACATGGTGCTGAGCCTCAGCTTCTCTCCAGGAGTTCTTCAATCCTGGGGTTTACACCACAGCTGAGACTACACATCCACCAATGGCCTCTCGTGGCCTCTCAGAGTGCTAAGCCTCAGCTACACCTTCAATCCTGCAGCTCTCATGCTGCCAAAACCAGTAACACGTGGGAGATGATTACATATCACCAAGACTGGGTGCCAGCTGGAGATGAAGCTTCGGCTCCCTCTGGACCACAGCTTATTGTGGTGACCCAGATTTCACCTCCATGATGCTGAGGTCTCTTCATGATCACAGCTGCTTTTCACTCTTAGCTGACAGAAGCCACAGACTCTCAGTTCAGAATATAAGAAAAGTCTGGTAGAGTGTCTGCTTCCCTCTGAGACTCCACCATCTTGTGTTGCTCCCAGCGTCTTCCCTTGCAGCTTCCACTGAGCATCATTAAGCTTTAAGCGCTAATGGCGTTTCCAGCTCAAAAGTGTCAAGCATTGCTACAATCTTTCCCCAAAACATGTATTGCTGTAAGAAACACCATAATCACCTTGGGGACAAAGGGGTTATTTGGCTTACATATCTGTGTCACAGTATATCTCTGAGGGAAGCATGGGCAAGAAACTCAAGCAGGGCAGGAACCTGAAGCCAGGAACTGAGGCAGAGACCATGGAGAGGAACCTTTCTTATTGGCTTGTTCCACCTGTCTTCTTATACAAGTAAGGACCCACAGTGTCTGAGTTCTCTCACGTCAGTCATTAATCAAGAAAATTCTCACAAGCTTGCCTGTAGGGCAGTCTGATGATAATGTTCTCTTAGTTGACATTTCCTTCTTCCCAGTTGGCTCTACCTTGTGTCAAGTTGATTAAAAACCAACCAGCACACCTGACCTGGCCTGAGATTTATTTCTCTCTTTTTTGGGGGGGGTGGTTCGAGACAGGGTTTCTCTGTGTAGCCCTGGCTGTCCTGGAACTCACTCTGTAGACCAGGCTGGCCTCGAACTCAGAAATCCGCCTGCCTCTGCCTCCCAAGTGCTGGGATTAAAGGCGTGAGCCATCACTGCCCGGCTTCTTATTTCTCTTGTAAGACATTTATGTTTTGATCTGTTAACTGCTTGCATGCCTGTGTATCCAGAACACAGATAATTTTCAATATTATGATTTCTGTTTGTTGACTCTCTGTATTTTACTTGTAATGATAGTGAAGTACTGGATAGTAAGATTTATCCTTTAAAGGTAAACAGTGCCTCCTTTTCTGATATAGATATTGTTCATGAAAATCTGAAAATGGGATCAGATGGTGAGAGTGACCAAGCTTCTGGGACATCATCTGATGAAGTCCAGTCACCTACAGGTGTTTGCCTCAGAAATCGTATACATAGACGGATCTCAATGGAGGTAACCATTGTATGCATATTTAAGAAAATGGAAACACAACCATTGTATGCATATTGGTGTTTGTAAAGGAACATGGAATGTGCGTTTGAAACGTCGTGAAGACAGATGGAACTCACACAAGAGCTGTTTCTTTGCCTTAGTAAGCTGTGGTCTGAATGTTTATTTTTTCCAAATTACTATCCCAAGGCAACTGTACACTAATTGAAGTTCACATTCTGCAGAAATCATTTTCTTAATTTTCTTAAATCATTTTCTTAATCATACTTTTTTTTAGTACTCATATATGTGGATGCTTTTCTCCCCTAGATTTATTTATTTCATTTATATGAGTACACTGTAGCTGTCTTCAGACACACCAGAAGAGGTCATTGGATCCCATTACAGATGGTTGTGAGTCACCATATGGTTCCTGGGAATTGAACTCAGGACTTCTGGAAGAGCAGTCAGTGCTCTTAACCGCTGAGCCATCTCTCCAGCACTAATATATATATATATATATATATATATATATATATATATACATACATACACATATATATATTTTTTTTCTTACTTGGTTAGTTTCTCCTTTATGGTAAATTATATCTATATACCCTTATGATACATTTATCATGAATGTAAAAGAAGAGCTGGGGACTGATGGCTCAGCAGTTCTGCTTCTGCAGAAGAACGCAGGTTCAGTTCTCAGTGATTTCAGGGGACCCGATGCACCCTTCTGGCCTCTGAGGGTGCAGGACAGAGATGGTTCACACATATACATGCTGACAAAAGATTTATGCACATAAAGAAATACTAAAAACAACCCAAACAATTCGTTTCTTTAAAGATGTATGTTATAGTTTTATGGGCAGAAGTTTTGTTACGACTGTTATTATTTCAGCATACCTTGTAAGTTAAAAGCTTTCTGCAAAGATATTGAACATGCTTTAAAATAAAATTTTCGGGAGCTAAAGTGATGGTTCAGCAGATAACAGGACTTGCCAGCAAGCCTGGCAACCTGAGTTCAGTCTCTGGAGCCCAGGTGGTGGAAGGAGAGAACTGACTCTTGCAGATTGTTTCCAGTTATGTAAGAGATCACATTCTGTGGCAGACGCTTATTTCTGCATGTAGAATAATTTCAAAGTGAAGTTCCACTTAAATTTGCTAAAGAAACTATTGAGTCTTTTTAAACCTATTTATATAAGCCATATTATCTGCCTTTGATTATAATATTTCTGCCTTAAGTAACTTTGTAACTGCAAGCCAGCTTCAGTGGTTTACCACTAAAGAATAATGTGGCTGGGCCCACGTGTTCCCAAGTCCAATGCCCTGCTCCCTTATCTGCACAGGACTTGAATAAGCGGCTGTCACTGCCTGCAGACATCAGGATACCTGACGGCTACCTGGAGAAACTGCAGATCAGCAGCCCGCCCTTTGACCAGCCCATGAGCCGCAGGTCCCGCAGAGCTTCCTTAGTAAGTTCTGGCCTCGGCTGTGCCATGACGATGGCTTGCTTGCTTTTCTGGATTGTAACTCCTTTTTCCTCCTTGTCCTTTAATCTTTTCCCTTCATCTCTCCCTCCTTCCCTCCCTTCTTTTTCTTTCTTCCTCTCTTTTTTGCCCTTTCATAACTTTAAACCCAGGGGTTTGTATGCACCAGACAAACACTCTACCATTTGGTTGTACCCCAGCCCTGAAGTTTATTTTTTATATGTAAATTTCAAGTCACTCACTTAGTTTTAGCACATTATTGTCTACATTTCATCATTGTTCATACTTAAAGGGCGTACTGGAACAGAACTTGAGTTACGTCTTCCCTTTGAATGTATGTGCTGGTATACGTGCACCGTGTGTGCTAGATGGTGAGCTGGGGGTGATGCTAGGTGCTCAGCAGAGTGCGCAGACTCTAGTGCACAGGTGAGTGTGTTTGTCGTATTGTGTGGCCAGTCCCCAGATGAAGAATGAAAGCTTTACACACTGTCCTACTACTCTTCTCTTCCTACTCCTCACTCCTCAGCTTGCCTATCCTTCCTGCTCTCTGATAACAGAGGTAGTTATGCACACATGGTCATCAGTCAGTTCTACTACTGTATAAGTACTGTATCAATTACACTCTTTTTGTAGTGTGATTTTTTTATCTGAGCCTTCTTATTCATAAACATGTTCATGTTTGTTTCTGAAGTATTTAATACTTTATTTTAATTGAGAGAGGGTTTTGCTAGTCTGGAATTGATTGTGTATATCAGACTGGTCTCACATCCCACTTCGCTCAGCCTCCTTAATGGCTGGGATTACAAGCCTGTTCTATAGTGCCTGAATCTGTTTCCTACATACTGTCACTTGATCTTTGAACTCTATGTAGCTGTCAATATATGTTATAAAATGTGCTTATACCGATATGCAAGAAGTTTGTACATTATGTAAAGCTGCTGTGCTGGTGTTATAAAATCACAGCATCTGTGTACATATGTAAATGTGCTTCTGTAGCTGTCTCCTGTAGCTCAGTGTTAAGTCTGAGCCCACCCGTTTTGTTGTATGTAGCCATTGTCTGTCTGTTCTCATTGTGTGGTGCGCAGTTGTATGCCTGTACTGTCCTTCCTGAGTGCAACACTTTGTCATCCTCGTGTCCATGGTTTCTAAGCTCGGTCTCAGACTCTGTCATGTCGCCTTCTGTCAGCATTCCTGTATGGGTTTTGGTCACGTTACTAGATCCAAAGTAAGCTACAAATCTCCCATAGTGCTTGCTCCCTAACTTACAAGTTACGCTATTAGAAGGTTGGCTTACTATAAGTCTTCATTTATTTCATGTATAATATTTTAATATTTGTATGCCTTTGTCATCTAAATAGGGATTTGATTAGACTGTGAAAAGTTATTTCTTGAAGTAATGAAGTCACAAAATAAATTATTCTCTTGGAGTGAATTACCATAAAAATATTTGCATAATGACCAAATTATGGAGTCTTGATACTATTTTAAAATGTAAGGCTTCTAGAGCCATTTCTAATAGTCTCTATGATGCCTGTTGATTTTTTATGTCCTAAAATAATTCCGGGTAGACTGGGCACGCATTGTTAACTCCAGAAAGCAGGAATGGGGTCTGTCTTCTCCGTGTGCTCAGCACCTGGCATTGTCCTTGGCAAATGTGGGATAAATGAGCTTTGTCTTCTGTCCTCTGGGTGATTTCTGTAGGAGAGTGTTAACAAGCTCCCGACTGTTGTTAATCTGCCATGTTCAACAGATGCAAATGCAAGCACATTTTTCTAAGAATTACATTTAAAATTGAGTCCACTAAGTTGAAAATTCTGTGAGGGGCTTAGACTTGTGTGTCTGACTCTTTGAATCAGGATCTGATAGCCACTTGACTGGTGTAAGTCCTTCTGTCTGAGTTTCCTGGCCAATCTCGTGAGTAGAACTCAGTAATGCTATTTAATTTTATAGACTAACTAACTGCTTATTCAAACGTAACTTTAATAATTACAATTTACTATTCACTTTCTCTTCTAGATATATGTTTATTTTTAATTGCCAGGACCTGCATATTTATAGGGTACAGTGTGTCATTTCAATATTTGGGTACAGTGTGCTTTGATTAAAGTAAGCAGCATATTCATCGCCAACTCTCTATTTCTTTGTGAGAATTATTACACTAGCTATTTTGACATATACAATTATTGTTGACTAATTATTTTGTGTGTATATGTGTATTTAAATGTGCATGTGTGTTTGTGAACTTGTGTACATTAACATGTATTCATGTGTTTGGTATACACTAATAATGTCCCTATATTTCGTCTCAAAAGAGCGACTCTAATATCAACTTTTGATACATCTGTTACATTTTATTCCATATATGATTGTTATTATAATTATCTCCAAAACATTTACATAGCCCTCATTTTGTTGACAGTACCTTATGTACTTATCCAGCAGACCTGAATATTTTTGTCATAATCACTACTGGACCAAATGTATTGAATGTTTCCAGAGGGTATGGTAGCATTTATTCACTGTAGCAAGATGAGTGATAAAAGACGTCACTATTCCTGAGAGGAAAAAGTTTAGCTTACACTTAACATTTTTCCACGTGCCTTCCATTGTTGATGATGGTATTTTAAGATATTTCAGTGATGTTTATACTGTTTTGTTCATTCTACTTTGAATTTATTCTCAGTATAGTGTTGTTCTCTGTGTAAAAAGGAACAAGAAAAATCCACTGCCATTTAAATGAAAATATCTGAACTCTAAGGATAACCATGTATAAAACATTTTGATATCATTTCTATGATCTTGGTAATTAGCTTTTCACTTAAACTTTTTACATAAAAAAATAGTCTAGAATCCAGCTGTCACAGGTCAGATACCTTCTATAGTTATAGTACCTTATATAATCCTGAAATGTTTATTGCATTTTCTGAATTGAAATTTAAAGCTTCACTTGTATTTGGAATGTATTTCTGTTGCAGTTTTACCCATCTTTTTTTCATCATCATTAATACCGAGTCATACATAAGGTAGATAGAATGATTCTAAAACTTGAGTTTTCTAAATTTATTTTCTGTAAAAATACCATATACATACAAAAAAAGCATTAAGAGTGAAAAAAAAAAACCACAAAAATCATCAGTAATACCACCTGTGACTAAAAATTTTGGTTTGCTAAAACTAAATTAAGTAGTGTTGTAATCTGTTTTATAGCATGACATCTGTGTATCATAATTATAATGAAACTCTGAGAATAGTTGTTGTGGAGACTTCTGCAGACTCCTCAGGGTTTAAATGCCTGTGATACTTAAAAGTCTTAGAGGTTTAAATGTTCATTAACCAAAAAATCAGCTATTTTAATTCTCAACTTTGATGTTTTAACAGCAAATGTATCATACTTGTTAGATAGAGTTAGAAGATAAAGAAGAAGTAAAGTTTTAAGAAGAGATGCTAAATTCCTAATTGTTTGCTTTCAGTCAGAAATTGGGTTTGGGAAAATGGAAACCTACATCAAATTGGAAAAGCTTGGAGAGGTAAGTATACCCTTATTTAAAAAGTAAGACATTTTCTTATTATCTGAACTAAATTAGGCCATAATTCTTGCCAACTTAGAAAAATAAAGGCTGTAGACATTACCTGAAAGAGTATATACCTGATTCAGAAATTATCACTATTGCCTAAAAATCTACATACCCAACTCTGAAAGGACCGCTATTTACCTAAAATATTATATACTGAATTCTGAAATGATTACCATTACCTAAAAGATTATATACCAAATTCTGAAATGACCTCTATGACCTAAAAAATTATATACCAAACTCTGAAATGACTGCTATGACCTAAAAGATTATATACCAAATTCTGAAATGACCACTATTACTTATCAGAGTATATACCTGATTCTGAAATGACCTCTGTTACCTAAAAGACTATATACCTAACTGAAATGACCGCTATTACCTAAAATATTATATACTGAACTCTGAAATGACCGCTATTACCTAATGATTATATACCTAACTCTTAAGTGACCTCTGTCACGTAACAGACTATATACCTGATTCTGAAATCACTGCTATTACCTAAAAGACTATGTATCTAACTCTGAAATGACCACTGTTACCTAGCAGAGTATATACCTGATTGTGAAATGACTGCTATTACTTAAAAGATTACATACTGGATTTTGAAATTATCACTATTACTTAAAAGATTATATACTTGATTCTGAAATGACTGCTGTTACCTAAAAGATTATAAACCAGATAAAAATGACTGCTATTACCTAAAAGACTATATACCAAATTCTGAAATGACCGCTCGCTATTACCTAAAATATTATATACCTGATTCTGAGTTGACCATTATTACCTAAAATATTATATACCTGATGCTGAAATGACCGCTCTTACCTAAAATATTATATACCTGATTCTGAAATGACCGCTATTACCTCAAATAT
>JANHMN010000021.1:15193664-15303278 GCA_030674055.1 Rhabdomys pumilio
CTAAAATATTATATACCTGATTCTGAGATGACCGCTATTACCTAAAAGACTATGTACCTGACTCTGAAATGACCGCACAACGAGGTGGAACAAATTGTCTTAGTCCTTGAAACCTTCCATCAGGTAAGATGGAATTAATATTTTTAGTAGACGTGTAATCTTTTGAGGAAGCACAAGTGCTGTGTGCTCTGTGAGTAATGGGATCGGTGTCTACTGTCTACTCACGGAGTCTCTGGCAGCTTGGAAGTTGTATGAGTTCAGAGACAGCTGTAGGAATGAAGGTGCTTCACCAAAGGTGAGAAAATTCTCAAGGCTCTGGCTTCCTGAGCTTGTCTTTGGCCTGTACTGCTGTTCATTTATAAATGGCCTGTGATCCATAGTAAGCAAGGGCAGGAAACAGCAGGCAAGCCTTCAGGGAGCTTTTTAAGGAGAGCTAAGGTGCACAGATTTTGAGGAGCGTGAGGTGTGGATCAGGTTTTTGTGATAGAACATTATCATTACATTTTCATTGAAAGTGCTCAGTGCCCTGTGGTTTTTATATATCTTTACCTAAGTGCCTCTGGTATTAAATCCATTGGTCCAGTTGTTCATCTGAGATAACACAAGACTATATATAGGAAGTGTATTTTTCTATTTTGGAACCACCATAGTATGGTAGGGTATGGATATTGTGTGCATGGAACTAAGTCATTGCTATAAGAAAAGCCAAATGAGATGTTTTTTTTTTTTTTTTTAATAAGATAGACTTTGATATGCTTGGAAGTTAGAAATTGAGGTTAAGGCTCTTTATACTTTTTTGAGCAGAGCCTCACCATGTAGCCCCTGCTGCCCCGTAACTCACTACATTGTCTACGTTGGCTTCCAAGTCCCTCTGTCCCCAAAGTGCTCGAAGAAAGGCATGCAGTACCATGCTGGCAGCTGTCACATCTTAAAAATGTTCTTCAAAATATATTTTATAGGGCACATATGCAACAGTATATAAAGGAAGAAGTAAATTGACAGAGAATTTGGTGGCATTAAAAGAGATCCGCTTGGAACACGAGGAGGGTGCACCCTGCACAGCTATAAGAGAAGGTACAGTATTTACATAGAACTTTTGCTCCAAATCGTATTAAGAGTCTGTTTGTAAAACGTGATTGGGTATAGACACAATCAACGACTGGAAGTCATGTTTTTGGATCTTGCAATTGTTAGTTTTTAAAACCAAAATACTCAACAGAAAGGAATTAGTCAATTGTATTATTATGTAACTTACAGTGAAAAACTTACAAAGCTGTTAAAAATCTCTGACAGATAAATATTGACCTAGGAAAAATTTCTGTGTTGTTATGGAAAGACCATGGCAACTATAAATTAGCTACATCAATACATTTTACTAAATATAAGAAACAAATAGCATATAAACATGACCATTTTTTGTTTTTAACCATCAGTTTTTTTAATTGAAAATATTCACAGCATATACAGTATATTCTGATTATGGCCCCTACCTTCCCCATAACCTCCCAGCACCTCCCCACTTCTTCCACACTGTGGTTTTCTGTCTCTCATTAAAATACCAATAGACATATAAAAATAATAAGATAAAATTAAAAACAAACAGGAAGGGGAAAAAGAGCAAAACAAAAAGCACAAAAATCATCGAATAAAAGGCACCCTGTGCTCTGTATCACAGTAAGTGTCAGCGCTTCAAAAGTGGACATGAAGTTAGGAGATGCCGGGTTGCACTCTTGGGGCTGGTTTCAGGAAGAACAGTTTCAGATCCATACCACACAACCAAAGAAGGAGTCAGAACCTTGCTGCCTCCACCATCAGGCCTGCACCCTCGCTGTCTGCTTTAAACTTTGGGCTTTATCTTAAACACAGTCAACTTTGGTTTAAAACTTTGGGTTCTTATAGACTGGCTACTGCAGACTAAAAATTCCCTTTCTTTTTTGTTTTTCAGTTTCACTGTTAAAGGATTTAAAACATGCAAATATAGTAACGTTGCACGACATTGTTCACACAGACAAATCTTTGACTCTGGTCTTTGAGTACCTGGTAAGCATTTACTACAATTTAGTATTCTGTTTTGCTTTAATATAATAGAAAGTTGAACCTTTTAACAGCCTCAAGAACATTGTTGTTTAACTATTGATGTTTAAATGTGGTATAATGAATTCTGTATGTTTCCTTGAAAAGCAAGTTAGTTTTAAAAATTAACCACCATTGGGCTGGGCAGATGGCCCCATGGATAAAGGTGTTGACCGCCATGACTGATGACTTGTGTTCTATACCTGGAACTTACATAGAATAGAATCAACTTCCTGGAATTGTCCATGGCACATATGTGTGCACCTCCAACATATAATACATACAAAACAAACAAACAAACAAACAAAAACCCTCTGAAGTTCACCAGCCATGCCTTCCTGGAATCTGTCATGTGGTAAAGTGCCGTATCTTTTCAGGACAAGGACCTGAAGCAGTACATGGATGACTGTGGAAACATCATGAGCATGCACAACGTCAAGGTTTGTTCTCCATGTACTGCCAAGCCTTATGTAGAGCACAGCTGGACTGTGCTGCCCAGGCAGCTAGACTGGCCTCATATGTAATTTCCCATTGGTGTTTTTAGGCTACTGTGGTCCAAGCATACTTAGTCAGTGTCTGTTGACTGTATCAGAGCCGTTAAAAACCAGAGCATTTGGAGTGCTGCTTCGCTTTAAAGGTCTCTTACATTTTTGACATTTTCTTGGACAACAATTCATTCCTTTATACGTAGGATGGATCTCCAAGTCTATTCTGGATAAAAAGTCCTTAGCATAAATACAAATGATGGGTACACGCTGTGAAAGACCCAGTTGAGGATCGGCTTCACTAATATATTTAAAGTAGTGTTTAAGATAATCAGTTGGACAAGGTCAGACACTTACAAGGCCCGGGACTTAGAGGTCTCCTCATAGCTGTGCTAGAAATAGATGTGTGTGACCAGAAGAGAATCCGTACGTTTTCTTAGCATTGGCTAGCTAAGAATTCAAGTAACGCTGGAGAGGCTTGCTAAGACAGACAGTATCGGATGAAACTCAAAAGTGACTTAAGTAGCATTTAACATGGCTGAATTTTCACAGTAGACGTCTTTGGCCTGACTGGCATACCCTAAATTTATCAAAGAGAATTGTTTATGCAAAATTAACAGTTCCTGAAAACCTATTTAGGAAGGAGGCAGTGTGTCATGTGTGGTTGAGACATTTCTAATTCTGTAGCTAGTAAATTTAACTTTTTCTCTTTAAATAGTAGTTTGGTGGAAATAGAGGAAAGACACTTTGTTACTAACAGAGTGCTCTGAAGACGGGCTAATTCATTGCTAACACCAGGGCTTTGAATGGATTTCTATGCGTTCTATGATGGTGTTTTTCTTTAATATGTCATCATATTTTATAATATGTTATGAATAACATTTGTATATTTTTGTTTTCTCTACTTATAGCAAGAAAGTAGAGTTTAGCTGTCATAATCTGATAAAGGTTTGCAAAGTCTGCTTTTTAAGTTAGGTCCATATGGCGGCTGAAGGTGGAAAGCATTCTCTTGTCTGATAAAATTACTTACCGTTTCCCAAGGATAGAGTATGACAGATACTGAGATAATAATTCTGGAGTTTTCAGAATATAGCAATGGCAACTCTGGAAACTGCTTCTGAGAATTCATCCAGGCCTCTCCAAATCCTCCGCAGTGACCTAAAGACACTGCATCTTCTGTGTGCAGCCTCTTTTTTTTTTTTATAACCACAAAGACTCAAAACGCTTTCCTTCTTCCAAAATACACAAAAGCCAGTCCCTGTTCTCATCATTCAGAGTACAATAGTGCCAGAGCCCCTTTCTGAGTCACAGTGGAGTTTGAAGAGTGAGTGGGAGGCGCTCAAAGTCAAGTACCCAGGAGGTGGGTGAGGAGCCGCTTATTTCTATAGCAGATGGCTTACCAGAGCTACGCAGCACCTTTCTCTTCTGATAGCTTGACTCTTCAGGAAACCCATCAAATGAGTTGTCCTTTAAGTTGATGCTGCCCCAGATCAGGGAAGTGTGTGTGCGTGTGTGTGTGTGTGTGTGTGTGTGTGTGTGTGTGTGTGTGTGTGTTGGAAAGAGGAAATCAGTGGCAGGGCTTGGTTGGTTGTTACAACAGAATCCTATAATCAAACTATCGGTCTTCAACCAATGAACTGCTGTTATTCTAAGTTTTATTTGTAGTATTTATTTTCCTGATTCTCATTAGGTTAAAAACTAGTTGATGTTTTAAATTGAACAGTGAGCAATCAAATTCAGAAAATAGCTATACGAGGAAAAGATGTCACTTTCATTGGCTTTAATTACTTGATTTTTTTTTTTAATAGCACGACCCATTACATTATCTTTAAGACTGCTTTTCGTTTGTTTCTGTAGCTGTTCCTGTACCAAATTCTCCGTGGTTTGGCATATTGCCACAGAAGAAAAGTATTGCACCGGGACTTGAAACCACAGAACCTCCTCATTAATGAGAGAGGAGAACTAAAGCTGGCTGACTTTGGTACGTCCACTGTTGTCCTCTGTAGCTCAGAGATGCGTGAGAGAATAAACATGGATGGTTTATTGGTGATGAACTCTAACATGCATGTGTTCCTAGCATGTTTAGACTTCTGGAGCTTCCAAGACTTTCCAGGGTCTCTAAAGATAAATTCACGCTCAGAATCATACTCCTGCTCCTTGCTTTTTCCTGGGTCACTCTTTGCACCGAGGACTCAATACCACCAAGAGGTAGCATGGCTGGTTCCTTGGTGTGTCCGCGGTGTTCAGGGCAGGGCATGTGTAGTCTTCAGGGCTAACATCGTTAGGGAAAAGTGTCAGTTATACTTGGATACTTGGTGCTGCAGTAAAGTCTATCTTCCTAAGTCTTCAGCCTAGAGTATGAGTTATTACGCTGTTTCTTGTGATAAAATGAAGAACATACATAAAAGACATTGACCTCACACAGAAACAACGGTAATCTAAAGAGAAAGATTATTGGACGGTCCTTTAAGAAACAAACAAACAAACAAACAAACAAAAAAAAAACCCACTGTTTTTTTAGTCACCAATTGTGATTTTTTTAAACTTTGACATTTGATTTTTTTAAAGATGAATTGTTATCCTTCAGGCCTGAGTTAGGCAGCTGTTTGTTGCCATTTCATGGCTGTAGCTTCCCTGATGTTTCTGGGAGGTGTCTTCTCAGCAGATTTCCTGTCCCTCCAGCTCTTTCAGTCTTTCTGACCCCTCTGTGGAGATGTTCCCTGAGCCTTAGGTGCAGGTGTTGTAGGTGGATCAGGCGGCGTGTGGGGCCATGTACAGGGTCCTCCTTTCTCTCTTGGTCTCTGTGGGGTTTATTCTTGTCATATGTATGTGAACGATTACAAATTTGATGTGATGTCCTATATGTACCATGTATATCAAAGAAAATGGTATCCAGTTGTCTTTTATTAACATGAAATTTAAAATAACTAATAGGAATCTAAGGTTTTTTGTTTGTTTTTTTTTTTGCCTTGGAAAATCACTTTTTATAAAGTGATTTTTATTGCAGACAGCCTGTTGTGATGGCAAGCACTGGAGGTCAGGAGTGCTTCTGGTTTTGAGTCAGGGTCTCGCTGTGCACCCACGCTGTCCTCAAACCCATGAGCGTCCTGCCGAGGTCTCTTGAATTACAGGATTATAGGAGACAGGGTTGCTGCACCTGATTGTTTTTAATCTGTAAATAAATACCTTTAAGTTTTCTCAGGTTTAGCTTACAAATATGGTAAATATCAATGATCCTTGTAAAGAAAAGCACTTGGGGTTCTTCATTTTGAAATGCTTATGCCAGATCCTGAGACCTAGAAGCTGCCTCTGAAAGGTGACCCCCCACACCCCCATCTGCCAAACACCATTTGTCTGCTTTTATTATCTGCTTGAGGATTTAACTAGCAACTGTATTTCCCTTTGGCTAATCTGATTTTATGGGACTTGAAAATAAAGTACAGTACATGCTTTTCGCTTTTAGGAAGTAAACTTTTTTATATTGGAAGAACATTTTTAGAGTAGCTTTGATTTTTGAATTGTATACTTAGAGTTTGAACTATTTTAATAAGTTATATTAGCTTTGCACTAGGACTGTCTGCTACATTTCACAAATATGAGATTTTTTTCAAGCGTCCTGTTAGTAACAAGTTAAAAACTCATTCTTACTGAATACTGGATTTGCCCTGGCTACTCATGGACATTTGTTTATTTAGTACTTTGTCATTTGCTTGAAAGGGATTTGCTGTTGGCTATCTGAGATCGAAGCAGACGCTACAGGTTAACTTTGTCTGCTTATATAGATTACATAACTACTTCTTGAGCGTCATGTATGTTATTTCCCTTATTATTGCCCCTGCTCCCCATCCCTGCTTCTTATGCAGCTCGCATGGAATCATGCAAAGGGTGTGTCAAAGACCACAGAACATTTTTATTTAAGAATACTTTGAATCTAATACTTGAAAAATTTTGCTTTTAACCTCCACAAAGCAAATCTCACAGCACAGTCATCATGTTTCTGGTCCTTGGCATGTTGTTGTTGTTGTTGTTGCATAGCAAATACATATATGCCTTCCAGTAATAAATGTTGTTCAATTTTGAATATTTCCACTGTTGGTTGATTCTTCCTTTTTTCCCCCCTTGGTGGTGCTGGGGATCAAAGTCAGAGCCTTAACTAAGTATGATGGGCAAGCGCTGTCTGCCTCTTTGACTTACTCTTGAGCCCTTTGAAAATATTATAGTCAGTGGAATTCACACACAAAAACCCAAGGTCACCATGGTATAGTGACTCAAAAAACCAGGGAAGAGGAATCAGAGAGCTGCCCTACATCTTGCTAATTACTAAAATGTGTGGAAAAATAATTTGTTGGACATGACAGTATCAAGCTGGAATGCTAGGGTAACAATTTGTAATTAATAAAATGTCTGCATTACACCAATTTAATGATATGTTGAAATACTGTTGATGACATTTTTCTTCTTCAGTATTTTTAATAAGATACATAAAGTCTTATATAACCAGAATCTTAGCCTAAGTACCCTCGCTGCTTGAAACAAAATGTATGGTAAAAATGAGGTTATATTTCTTCAGATGTAAACTCAGTGACCCCAATCTAGAGACTATGGGGAGCTAACTCTCCACTAGTGGCAAACAAGAAGGTTGTGAGTCCATCTGTCTTTTTGGACACGGTGGAGTCCACACGAGGTTGTCAAGGCACACTTCCGTTTACAGCAGTTGGTATTATCCCAAAGTATCAAGGCCTCTTTTTCTGAAGTTATTCATTTCACTTATGTCGTTAAAAAAGGACAAAGACTGCTGAATTTTATTCCAGAGAAATCTCCAAATATGTTCAAGGAAATTGCCAGTAAAATTCAAGTGGTCCTAGTGGTCCTATACCAATGGGTTTTGAGATTTGAATTTTTAAAAAAAGATAGTATAGCAAATAAATGTGTGATTGGAGTTAAAAGGTGATAGATAGCTTATAACTGTAGCAAGGAAACCGCGCCTCAGTGTCATTGAACTATTTTGGGTTAATTCCAGTCAGAATTAATTCTGGCCTCATGACTCATCAACAGAAAATATCTTAAGTTTAGATGAACTCAGACAGACACTGCACTAGCTTAGTCTCTCTTGTATAATTACTGTGTTCAGTTTAATTATATATAATATTGACTTGGCCCAGGACTACATACACTCAACAAAAATTGTAAAACTACTTTTTCGAAGTTGCAGGATGCTATAGAGTTGGCATCTCTTTGAATGGGTCATGGTGACAGTAGGGGCTAAGACCTTCAGCATATTCATGGATCTCAGTATATTTAATTCTTTTGTTTTCTTTTCTCTGCAAAGGACTAGCCAGAGCCAAGTCAGTTCCCACAAAGACCTACTCAAATGAAGTTGTCACGCTGTGGTATAGGCCACCTGATGTGCTTCTTGGTTCCTCAGAATACTCAACACAGATCGACATGTGGTAAGTACAGACGCCATTGCCATTTGTAGTTTTGAGAGAGTATAGCTGTTAACAGGACATATTGACAAATATTTATTTTTAAAGAGTTATTTCCAAGAGTTACTATGCCTTTGAGCAGTGAGTAAGAATTGAGGCGTGGAAATAAAACTATTTAAATTTAAATATGAAGTCTACTGCCTTCATCTCCTCATTTAAGGAGGCGGACATAGTAATGATGAGTTCCTGTAGATGATACTAAGACTAAATGAGCTAATGTGCAAAGAACACTTTTTCAAAGAGTATGTGACACATAGCAATTCAAACAAAAATTGCTTTAATATGGGAAATATACCTACTTTAAGGTGGCCTAAAAATAATAGAATTTCAGAGATCTTTCATGTATGATTATTATGTATATGTGTTATAGATGTATGTACGTGTGTGTGTGTGTGTGTGTGTGTGTTCAGGTGCACTCACCTGTACATGCCTACACAAATGAAGGCCAGAGGTCATCATGAAGTATGCACAGATACCACTTTTCACTTAAAAAAAAAAAAACATTTATTTATTTGTTTATTTGAGACAGTCTTTCACTGAACTGGATAGGCTAACTGGGCAGCAAGACCTGGGATGTGCCTGTCTCGAGCCTTGTGTGCGTGGGTGCAGAGGGTCTCAACTTAGCTTCTCATGAGCACTGTAACCACTGAGTCAGCTCCCAGCCAGCAGATACCAAGATGCCCTTCTGCTTGGCTAACGTCATCTCTGCCTAGAGGATAAAGTGCATTTCCTTGATCCAGTAGTTACAGGGTTTGATAGATGTGTATAAACTTCCCTGTCCAACTGAATCCGGCCTATTTGTTAGCACAGATCTTATCTTTTAGCAAAATTGCTCTACTTGCTCTTCTTCAAAGCAAGCCTGACTCTCCCACCTCTCTGTTGGGGGTTCCTCACAGTCTGCCCATTGGCACGCCCTTTGCACCCGGTATAATCTGGCTTAGTAATTCCCAAGGATTTGTTGTCAGTCCTTTCCTGAGCGGGCCCTGGCCGTCAGAGGCAGTTCCTTTTTGAATCATGGCTGTGTTTATTATGTGCTCTTTATGTCTTGATGAGTTAATGCTTGTTTCTGTTACTGTCTTGAGTAATTGCATAGAATCTCATTGGTAGGACTGTTTTTTCTTCAGTTCTGATATGTATAAGATAAAATTTATAATTTTAACTAGCTCAATTGTGCGGTTTTGAGACACTGAGTTCCTTACATTGTTGTACAACTGTTTCCACCATTCATCTTTAGAACTTCGAAACTTTTTAACTCTTAATTTTTTTTTTCCAAGCCACCTGACATGGGTACTGAGAATCAAGCTTGGGTATTCCCAGAACCTCTGAGGGCATCCACAGACTCTTTTAAATTGTTTTAAAACTCTGAAATTTTACTTGTTAGACAAACCATTCTACCATTTTTATTTGGTCCCTAGTAACCAGCACACTACTTCTTATTTCTGAATTTACCTGTCACAAGTACCTCATGCAAGTGAGATCCTGCCGTATCTGTCTGTCTGTTACTGACTTACTCAGCTCTTCTCGGTTACCATGGTGTCTTCACCATCCATCAGCACTGTCTGTAGTTTGTCTCCTTGGGTCCTTGTGCGTGCACACCACACTTTGTTTACTTGTTCAGCAATGGTAGGTGTTTGAGTCTCTTCCATCTTTCACCACTGTAAACGATGCTACTTTAACAGGGATATACATAGGTGTTTCAAGACGTGTGGGGCTCTCTTGCTTATGTACCCAAAGTGAGATTGCTTTAAAATACAGTCATAGCAACTGTATTTTAAAATGTTTGAGGGGCCATCATATTGCTTCTTATAACCATGTGCCATTTTATTTCCTGTGTGCTGTTTTCAGTTCTGTGCAGTTTTCCTGGCTGTGGGCCCTTGTGGAAGAACTGCGTCGTAACCTTGCATGTACCATATAGCTCCGAAATGACAGTGCCTGATCTCTGAGCCTCGTCCTCCTCTTCCCGCCCTTACACACAGTCCCTAGCACTCTCCTGTAGTCACCGCTTCCTGCATCAGTCACAAATGACTCCCTCACTTCTCTCTGAGAGAATCATTCGTTCACTTCTCTCTGAATCACTCATTCGCTTCTCTATGTAAATCACTATTCACTTCTCTGTACCAGTCAGTCATCCACTTATCTGTGAGCTGCCGTAGCCACTGTTACCGCCCAGATTACCATAGCAATAATCAGCGCTCCATCACTAGGAAGTGGTGTTTTATTCTTTGAGAATCTTACATAAAAGAAAGCTAGAGGTTTTAAGTGGGGAAAAGGGTTAGTAGCATGTAAGTCGAGATTGTAAATTTAATAAATTTGAATACATTGGATTCAAAAGTATCTGCACAGAAAATTTTCTGGAAGCCTGATCTAAAATTCTCCAGAAAGGCAATCTTGAGAACAAATATTTTGTGCTAACCAATGTGTAAATGGATTAATTCTCTCTCCTTCTCTCTTTCTAAATGATCCATTTTAAAGGGGAGTTGGCTGTATTTTCTTTGAAATGGCTTCTGGAAGACCACTGTTTCCAGGGTCAACTGTGGAAGATGAGCTGCACTTAATATTTCGACTACTAGGTAAGAAAGAAGTCTTTTCCCATGATTCACGCCTGCAGTTGACTAGTTAAATTAGGACTGCGTCTTCGTCTGTAAAGCATATGTATGTACACACAGCCATAGCTCTTCTGATAAGAACTGCAGTTGGGTTGGTTGTTACCGGGGGATCTTCCAAGCTGACTCATTTAGCTTTGTTTCCTAAAGGTTTCACGAGAGAAGAGCTGACCTTCTACATATTGTTAAGAACTATTCCTAGTGTAGGTGATGTCATGTGAATAGAAAGGGGATTTTATCCTAGTTAGGGCATACTTGCATGAGCCCCAGTCCACATATGTGTATGTAGTAACCCTCACATATATGTATGTAGTATCCCTAAGTATGTACGTACGTGTACACACACACACACACACACACACAATTTTAATTTCAATTGAAAAAGTTAAATCATTTAATAAAAGTATAATGCTCTTAAGGACAGTTCTTACTATGCCTGTTGATATATGTTTGCACACATATAATTTAAATGCTTATCATGAATTTATTCTTCTAATTCAGGAACTCCGTCTCAGGAAACTTGGCCAGGTGTTTCTGCAAATGATGAATTCAAGAACTACAACTTCCCAAAATACAAGCCACAGCCCCTCATTAATCATGCACCCAGGTATTTGTTTCTCACGTGGAAGGGCGGGCCAGACTCTCGTGACTCAGTGCACTCGTTTGGTGTTCAAGTTTATTCGTTGCATATATTAGAATCCCAGAACATATGTACATAGATCCACAGAGGTCAAGACAGCACTCCTGCCTAGGAATTACATTGGCTATGTCATTGGTCTTATAGCCCTATTACTGAAGTTTTTTTTAACTTAATACTTTATAGTTCCCATTGCTTAGCAGATTGTTTTATATAATTTTCTTGATGGCTTGTCTCTATTTTTGAACCCCATTGATATATTTTGGGGTCACTGTCTCAGTGTTTTTACCTATATGCTACGACAGTGATGTTTTAGTGTGCCTGCCTTCCTTGGCACACTGGATATTTGTACCCTACTTAAACTTTCCTTATAATAGAGGTTACTTTGGGGATAGAGTGCGAACTTCAAATTTTCTATAGTGTTAAGAATTTTTCTTGAATGTTGAAATTGTAAATGGCAGTCATTCGTGATTTGTTCTCAAGCAAATGACAAGATGAGCCTTTTAGGGATAAACAGAGTTGGGTCTTTGAAAACAGGAAAGATAGCTATTTTAGAGCACTTAAATTTGGCAAATGGAAGCATCTGGAAAATAATTTTATCTGGAAAGTTTCTATCATAAAAGAATAAGTGGACACTTGTTTTGGTTTGTTTTATTTTTTTGTTTCTAGGTTAGATTCTGAAGGAATTGAATTGATAACGAAATTTCTTCAGGTAAGTCACATCTTTAATGTTAAATGGATCATTAAGTGTCTCTTTCCTCATAGGAAAAATTGAGTCAATAGTAACCCCTTAAATCTTGTTAGCAACAATAAGATGACTATGATCTTTTGAGAATACTTCAGCCAGCTCAGGGTAGTTTTACTTCAGCCAGCTCAGAGTGGTTTTTGCAGTTCAGAGCTGCTGCATTTTCAAATAGCACTCTTCGGTTTTCTCCAGAGCAGGAAGAGACGACAGGGTGGCATTGGCTGCGTTAGCTCTCTTACATCTCGAAGGCATAGGCTTTTCCCAAGTCTCACTGGCCAGAACATTCATTGTAGAAACAGAACACAAAGAGGGTCTGGGAATTGGGGAATTGGCCTCAGCCTAGAACAGCCATGATTCGTGATCTGTCCGTTGGAGTTGGAAGCATGGACATCTTGAGCAAATCTATGTTGTATCATTTAGGAAAGGGATCTAAGTTTTTATTAGGAGGCTTAGTTAGGAAATGTGGAATTGAGATAGAATTGTTCTCATACTTTGCGTGTCCGGAGTCCTCTAAAGAAATGTTAGAAAATTGTCAAATTGAGTTATCAGGAATTTTTTTAAATAGTTCTAAATACTAATTTATCCTTCTCCACCTTTTTACAGTAATTAGACAGAAGGTTAATGAAGTGCCTTTTGCTTTTTCACAGTATGAATCTAAGAAAAGGGTTCCAGCAGAAGAGGCCATGAAACATGTGTACTTCCGCAGTCTAGGACCGAGAATACATGCTTTACCAGAAAGTAAGAAGCCTTCATGTTTGTTTCTTCTGCTCATTTGTCTAGGATTGAGTATCGGGAGGGTTATGAGTTTTAAAAGAGGTGGCTATTGATTTTTATACCTAAGATTTTAGTCCTTTCTTGTAATCAGATCGTAATTTTTCCAAGGATGTTTTTCTTGCTTGTTTTTCTTCTTCATGTCTTGTAAATTGAGTACATTTTCTCTGCTCAGTAAGAAATCAGTCATATTTGAGTGTGAATCATTAATCTTCCTTAATTTAAATTAGAATATGCTGGCAACATCATCCTAAGCCCTGATGTGGCTCAATTTCTCTGTTAAAAGTAGTTTTCTAGATTGGATAGGTGGCGCCATGAGTAAAGTTTCTGCCGCGCAGCGTGCAGGCTTGAGTTCAGGTCCCCAAGCTTCCTGTGACCTGCACAACTGTAACCACAGGACGTGGCAGGGTGGGGATCCTGAGAGCTCACTGGCCATCCCAGTCAGAATAGTGAGTGTACACAGACACACACACACACACACACACACACACACACACACACACACGGCTTTCTGTAAAGATGAGTGAAGCACAGTCAGAGTAACAAGATGGTTTCCTCGTGAAAGTGATTTTCTTCCTGAGAAGAGACAAAGAGAGTTTCCCTTTCTTGTAGCTGCTGTAGCTGTCCTAGCCCTAAGAAATTAGTGAGTCTATTATCAAAATCACTAGAGTAGAAAATTTCCCAGGCCTGAGGTAACTCTTTAATTTTGTCCATGCTGTCTTAAATTAGTCCAGGGTTTAAAGTGGGCTGAGCAGGGAGGTGGGCGACAGTGTTTGGGAACTCAGCTATGAAAGCTATTACCGTCTCCCCATTCCCTTTCATTAGGTAGTGCTTGTTAACTGAGAGTCACGGAACAGTCAGTAGCAAAACCCATCAGAAAAATCCACAAAACTTCTTGCATAGAATTTGGTTTTCTGTTTACAACATAGGGACAGATGGGGAATGTTTCTGTGGGGCACAGTATGGATGTTTGCTGTTGAATCATTATGCACCTTTTGAGTAATTACAGTTGATCTAGATATGTCATTAATATCTGGTGATTTCTGTCTGTTCATTTTAGGCGTATCAATATTCAGTTTGAAAGAGATTCAGTTGCAAAAGGACCCGGGTTTTCGAAATTCTTCCTATCCAGAGACAGGTGTGTTTGTCATAAACCATTTCACATGTCGATCATGAATTTTTTGCGTGGAACCAAGGTTTGGGTTTATAAATTGATCAGTAAAATTATTGATGTAAAAACAAAACTGTACAGTGCACCCCACAACTCTGTGTGTTTAGAATTGCACATACTTGCTGTTCTGTATGATGTGGGCAGCTCAGTAAATCTTCACAGAGAAATGTGATTCAGTCAAGTCAGGGATCCTGAAAGCTGCAGATGGCACAGAGACCTTTCACAAGTGACCTGGCTTGACCTCTGCACACGCCACCCCTGGTGCCCGAGGCAGAAGACACCTCTTGTGCTTGCCTAGTCGTCAGCTCCATCACTTGGAAGCCTAGAAGCTGTAGACTGACCCCATCAACACAAAGGTCACTTAAGACAGTGCTGATTACTCTTACCGTGGAATATTAGCGTTTGCTGGTGGGAACGTTAGTTTCCTAGACTCACCAAATACTGTATGTGGGATAAAAAACTGAACCTTGAACTGCCTCATAAGATGACTTTATATTTTAGGACATGGGAAGAACAGAAGACAGAGCATGCTCTTTTAAGTCTGGTAACTTGGTCTCAAGCCCAGCCCCAGCCTTTCTTATCAGCCATGGACTCAGAGCTGAAGGCGGTCATTTCTTGTGCTGGACTTGGGATCTCCGTGTGTCTGCACTGTCCTCTTTCCAGTGGAGTCTTTTTATTTCAGACCTACAGATTGTTTTTATATTTGTTGTCACAGTGTGACAATTTTTTTTTTTTTTTGTACAGTTGGTTTTAAGGTCTTCTCTGCCAGTAGAGCCAGTAGGTTACAGCTATCAATGGAACTGTAGCTGCAGATTTGTGCAGGACTGAGAAACACAGTGCATTATTTATTACGGAATCAGTGCTGCTAAATAACTACTGTCTGTTTATTTAACACAACAGTTGAGCGCCTAAAGAAGCTGCAGTGGCTTTAGTATATGTGAACGCATCTGGTTCTCCTCACAAATGGTTTGACTGCTGCATTCTTTTGTTGTTGTTTGTTTGTTTGTTTGTTTGTTTAAAAAAAATTAAACTGCAGTGTTTCCTGGAATGTATA
This sequence comes from Rhabdomys pumilio, assembly GCA_030674055.1. Lineage (NCBI taxonomy): Eukaryota > Metazoa > Chordata > Mammalia > Rodentia > Muridae > Rhabdomys > Rhabdomys pumilio. The sequence continues at coordinate 15,208,690 of JANHMN010000021.1, forward strand.
TTTAGCTTTGCTTAGCAGTAAAATAAGTGAGCCATCGTGAACACTCGAAGTTCGTGCTACATATAATTTCTTAGGAGCATTGGCCAATAGCGTAGCTGAGAGGCGGACTGCACGGTGTGTTTTGGAAGCATGTTATGCAGGGGTTGATTCAGGCAAGTGGATAGCAGACATTTTGGGTTCCCACATCAGACACCAATAAACCAAAACACCGAGTTATTTATTTTTACCCATTCCTCCTCTTAGAAATGTCTACTGCAAATTTGTATGCTCCTACACTTGACTAACTCTTTTACACTGTACTTTTAGTTAAAGTTTAACCGCGTAAGTCATCCAAACAGGAAAAGCCTTGCTGCTGTTTGTCTTAAGCACATTTCTTTTATTAGATAATACTTCATTTGGAGGAGCCGTTTCTTTGATTTGGGGGCTGTGTGTGTTTCAGTAGCATTCACTTGGAATCAGCCGAAAGCTGTACTCTCTCCTTAAATGGAGCCATGATGAATTAGAAATGAGAAAGAAGAACCCAGAGGCCTGCTTTAGCATTTGTGGGTACTATCTGCTCATCAGAGACGCTAACAGTGTCACTTGAATTATGCATCTCCTTGAACATCGCAGACACTTGGTGTTGGTAACGGTGTCTTAGGCACTTGCATTCATTGTTAAGGACTATTGGTTAATGCATCTTACAACTATAAATCTTAATTGGTATATTCTGAAATGGTCATGTAAGTTTTTGCCTTATATCATGAAAATAGTTATAACTTAATTTTTGTCCTGCCATTCACTGTAAACATTCAGGGTCCTCTCATTTCTGTTCAGGAAATCCTGTAGTTTTATTGTTTGTTATTTAACAGTATTAAGTGAGTTTTTGTAAATTTCATTTTAACTTTATTTGTGAATAGTGATTGTGGCATGTTTGGGGATGTTATTTTAATATTTCACAATACTGAAATTTTAATTTTTTTTTAAAAAAAGAAAGTTCTGGAAGAAACAGATTCATGTGTAATGGTGATTATCAGACCACTGCTGCTTTTCACAATTGTCAGCTGGTTTTATGTTAAGCCCTGTAGCCTAACTGCTGTTATTTCTAACTGACAGACATGTATTAATATTGTACTTTGAAGGTTATAAATATTATGTGAAAATTCCTTCATTTGTTTTGAAATTTATAATAACTAAATCTCTGTGTTATATAAAATGTGATTTTTGTGGAGTCACTGTTCTTTATTGGGGAAGAAAGCTGTGCACATTTGAGGTCGTCTTCCTTTCATGGTATCCTTATCAAGTAACAAGATGTCACTGTGCTGAAAGTGACAGCAGCTTTATGTCTGTGTGACCATTTGGCGAGTGTCTTATGGGATCTCCTGAGATATTTTTCTTATGAAGTATCAAATTTGTTGGTTTGATTTGCAAATTAGCCTTAGTTGTCAGTAAGCTTGATTCTTGCATATAAAAAGTAAAGAGATACATGCAGGCATTATTTAAAATTCTTTCTAGGGGGTCTAGGGACTTTCTGTTAAGAAATTAAGCAAACAAATAGGCATGTGTAGGTTGTTTTTGTTTGTTAACATTTCAGCCTCATCCTGATCCTGGAAACTGCAGAGAAGAGACTTAACACTTGGAAAGACTGAATCTGGAGCTCTCACAAGCCCCTTAAACTGACAAGAATTCTGAAGGTAAGAGGTGCTGTATCACTCAGCATATTCAGGGTCCTTCACTAGGGAATTTTATCAGCTTAATTTGAAAGAATATTTAATACCATATTATAATCTATCTTTTAGACTCATGACCATTCATATTGGTTTTTTTTTACCTCTTTATGATATTAACTGCATTCATAACATAACAGTTACCTTGATTTCTTTCCAGAATTGTCTTCCTATTTCAGAAATTGAACTCATTAGTTAAAATACTCCATTTCTCCTGCCAACCTTCTCAGAACTATATTAATTTACTCTCTGTATCTACGAATTTTCCTATTCTAGATACTTTCTGTCCTTGCAACCATTACCAGATTTATATTTTATGTTTTGATTATTTCTTCCAACATAATATTTTCAGAGTTTCTCTTCATGGCTGACTGATGCTTCATCGTGACTGACCAGTGTAAATATTACACATTACACATGCATACACACATGCTTCAGTCCCCATCTCTGTCTCTTTGGAGTGTATACCCCTAGAAGTAAAAGTGCTGCTCAGACCTCATTCTGTATTTCACATTCTGAATTATTTTCCACAGCAGCCGCACCATTAAATTCCTAGTGATGCATGAGAATTCTTCATCCTTCAGTACCTGGTATTGTCAGCACCATTTTCGTGTTTTCTTACACGTAGTTCATTGTAAGCTGTATTGACATTTACTAATGATTACCTGTGCCGAGTGTCTTTTGTTTGGTTGGCTTTGTTTTCTTTTGTTTTGTTACCAAGTTACATAAAATGAATCACAAACAAACAAACAAAAAACCTCACAAGGTTTTAAGTTGCTCATGATCTTCTATATATAAAATTACATCATCTGCAGGAAGAAACAGTTTGGCTTTTTCATTTATAATTTGGATGCTATTTCTCTCTTCTCTTTTCTGTCCTTTACTTTTTTCTTTTTCCTTTCATCATTGGTCTTTAGACCTCCAATATTACTGAGTAGTGAATGAAGACCCGTAACTTGTGTTGCTGGTCTTGGGGGAAAAAGCTTTCAGCAGTTCATACATACACCATCCCCCACCCCACCCCACCCCTGTGTAACTAGCAGTGGGTGTGTATACAGCCCTTATGTTTAAGGAGTTAGCTCATTCCTAGTTTAGTGTGTTTTTAGTTTTTATAGGGGCGGGGGTGTTACTGGTTTGTTGGCTTTATCTTCTAAACCGTCTTTGCTGTCATTTGTGATGATCATGCTGTTTTCTTTGTTCATTACCTTGATTGATTTTTGTATGCTACATCAGCGCTGCCTTTCTGGAAAGATGAATTAAAGTTTAAGCATCTTTTTTTTATGAAAACATTTGGGACCAAAAGTATCTCATATTTCAAGGGAGGTTTTTTTGCCCCCAGTTTGGAATATTTGCATAGCCTCTGATAGCTGAACATCCCCGCTTCAAAACTAAGAACTCTGAAATGCTACAAAATCTAAGAATGTTTGGATCATTGTTAATCTAAAAGTTTCAGGTGTCATTGCCCTTTAGATTTCATATTAGGGATGTTTAAGTTGTAATTCTGTAAACATTCTATCCAGTTTGCTAGTCTTTTGTTGAGAATTTTTGTCTGAATTCATAATGGGTTCAGCCTGTACTCTGTGCTTGCAGTATCTATCTCGATTTAGTGTTAGCAATGCTGGCATCTGAGATGGAATATAGGGCATATCCACCCCTTCAGTTACGTGAAGTGGCTTAAGACGTCGTCTTAATTCTCCTAATACCGTACTGTTGTGTATTTAGTTACTTTTTATAGTAGACCATTTTAATTTCCTTCATTTTTTTCTTGTGTGTGTGTAGTTGTTTTGATAATACATATTAATATTTTATTAATATATTATTCATAATTGATATACATTAATTATTTTGAGTTTGTGTGGTTTTAAGAGATTTATCCTCAAATGTCATCTCTTTTTTATTATTCTGTCAGTGGCTCTAGTTTTTAAGCATTCTAATCTAGATTGTTAAATCAACTCTTTCTTTGATTTACATGTCCATTCATATCAAAATGTTAAGTGGCAATATAAGCTCACAAGCTTGGTAGAATTAGAACTTTCTAATGTGTTCCTTTACACAACGAACGAAGTGCATGTTTTCCTTCTGGAATGTTTTCTAAAGCTAAGTTCAGGCCCTGGACTTGCATGTCAGGAAGTTTGTTACCATCATTTCTCATCAAGACTTTCCACTTCTGACCTAAGGAAACTACTGACAACATCTGTCCATCCAAAATGGGAAGAATAAATTACCAATTATAAAACTACTACGATGTGAAAAGCATGTAAGATCTTGACCTATGGTGATTGGAAGGTCTTTTCATTCTTGGCTTCTCCCTAAGAGAAATTAATTTATTGGTAAACTAACATTCTTTCAAAGCTACCAATTGACAGACGAAAGTGTACACTTGTGAGAAAGACAGACAGACAAGTCTTTCATAGCAACTGTGGTGTTGTCCCTAGTGCAGTGTAGATGCAGGGTTGCTAGGATGCAGGGTTGCTGGGATACATGGGAGCGGCGGGAAGATGGAGCTGCTGAGCACCTGCTCCTCGCACCTCTGTGAAGAAAGCTCAGCAGCTGAAAGATGCTCTGCTGGGCTGTGCACAGGACATGGAGTCTTAGCACACACTTGACTCCCGCAAGACTGAATCCCTAGAACAGTGCTGGTGAAGAGGTAGACATTCTCCAGCCCCTTCCGCAGCTCTGGTGACAGTTCCTACTGCAGTATCTTTCAGTTTCCCCTGGGCTATTGCATAATGACTCAGTGAAATGGTGATGGTGTGGGCTGCAGGGTCATTGTGGAATGGTGTTCATGTGTCTTTTGCTTTTTTCTGGAAACACTGGAACTCATTAGAAAGATAGCCTTGGAAACATTTCAGCCATTTGGCTCATCCAGACCCCTCCAGCCATTCTTTCTGGACTTCTTAGCTACCTGGAACCCCACCCCCCCCAACACACACACACATACACACACAACTTCTTTTTGAACTTATGCTTTATTGCTACTAATTATTCCACATTGCTGTCTTGTACCACGATTTAGTCTTTGATCCTGAGTTACCCAAATGTTTTCTTTTCTCTTGCCTACGTTTGAGTCTCAGCGCTTTCTTCTAGAATTCCTTCTCTGTACCCTACCCCACTACAGACGGGCTTATGAGTCCTCCGGTTTTACCGCCCTCCTATCTGTTGTCTCTGTACTTCAGGCTATAGTAATACTTAATCATTTTTTTACCATCACTCACTAAGCCCCGTGAAGGAAAGGATTACTATGTCTTGGACTAGATAAAGAAACAGTAGTATCTGTTGATTAAGACACAGAGTGAAGAAACCCTTGTTTGTAAGTAAAACTTGCCGCTTAATTAACCTGCCCTCGTCTCTTCTCTTTGAACTAAAGATGAGTACAGCAGTGAATTATGTTAGAAACCTAAGAAATAACTCATAATCAAGTTGTTCTACCTCTACCCTCCACCCATACACACACATACACACACACACACACACACACACACACACACACACACACACACACACGGAGATAATGAGAGATCTCATGCAGGACTGGGAATAAAGTCAGTACAGGAGAAGCCCAGGCAGGACACACTATAACTACTGGGAATCTCCTGGGCAACAGTGATGTGGGCCCGGTACAGAGACATGGATTGCTAGTTCTGAGACTTAAAAGACTTATCTTTTAAGAATATTGACCAGCATCATGGCCTCTGAAATCAAAGTAGAATTCTGAAAGCTGATTAGCTGTTTCTTTGAGTCAGTTATTTAACTAGAGTTGGTCTCAGTTCCCTTGTAAAAGTATATATAATAGTGCTTCCCTCAGAGGGCTGTGCTTAGACTTGGAGCTCTGGACTCCAGCTGTTTCTCTGAGTCAGTTATTTAACTCCAGTAGGTCTCGGTTTCCTCACTTGTAAAATTCTGTATAGAACTTCCCTCGTAGGGCGGCGTGAGGGCTCCGGGCTTGGAGCTTTGCGCAGTGCTGAGCGCATGTGACGTGGTTTAGAAACCATCAGTAACTGAACCTGTCATGTGATGGACTGAAATGAAAATGGAGCTAGGTTTCAGAGTCATCTGAGAGAAGGTACCAGGACTCAGTGTCAGCCTTATATTGCAGTGGGGCCAAACAAGAGTCCGGATGCAGAGATGCCATGCCTGAATATTAAAAGAAAGGGCACGGACATCACATCTTCTTAGGTAGAAGCAGCGTTTCTGCAATGCTTCCTGGAGCACAGTTGGCTTTCAGATGTTTCTTCAGTAAGTGAGTAATTTACCACCACACCTACAAATATGTTATATCCTAGATAGCTGTGAATTTGTGTCCCTTTTGAAACTCTAATGACACTGAACATCAGTCTGGGTCTCTGCTTATCTGCTATTTCTTCCTTCCTATGCATGCACACACACACACACACACACGCACGCACGCACGCACGCACGCACGCACGCACGCACGCACGCACACGCACCTCAATCTTGTGAACCAACCCACGTGGTGACTGCACTGAGCTCATTGGGAGTAAAACAAAGAAGAATAACCTTTGCCAACAAGTCTTTACGCCTCAATCTTGTGAACCAACCCACGTGGTGACTGCACTGAGCTCATTGGGAGTAAAACAAAGAAGAATAACCTTTGCCAACAAGTCTTTAGTTTATATGTTCCTGTGAACTAGATAGAGAAATGGTAATATTTGTTGATTTAAGACAAATATTACTACAACAACAAAATGGTTAAAAGGAAAAATTAGTTTCTCTCCTTTTCCTCATTTCCTCACCTCTGTACAAAGCAGGTGACAGAACTTGTGTGGTGGTGTGTGTGTGTGTGTGTGTACGCGTGTGCACACGTGCATCTGCTGTATTGGCCTTTAGAGTCTCACACATGCTAGGCAAGTATTCTTCTTCTGCACTGTAATCCTTATTTATATGTAAAGTACTCGGTGTGCCATATATAGAGATAGGAAACTGTATTTACCCAACTTGTTGACACAGGAAAAACCGATATTTGAGTCCCTGTAAGTAAATGGAAGCAAACAAACCCACTTGCCTCTTAAACACTATTTTATTACAAAGTATTTATTCAGCGAAACAATATTACAGTAAAAAAAGGGCTTCCGTGTGGCAGTGCAGGAGGCTCTGCAGCTGAAGGAGAGCTGCGCAGAGATGGAGTTCGGCTTCCACAGTGAGGTTCTAGAGCTCCAACCTCAGCCGCAGGGTTTGACCACTGATGAGCAAGCATTGGAAAGAAAGAGCGGGGATGCTCTTTGGTGCCCATTTTCCGGCTGAATTAACCCTGCTAACACAGAAGATGGTGAAGCTGTCACTCTCCATTCTTCAGTTCTCACTTCAGCATTTGGACACACCAAGAACAACATACAGTGTTTTCCCATTTCTAATCTAGAAAACAGGATAATCACTGTAGCTGGAAGAAAAGGAACCAACAGGCAGACTTACAGTCATGTGAACATTTCCAACCAGCGTTTATAGTTTAAAAGCCTACAGAAGATCGTTTTGTTGAGATCCCTGCACATTAATTCCTTGTTTCTTGGTAAGAATCTTGCCTATCAAAAGCATCCTCATCCAGCAGTTTTAAACAGTCGGCCTTATGTTTCCTTAAGTTCTGAACCACTCCTACTCTACCCTTAGTGAATGTGGTGGCCCCAGGCAGCTCCCAGCTTCTCCCACCTGGTCCTGTGTACCGGTCTTGACCAGAGAACAGCTGGAAGCCAGCACTCTCAAAGCCCCTCCTCCTGGCTCTGACACTGTGTTCAGTAATTACAGCCCCCTGAACCAGCTCCTTTTTATTTTAGCACACATTTATTCTTTGCCGTGAGGGAGTGGCAGGGTGTTTATTTATGGGCTTGGAACTGTCTTCATGGCTTTACAGTCAGAGGCTTTACCTCCCCTTAGTAAAGGCACATGCCTCTTAGAAAGATAGTCAATTTTGGTAGTACGTATCTAAACATAAGTTTAGATTGTAAAATTCAAAAATTTTTGCACAAGCTTTATTTTTTTAACCCCCTTATAATCCTTTATTTAGTCTCTAGTCTGTTGAGGCACAATTTTTTTTTTTTAATACTTGTGTTTCAGCTCCCCTGATCTTGAATTGAAAGTACTTTGACCCCATAGTCTTAGGATTTGCCCTTAAGCACAGGTGTGCTGCCTTCACAGCCCCAGCCCGCATCACTTGAAACCTGTCCTCCAGAGCATCCGAGGAGCTGCTGCATCCGTTTCAGAGTGAGATTCCTGAAGAGTTTCCCTTTATCAGATTCCCTTTATTCTTTATTTAATACAGAAAGCGGTGTCTCTTGGGTGCTCTTCTTTAGAAGCAAGGCCTTCGGTTTCTCCAGTGCTTAGTAGTGCATTTGGTTTAATCCATCAAATTATATCTATACACAGGAAGTATATCTATACATAGCTGGTGTTATATAAACATTTCTTTGTTTGAATTCACTGTCTGCAAGCATCTTCCAAAACATTCTTAGTTTGTTTCCCCACCGCCCCTTTTGGGAGAGACAGGGAGACAGATTACTGGGGAGAGTATCACAGCCTCAACACATACAGGGCACACATTCTACTGAGCTGTGTCCTTAGCCCTAAAAAACATTAGGCTTTAAATATTAATTGTCACGCCAGGAATCTAAAGAAACCTTAACTCCCAGTAGTGATCAAGATGCCAGATGGTTGTGACTGTAGGGAGTGAGGAGAGCAGGGCTAGTCTCTTAAAATTAAACACAAACCCGGGAAGTCCCCTTGAAAGTTTGGCTGGTGTGGACTGAACATAGTCTTAGCATCCCAGACTTCTGCCGGGAGTAGAAAAGCTTCTGTAAATGACTGAGCTGCTGGCTTCTCAAAGTTCTTCTCTTAAAAAATACACTTTGGAACATGTTCTTTAAAGAATGTTTATTGTCTAAATATGGCTTCGTTCATTCTTATAAAAAAAAAAAAAACAAACATTACTTAGACATTACATTTACCAGATTTCAGTTCAAAAGAGGTCCTAAGGCAGTTCTTAACGTGATGGAAGCACACTTTGATGGTGTCTACGTGAGAAAATAACACTCTACAGAGAGCTGTTTGATGCTAATGTGTCCTTCAAACATTTCCTCTCAATACTAGAAATACATAAATTCATGTACATAAAACTAAATGCAAAGGAAGGCACAGCTGGTTATATCATGTATACAAGCAGAGTTCAGCATATGTAGAATTAAAGCGATAAAAAGCTTCACATCCTTATTAGTTACATTGAGAACATTAAGAAAGGCTCTTCACTGTCAGTGTTCAACACTCCAGAGCTAACAGGATAAAAAAAACACAAACATTAAAATCCACTTAATGCAAAACAGACTTTCATAGAGAGCTGAATATATATATATATATAAAAAACCAAAACTTTTTTTTTTAAATGCTAACATACATCTAGATTATCCGTGTTACGAAAAGTGCAAACCAAATTAACCCGGTTTCACAATGTCCTTCTCATGACACAGGTAAACTAGCCCATGGGGACAAACTGGCGTCAATCAGTTCTGAGTCCTTAGTGGCTGACAGTGGTGGTGGCTGTCATCATGATTTCTGGGAGCCGGAGGACAACAGGACTGGGGATGGAGCTCTGTCCAGACTGGGGAGCGGCAGAGGCATGTGACCGTTGAGCAGTGTGGGGAACTGGAAGGGACAAGAAGCATTTAGTAACTGTGACAAAGCCATTGAGAAGCTTGCATCCCTTTAATGTATAGGCAGACCAATGGAAGTTGTTCTCTAAGCCCAGTGATGGGAGTTGGCTGCTGAGCTGCTTTACAGCGGTTACCTAGAGCAACAGAGAAAGGCCCAGAAAATGCCCCTGTCCTGTGTGCTTAAGGCCCTAACCTGTCTTTCGCATGTTGCGGTAAAGTTTATTCTACTGCTATTCTTTTTTTAAAGGTTCTAAGCTAGTTTGTTGATTTGCTTTAACTATCGAGGGGTGAAACTGGAAACCAAGATTTTTTTCATATGGGTCAGTAGTGTCAAATCTTGAAATTTGCTGCCAGGTTCCTATAGCACAACAGAGATGTCTGTCAGTTCCTATTCAGAACAAGGACTGGGGAGCTGGACACACAGCTCAGCAGTTAACAGTGCTGACTGCTCTGTTGACAGAGGACCTGAGCCGGATTTCAGCACCCATGTCGCATGGCTCAAAACTATCCCAGCTCCTGGAGATCTCTTGTCCTGGGCTCTGTGCATTTTTCTAAGAGAAAGATGATCTTAACCTTTCCAGGAGGTGGGAAAGTACTTTCCTCTGATCTGATATCAATGCATTAGGTCACCCTTGCACAAGCAAACAGTGAGATTTCTGGGTTGGTAACTAAGATGGTAGCTGGCGGAATGAAGCACTGGATTTCATAACTGGAACAAACACTTGAGCTGTGATCCCCTACGAAGAACGGTGAGCAAAAGCATCCTTGTAATATGTGACTGTCCACTCAGAGCTCCCATTCCGCATTGCCAAAGATGCAGTATGGCCAGCTGATCCCCCAGGTACTCTTGTGGCTTAATCCATGTTTAGTTCAGGAAAGTTAAATATTAAACCTGAGCACTAAATATCAAACTGCAGAGCCTGGCACATGCTAGAAGTACAATAAATATTTGTAGAATGAGCAAATACTTTTTTTTCCCTAAACTATTTCAGTAACACACTCAACGCCTTTGCTTCTCAGGGGCCGCTGTTTGGTTGGCTCACTAGGAGTATAAAGTAAGCTTTGTTATCACCACTTTGTAAGTGAGAAAAGCAACTCAGAGAGGTTCTGACCAGCTCAAGGTCATAGCTCCTAAGCAAAAGCAAGTTCATCCCCAGCTGTAATAAACTGCCAGACTCCTATTTTAATGTATTTAAAGGTAACTGGCGTATGTAGGGGTTTCTTGTCTTTCCTGGAGCTTTGGGGTCTTCACATTTTGTGGAACTTTGTTTCTGTTGAGTTCCCAGATCTATCTGCATGCACTTAAACCTTTCTAAGCCAAGGCCCTTGTCCTTGTCCCTACTCTTAAGGTGACTTCAGATGAATTGCAGAAGAACCAGGCTTGAGCTTTTGTTTAAGAAAGATAACCCATTCTCTCTCTCTCTCTCTTTCTCTCTCTCTCTCTCTTCCTTTCTCCCTCCCTCCCTCCCTCCCTCCATTTTATTGGTGCCTATGATATGAAAGAATCATCTTTAGTACCGGCTTCTTCCGTGTGTGGAGATGGATTGCTGCCCACTCGGCGTGCACTTATTTGCCACACTTGATTAGCTTGGGTTCCCCCATACATGGAATGTTTACTGGCTTTTCTCTCAGCACAGCTATAAAAGTGTGCCAAGCTAAAAAGTTATAGAGAGCACATTCTCAGTTGGAGGCCATCTCCTCTACCCTGTTTGCATGTGTACCTGCCTGTGTATTTGTAGATCCCAATGTATTTGTAGATAAGGCTCTAGATTCATGCTCGGCCAGTACCTTTGGCACCTCTCTCTCTCTTTACTGAAACATTTTGCAAATAGAAAGCATGCCTCTTCCAGAAAGGTTAGTGCTTTGTCTTCTCTCTCCTTTGCTGAAATTCTGCCGAATCTGTTCTAATCTGCTATAAACATGGTCTTAAGTAGGCTGGTACATGCCTGTCAGTCATCCCAACATTCAGGAGGCTGAGGCAGGAGGACTACTGTGAGTTTTAAGGTCAGCCTGGGCTACAAAGTGAGTTCTAAGCTAGCCAGATCTACAGTGTATGACTCTGCGCCAATCATTGTCCTTCTAAGACAGACAGACAGACAGACAGACAGACAGACAAATTGTCTCAGGAGATCTATGTAGCAACGCCTTAGCTCCACCAATTCTCTCCCTAAGGATTTCAGTTTGTTTTTCTAAAACTCACACAGGAAACATGCCCACTCTGCTCAAAATGTGATGTAGGTCATGTTTTCTCTTTCATTCACCAACACCCAGTGTATGTAAATGTGCCTTGTTTGTTTGTACCTGTTTTGAAGGGGCTCAGTGGTAATCTGCATTCTGAGAAGTCCATTTCGGTGTCTTAATATTTTTCATCATTAGCCTTGTTCCTCTTAGGGTGTTTGCTGATTTCCATTTTTAAAACTGCCGCCTCCAACTTTTACATGCCTCACTGCTCTTTTCTTATGAAAAGGGTTTTCATATTTTAAAAGGTACGGAGTGGCTTCCCTTTGCACGGGGACCCAGCCATAACTTGAGAACTCTAGGCCGTGCAACCTGTCAGCCATCCAGGCTAAGTTGTAGCCCCTTTCTAACGGCCCTGGCTGCTTTTTTAAATGACTGTTGGATCGAAAACAGATCTGTTTACCGAAATTAAAATAGAACCTCTTTGCAGATGGCCTTTGTATGCAGTAATCTGCAGAATTCTAAAGGAGCCCCTTGTCTGCAGCTGTTCTCAGAATGTGGTTCCTACAGTAGAACATTATCAGAAAATGTAAACGTTTTATCAGACCATGCTCAAGATCCCATGAGTCAGAAGCCCCAGGGTGAGCCTGGCATCTTTACTTGACACACTATCCATGCGACCCTGATCCACGCTGACTCCGAAGAACCACTGGCTATGTGGTATGGACATCTCCCAGCTCCCAGAGATCCTTGGCTGTCAGTCCACTGTGGAATGAACTATCTTTACTGTTGGGAACACTGGAATAGAAACAAACTTCCACTGGTTCCTTGTGGCTTTCCTAGAAGATCTTTAACCTCTGTACCAGTCAGATGGCAGAACTCCCCAAAACCATAGAAATGAGAAGCTTAATAGTCACTGAGCTCTGCAGAAGTTCCACGTTAGACTCTATAGTAGTGTGGTCCTACACCCAAGGGGCTGATGTATCCATACAACCCCCTTCCTGCTGTGCTTCTACTAGACTGTGCCACTTCAGGTTAAAATGGTAACAACCAACATATTCACTGTGTCTGACCAGAACTGAGCTGGGATGGGACTTAGGGCCAGGGAGAGAAGGAAACTTGATTACTCCAGGAAGCAGTCACATCGTGACACCCTACTCCAAGCCTGCCAGAAAACCAGAAGCACATGACAGCAATCTAAACCTCTGAAGCTCCTCCATCCTTCCAATGAGATCCTAGATCCTAGTGTGTATACATTGTATTCTTGCAGAGAGATGCTCAGCAAATAACTAGATAAGCAAAGGGACCACCTTAGAGGACAGACTGAAGCTCATGACAATGTTTATGGACGTGTGTGCTTGGCATCTTGTCACTAGGTCATCAGTAATGACTGACATTTGTGCTAGAAGGTGGGAGACAGCACACTGAACAGGATATGGTTCCTGTCTTTGGGGTTCCACTCTCTAGTGGAGTTGGCCAGATCAATGGGCAGTTGTAATAGAAAATGTTAAGGGCAGTGGGAATAAAGGAGCGACAGCCAGTTTGGGGTGAGCTATCCTAGGTCAGAGGAAGCAGGCTGGGTAGGACCAAGTTAGACAGAGAGGAGCATGGAGCTGGCAAGGTATCCACCTTTGCTTCATTCCTGCCTGTACACCCTCAAGACAGTAACCCCTGGAGTTGGTGAGTACCATTGAGACTCAGGAAATACTGATCTCCACAGGATAGTGAGTAAGGCTCCTGGAAGACTCCAGAAAAAGAATGCATGAGGGATGTGCTCACCTAACTCAGAGCTTTTCATATTCTTTAAACATATGCCGCACAGTGTTTTGTTACAAAATTCGGGCTTGATTATAATCTATAGATTGATGCGGGTAACGTTTCTACTCCAGTTTGGAAAAACTGTCCACCGTTTTTATTTCTCAGTGTTGTTCATGTGAATATGTTGACTAGTTGGGTTCCTATTTTAAAGTCTTGAGGTTTTATAAAAAATCATATTTTAATTTTAAATCGTCTCTGCAGTCGGTTTCCAGTTTTCCTAGTCTTGTGGATGTATCCGGAACACTTAAAGAATTTATGTTTGGATTCCTAATGTAAGTACTTCTTTTCTGCCTCCGTGAAAATGCCTGCCTCTAAAAGGCTGTGCAAACCCAATCCTTGTAAATTCCCCTTCGAAACTCGAACTTAGTAGCTCGGGGGCAGAAGGTACCGTCAGAGAGCCGTTGTGGAATTTAGAGAAAAGCCGTCCTTTGGATGATTCATTTAAAGCTCATCCGCAAACACTTACCTGGAAAAGCGTGTTTGGCCCTTGCAGCCTGGCAGGACTCAGTGGGGCGACGGGACTAAGGCTGCTCCAGAAATGTATGCTGGGAAGTAGGGGACTCGGGGTCAGAAGCAATCCACTTGGTGTCTAGAAGACAAGGCAACAGGCAGATCTTGATAGGGGTTCAGCTAACACCAGCCATGACCAAAAGCAGCAGACTAGGTAAGGTGTGTGGGCCATGGACAGTGAACCTAGCCTTGCCTTCTCGGGGGAAACTGGGCAACTTCAGTTCTGTCTACGTGAGTAGGAATCATTTAATTCTCCTCAGTACTAATTTGATGTGCAATTCTTAGGCGAGCCACCCTGCCTAAACATTCTGGTTGGAGAAGTCAGGTCAGTAGCGGCTTGTCAAAACAGTTCCTTCAGCCCCTTCCCCCTGCTCCCAGTAGACAGATGTACAGACAGAACAGGATCCCTGGAAGGGGCTTCATTTCTGATCAAACCGTTTGGCCACAGTGGACACCGATCACACAAAGTGTACAGCCCCCACGGGCACACATTTGTAAAAAGGTTATCTCGCTCCATTACCAACAGCCCTGTAATAATTGAAATTCTATTTTAGCATGGATTGCAGCCGCTTGTTCAGAAGCCCTGAGCTGATTTCACTCTGGATGTGGGGCTGGGAAGAACTCATAGCCCTGGCAGTGGAAAGCAGGGTTGTAGAGCCAGAACTCAGTATTTCTTAGAAGTGATGGGACTGGCATTTGCTTGCCCACACTCGGCAGGAGGCCTGGCCCACAAGCCAGCTAAAGGGCAGGAGAAACAACCCACCCAAGTCAGTAAATCTGCACAGCTTTTATTCTCAGCAGAGGCAAGCTCCCTGGCCCAGGGTGTCTGCACCTCTGGTGACCAGAAGGAGCCCCTCAATAAGACTCTTTGTGTAAGAACACAGCAAAGGCGCCAGCATTAAAGATTGCATCATGCTGGATGCGGCCGTGTTATTCTTTCCTAGAACTGGCCCCGGCAGCCTCCGTAATTATCAAGAGCATTTGAGCTTAAACCTAAATTGAAAGGTTTGCTCTGTTAAGCAGGAGAGAGACAAACATCCAGTGGTCTTCCAACCAAAGTGCTGAATGATAAACAAATTTAAACCCAGTTCTTTGAGTCTTTGGTTCCCCGGCATTTCCTTCTACATATTAAAATGGCCTACGAGGTTAGGATAAATACGTGTTTTGTTTTGAGTCAGTGCTCCATTTTTTTTTTTTTTAAGTTGGGTGCAATTTCACAAGTGTGCAGGCCAGCTGGCCTCACTGTTAAAAATGAATGGCTAAGCATGTTCTGTGCCAGGGTTCCTGTGTTCAAAACCTCTACTCACTAGCTAGACAACCTTGGACGAGCAACCTCTTCGGGCCTCAGTCTTAATCTGTTAAATGGGGAAATGAAAATGCATGCTCTTATTGCAGGGTTGTGGGAAGACAGCTAAATTCACCTGTTACTCTTAATATATTACTATATATTAATTATATTAATTTAATATAGTAATATAACATACATTATTTTATATATTTTAATCTTTCACATATTATAGCATACCATGTGTAATAAATACTTATATATACTATATTATAAAAGTATATAACATATATATGACCAATACATAGAAATGTCAAGTCTAAGTGACTCTGGTCATTTGTAAATCAGTAATAAATATAAAATGTACCTGACATACTCATTAAATGAACTTTATCCATTCAGGAGAGAATTCTCATCTAGGTACTAAAAAGGTCTGGTGGGTTGGGCCCCAGTCCACAGACCCGGGTGACTTGAGATACTGCAGAGCCAAGTTCAAACCACAGTGTTACTAATATTTAATAACCAGTGTCAGGGCTTTCAGGGTCTTCTCAAAGTCTGCGTGGTCTTCTAAACCATAAAGGACAGCTACCTTTTTCTCATCCAAGGCCACAAACTCACATGTCTGGGCAGTATGTAAAGTACAGGGTTTCTATTTCTATAGTCTACAATTTACATCCCCTCTGGATTTGAGGTGCACGCACATTTGTTTCTGAGGAATACCGGATGTACATAGAATTCAGTGGCCTTCCATTTCTCGTGGTTAATACATTTGAAATGTCTTCTATAATATATGCCAATAAACATTGTGAAATGACTTCATTAACACTCCCTCCAATTGCTGTGCTCCTCGGAGATCCTGCGGCCTTAAAGGAAGGACTGTTTGGGAACTTCGAATTGGAAACTTCCTAAAGAGCCTTGCCTGGGTTATCTCAGGACATTGCAGAGCCTCCGAGGTGCCTCTGCGACCTCCTGGAGGGAGGACCACCTGCTTAGTGCAGACTTTGCTGGGAGCCAGGGAATTAACAAATGGCCATAGTTGTTCCTGATGTCAGTGAAAGACATGCCCCCTGTCAGTGGGCATTCGTTTGCAAGGAGAAGGGCTTTCCCACTAGTATCTCCTTTCTCTTCCTCCCCATTCAACTCCATTTAATTCTGGGTCTCCTAGAGAGTGTATACATGTGACCTTTAACAAGAGCAGCTGACCTCAACCAGATGTGTGGCAGCTGTGTGCTGTGGCCCATGGCCCTTTGTCTACACCAACCTTTTCTACTCCTGTCTCTCTCTGCCCATCAAAAATGCCACCTCCTGGAAGCAGACACCTGGCCTCCCCTCACACGGATGGGATTTCTTTTATTTTGCTGAATCATTAAAATACTATGGAACTCCATTCTCCCCTTAACATTAAACATGCTCTGCCACATACTGTTCGCATTCTTCTGATTCCTCTTTTCATGGCCAATGGAGAATTTGTTCGTTGTTCTCAGCCCCCAGTGCTTGATGACCTTCAGCCCAGTGACCTCCCCTCTCAGGGGTCTGAATTCTGTTAGGTCTCAAACCCAGGACACATCTCACTCAGTACCTGTGGCTCCTCCCAGTACTTCTCGCTCCGCCCCTACCCTAAGCCCCTCCCTCTGAGGCGCTGGGCTTCGCTTCCCTTCTTCCCTCTCCTGCCTCTGATTCCTATTCTAACTCAGTCATTTTGGCTACACTGGTCTCTTGGTCCTGTCTGTTGCTCACCCTCCCTGTCTCTCCTCTCATGGTCCTGTTTGGTCTGCTGGCCAGGTTCAGCCTAGACTCTTCCTTCTGCCTGCTTTCTTTACATCTACAATAAAAATCGTCTCCGTCTGTCAGGAGTAACCATGTTCTCCTTTTATTTTATTTTTTTTTTATTCATCTTCTCCTGCATGTTCAAAACTGAACTCGTTTTTCATATCCACCCCTTCTTAAGACTTCCCAATTTTGTCGGCAAGTACCGTCAGCTGTGTATCTCAACATTTATACTGATGGAGACCAAAAATATTTGCAGAAACAAGAACAAAATAAGACACCATTTCTGCACACATGGCCCTACCTACCACTCAGCATCCCAGGCACCAAGACAGAAATAGTACCTTCCTTGGACTCATTTTCAACGTATCCACTTTCATCTGGGCTGCATTTAAATAGAATCGGCTTACCGCTAGAGACATTCTACAAGTCACTGGACAAATCCACCTGGCTCACATCCCCTATCCAGTACATAGTCACTCTAAAACACTTCATTCAAAAATCCATTCATTTTTAGGGGGTCAGGGGAGAGGCCTCAGCCACAATGCTAAATCCCCTATAACTTGTTACACATCTTGTCACTTCCCTGTCAACCCTCCTGCTTGGCATTATGTGTCCTGGGCTAATCACATTAGAGATTCATAGATTTACCACTCCTCAATCTTTCCACACTCAACCTCCCTCACTCCCCAGCCATGGTTCCCAGGGTTTTAACCTTCCCTCACGTTGGTGGCTGAATGTACCATGGCTTCCCTGACTTACCATGGTCCAAGCGTATACCCTTCTCTCCTGCACCTTCCCATCATCCTCGTGTTCATCTACTGGCTCTCACTCAACCCTCAAGTTAGTCACCATGCCTTGTGGCTGATGGTCTCTAAATTTCTCTCAGATCCAGCTCCTCTGGCTATGTCTGTTACAGCCTGGCATCTGAGTAGCTGAAGTGTTACAAGGTATCCTAACTGAATACAGTGGCCCCTTCTATATCCATGCTATTAGGGTGACTTTCTGCCACACGGTTCATACTGTCCCACATGCCCTTCCAGTGTTTCCTCCTGCCTCAGCCTACTGCTGCCTTAATCCCACCCCCATCTGACTAAATTCCAACTCTTCCTCTCATCCTTCCCAGCCCATGGTGCTTCAATCCTGTCTGCCCGAGAGACCTCTGCTGCCCCTCAGCTCCCCACTCAACTGTGATTGCCCCTTCTATAGCTACTCCCAACATTTCACTCCTCTGGACAAGTTCATCCCTTCTTCCTTAACATTCCGTTTGTGCCTCCTAGCTCCCAGGGACTCTACCACCCACGCTTGTACCCCTAGTGCCAACCACAGCAGCTTACAGGGTGAGGTGTGGAGGCGGTGTTCCTGTCAGGTTTCAGGAGCCGAGCCAAATGTACTTGCTTGTGCTGCTCGGGTCTCCTCTGCAGGACATAACTGTCTTGTGCGCATGCATGTATGCACTTTATCAGGGATAGGTCGTAAGGTTGTAAAACGGGTCACTTCTCATGTCCTTTTTTTATGTCTTGTAAAAATTTATGTTCAGTGGTCATTTATTAACTCTCACGAGGAGTCCGTGTTCCACTTGGCTTATGCCTCTAGAAGTTGTTAATTTCCTATCAAACCATGTCTCAACTTCTCAGGCAGTTTTCATGACCAGAATTTATATTTGGCTCCTATTCTTTACCTTCTAGGAAGCAGCTGTGAGCTCATGAGAACAAGAACCATGTCTGTATACTAATCTTGGTATCCCTGGAGCAGCAAGCAAGTGCCTGGGTGTTCAGTGACTAGCTCCAAGCGACCCGATTAGAAAGGAGGCAGAGAAGACAATGGGTGTGGCCTGCTCACTGGCAATGAGTAGATGTCTTTGCTGATGCCTTGAGTGGGTGCTGGAGACACTAGGAAATCATTCAGACTTCAGGAAAAGTAAAGGAGAAACCCTAACACGTATACCTTAAAAGTGGTATAGAGGCCAACAGACTCCAGAATAATGGCACCCCAGAGTTAAACATTATTTTCAACAGCTGGGCCAGGAGTAAAGGCACTTGCCACCAAGTCAGAGTTTGATCTCTGAGAGTCACATGGCAAAAGGACAGAACCAACTCCTACAAGTTGTCCTCTGGCCTCCACACATGCACCATGGCCCACATGTGCCACCATCATGCACAAAATTAGTAAATTATATATATATATGTCATTCATTAATTCTTGAGAGCCAAGAACCATCATATCTTCTTCTGCAAAGACCTACAAGGAAGTTCTCTCCCTGTAGGAAAGGTCATTATGAACAGAGCTGGAGGCTTGGCTGGGGAAATGTCAACAGAGTAAGAAGGAAGTTGAACAACCCTGGAGGGAAGGGAGAGGGGGAAAATGTTTTTCTTCTGATGATAATGGCAGGAGGCAGAAAGATGGAAACCACCCCAGAAGTGGGGTGTGAGGGCCAGGATGCCCACACTCTGGTTCACCTACACTACTCCAGACTCCCACTTTTCTGCCTTGGCCTCTAAGCTGTCTCGCCACCCCATAATAAAGGAAGCAGGCTTCATCATCACAAACTGAGCAGGCTGTCTCCACTCAGCCACTAATCCCAGGCGGCTGCTGAGCAAATACCCTGAGGCATGCATACTCAGACTCTGATAGTGCCCGGTGCTAAAACATCTCAGATTTCACCATCTTGCACAGCACAGGTGAGACGAACATGAGTCTTGGCAGAAATGAGAAATACAATGCCTTGGATTCCGAATTAACTTCACCTTGGGGGGGACAGGAGCGACGGAACACAGATGGAACATGGCAGGAAGAGAGACAGCTGAAACCAGCATGCAGAAGAGTCAGAAGTTTCAGCTGGCACCTCGGCTGCCAAGGTGCCTGGCTAGAGGCCAGGAGGGCTTCACACCCCAGCTCCTTCCCCCTCTGCCTTCCATTCGGTAGCTTGTGCCAACAGGGACAACAAGCGCAACATTCAGATGGGACCTCTGTAACTGAGCTCTGATGTCATCATTTCTCTGTACCTAGCTGACTTTTGTTTGAGTTTTCCAGCCCCTTGTTGGAGAGTCCCTGCCTGAACACTATTTATTGTAAACTTAACACCAAAAGTGATGTCCCTGTCTCTACAGCTCCTGTCAGAGGCTTTGCCGGTGTTCCTGACGGGAGGCAGCTCTGGTACAGCAGGAGCGGCACACTCATGCTGGTGTTGCTTTTGCTGTTGTTTTTCTGCACATCAAGTTGAAGATGAAATTTTCAGATCTGAATGTGGACCCCATGACATGTGGGAAAGGACAGTAATCATGTGACATGTCAAGACTCCTCATTTACAGGGGACTGGGTTGGTAGAGCACATACTTCCTCTCTTGTAAAGGACGCTCACCCTCAGTGGAAAGGTTTAGAGGGGGTTCTCCCAGAAGACCAAATGCTATATGCCACTTCACAAAGCATACCCCACAGGAGAAAGGATTCTTTCCATGCTTAAGGGGAAGTGCTAAGGGAGGCAGGGAAGCCCAAGAGGCAGGAAGTGAGCACTCCCGTATGATGCGTTCACCAGGGATGCTTATTCTGTTTCTGAACCTCACCCTCCCAGGAGGAAGCACTGAGGGTGAGTGGGAGAGCTAGGGGTGGATGGGTAAGCTTCTGGGGGACCCCTGGATCAACCTGCTGGGGGGAACTTTACTAGTGATCTAAGTCTTGTACGGACTTCAAGCATAGCCTAATCCTGCAGAACAGGAAGCTTGTCACGGTTAACCCTTAAGTGGCCTGTCTGGTCTAGTTAAACCACTGAAGACTGAAAGGAGGCATGTGTCACTGAATTCTACCAGATCTCTGCCCTTCTCTCCCTCTCTGCCGGACATCAATAGCCACAGGAAGAGCAGGGTGCACATTTCCAGGAGCATGCAGTCTCTGGTGGCATGTAGGTTCTGAGGTTACACTATGTCCCCAAGGAACCTCTTTTACTATCTGTACGACATCTCTTTCCAAACTCTGTTGTTCTGTCTGTCTGTCTCTTTTTGTTTCTCTGTCCGTCCCTCCCTCCCTCCCCCCCCCCCTCCCCCCCATTTTTCTTTCCTGATAGTCAGTCAATGCAAGTGGTATCCTCTCAGCTTGAACCACCCCCCCCCCACACACACACTCGAGTGCCTGAGCCTCTGTTCCAGAAGCCAGGCTTCCTAAGCAGTCTCTCCAGGTTTTAGGCCATTCTGGTAGGTTCTATCTCTGGGAATTAACTCTTTGTCCACATGTTAGGATCCCTCTACTCCTCAGGTCAAGGGCCCTCCCCTCCTGTCCCCTGCCCTGCCACCCCCAACCCCCACTGAGTTCACAGTATCTAGGACCAAAGCCACTTAGTAGCAATTTTCCTTGAGACAGACAGGGTTGGTGTCAGCCCCACTCTGCTCAGAGAAGAGGATGCAGATGCAAGCTCATAGAGAACACGGATGCCGAAACTGGGGATGACCTTGGCCTGACTTTAGACCACTCTCAACCTAACAATCATAAACACTAAAGCCCAGACTCTCGCCCTGGCAGCTTTAACTCTTCTTACTTGCCTGAGCTGCAGTGTGAGCTGCTACTTGAGAGGCAGATTTCTTGCCTGTTGCCAGGCAGCCTTGCTTTGTTAGGGAATGCTAATTTGGGAGCCCCTGTGCCCATTCCAACCTATCACAGGAATCCTGGGCCTCACTCCTCAGTAATGAATGCTGTTCTTACAGCCACTTCACAAAAATAAGTTGTCATGTGACCCCTGGGAAGCCCTGCAAAGCAAAGTAGCAAAGAGTTGCTGGCCGCTGGTCTGCAGAACCCCATGGACTGTTGTCAGGATAAGAGCGGCCTGGTCTTCTCCCTGAGGGATGGCAGAGGCTTTTTAGCTCAGAGTGGATGTGGATGCAAACTCATTTTCCTACTTACACTTTAGATCCGGGTTAAGGTACTTCACCTCTGAACCCCAGTCACCTCAGCCAGGCAGTTGTAATGGCAACAGTACCCACACCAGGGCGGGCTATGACACGGTGGCAAGGTAGGTGATGTATGGCAGTTGTCCCAGGATGATGGTGCCTGCCAGTTTGTTGGAGCTGGCTGGCTAGGATAGCATGTCCACCATCCTAATGTATTGTTACCACACAGCTTCGCCTAGAAAGCAGCTGCCCGATCTCCCATACCTAGGAAGCTAAGGAGGCAGAAGCAGAATCTAGCCTAACCGGTGCTAACTTCTACCACTAGCTTGCATTTGCTTTGATCTGGGACCTAACATGTCTGCCATGAAGCTGAACCAGACACCACTATGACACTTGTGAATGGAAAAAGGTCACCTTTTCCAGGGGCCCCAAAGCAGCTAAGACTTAAATGCACCATGAGTTTTCCCTTCTTTCCTCATGGGACCCGAGCTTCCCCATAGCAACCCTGCTTTTGGTGGGGACTTTCCTTCTGCATGTCACCTTTGTGATTCTTATTAAAGGTCAACATGACCCACACAGCTCCACACTGACAATCCATGAACATAAATTTTCTATCAGGAAACACATGGCTTATGAGTGCCTCCAAAAAAAATATGCCTTAAAAATCTCCTAAGGCCTAAATGTCCCCTCAAGTGCCATACCCCTAGAGGTCTCCCCACCCTCAGAGCCTGGTTACTCTGGTCACAAAAAAGCAACTGTCCCACTTGTTACCAGGATACCAAGCCTTGCCATGTGGGTCCCTCTTTGTGTACATAGTGATGTTGGGACACTGGCCAAGGGATATCTCTCAAGGAGAATGGGTGGTTCTTCCTGCTTCCGACTAGGATCAAAGGAATAGTATTTACCTGTGCCGTGAAGAAGGCTGGGGTTAGAGATCCTGAGGGGAGAGCTGGGCTGTTGAGGGCGATGGAGCCGATGTCGGTGCCGGAGAGCAGCAGTTGGGGTGCAGAGATTTCCAAGCCTTTGGGTTTTTTGCCTTTTGGGGGAAGAGATGGAGACTTGGTTTTGGAGCCCGATGACAGATTTAGGGGCTCCAGAGAATCCGAGTCATGGCAGGCTGCCTCCAGGAAGAGGCTTCTATGTTCGGAAGGGAGGGGAGAGTTGGGGGACAGGGATGGGGACCGAGATGAAGAGGGTGACGCAGACGAAACGCTGGCAGCATTTGGCAACATTAAAGAGGAGATCTTGGCTGAGACAGACGAGGCCAGGAAGGCGGATGCCGCCGCGGCCTCAGATGTGGAAGGCAGGGACACCACAGGCCTGGTGATGTGCTTGTCGGTTTTATTGGTCACAAACCTGATGACAGTCCTGACTTCTTCCACAGGGGGGCTGTCCTCACATGGCTCCTCCAGCTTCTCTGTCTTGATGGCCTTGAAGGCCTCTGGACTGTTCTGCAGGGAGCTGATGGTGAAGGCAGAGTATAGGCCTGAGTGGATGTATTCGTTGCGGCTCGCGCTTTTGAGGGAGGACAAGCCATGCTTGTGGACCTCCCGGCCTTCTGGGGACATCTTACAGTCACTGTCCTGCAGCAGGAGGCTCTCCCGGCTGATCTCCACTGCGTGAGGATCCATTTTGAGGATATCCGGGAAAGAGACGAACTTGTACACAAACTTCTGCCCAATCACTTTCTTGATGATGTTCTGTGAATGCAAAAACAGACATTTAAAACGGGTGAGCCAGAGACATGAAAGGAGGGTACGCCAGAGCGGCAAATGTTGGCAACTGAAGCACCACCATATTCCTGACGCCCACAGAGTGCCTACGGGGAATGAAGTCAGACACTGAAGGCCCACATTTACACTCTGGTCCTGTTGGCCAGGAGGAGTAGCGAGGTCCCTAGCCTATGGCAACGTTCTCATCTATTATCTGTGATAATTTCGTAATAGCAAAAACTACAACTGAGCTAGCACTTACTGCGTGGCTGGAATGATTCACACCTTAGTACTGTAATTTGCACAGTAATCCTACAGGCAGGTTTTGTCATTTTTGTTTTGCAACTAGGAGAGAGAGCTGGGGAGATGGCCTAGTGAATAGATTGCAAGCATGAGGCCCGAACTTTGGATCAAGAACACCCATGTGAAAGGGGGAAAGGGTATCTCTAGGACAAGCTAGATGATGTCAAGTCTAGGATGTCTAGCTAGATCATCGTGAATCCATGAGCTCTGGGTTCAGCAAGGGTTCCTGTCTCAGGAAGTAAAGAGGAAAGTAATCGAGGAAGACACCTGATGCCAGTCTTGTGGCTCTACACACACATCCCAGTACCACGTACACCCACACATGGGTACATGCCACATAACACATGCGGAAAAACAAAAAGTCTAAGAATTAGGAGATAAACTTTCAGTACTGCAGTGTCTCACATGGCCAAGGTTGAGCAAGAAGTGGTAAGGTAGGATTTCCTTCACCCCAACACGGTACTGTCTTACCCGCCTCTGGGAACCGATTGAATACAATGAAATACTAACAGGAAAGCCCTCTGCTGGGAAGCATCGGGGAAATGTAAGTTGCCAATACCCAGGGACGCAATGTTTTCTTCAGTCAGGCAGCCATTTCTGGCAAGAAAGCCACTGGAGAAAAAGAAATTGCCTGCTAGGATATTTATGGCATTTGGTTCATATTCTTAGTTGCTGGTCTCTACTCCTGGCTCTTCAGTTAAGGCCTCAACTCTCCTGCGGCATCAGGATATAAATGGAAAATGAAAATCGCTATGAAGGCAAAAGTTTTCTCAGCCCATGAGAGAGTGGGTTTTATGTGGAAGGCTAATTAAGCTGGAAGAGTAGTCCCCGTAGAACCTACCCAGTTCCATGTCTGTCTGGCAAATGCTTGCTGCTGGTCTCGCCCTGTGGTTGACTCAGAGTCCTAAGTACTCTGGGGAGAAAAAGATGGCTTCCCTCTGGCTCAAAAAGTCAGCATTATTCTATGAGAAAGAACCCTATAAGTTTCCTTACAAACTCTTCCTCCTAAACCTTGTAAAAAATCAATCATTTGAGGGAGAAGTACTTTATGGATTGAGTAGTGCCCTACAAGTCCAGCCATCTGGTGTATAAATCCCACAGCAGCCTCCATGGAGGGAGGAGGGTAGCATCCTTCCACTGCCAACACAAGCATGGAGCAGGAGCCATGGCCACAGACTGCCAAGATCTACTGGAACTAAAGCCAGAGCCTTTCCACACTTCCCCACAGGCTGGAAGAAAGCACAGTACTCCCTGATAGAGAGATCTCTGTAAATTCTGACCCTCCTTGGGTGCTTATGGCTTGCTGTAAATATGACCATGTTAGGTTTTTGCTTGCTACCTTACTACGTTTTTTTTTTGTTTGTTTGTTTGTTTTTCTATCCATTACTATAACAGGAGAGAACCTAGTTGCCAAGTTACTGAGATTTTCAAGAAGACATTCCTTGAGGCGGGATTTTACAAGAAGCATGTAAGGAAATCCCACCACACGAGCCCCAGAAAGAGACCTTGTCCAGCAAAGCACACGGATGCCTGTGCCACAGAACAAGTCAGACTGAACATGGTTGAACACTCCCATGGCTCAGGGTGTGCTAGGGTTCTGGGCTGCAACTCACCCCACCAAATCCCGTGACTCTGGTCCCATGGTGACTCTAGCTGACCTTACCTCATGTTGGCAAATCTTCAGAGGCATGGGGGAAGCAAAAAAGTTCCACTTGCTTCTGGGGAACAACATCTCTACTGAAAAGAGCACCAGGCCTGGGTAGAGACCGTGCCAGGAAAACCAGCTCCCCACAGGAAAAGATTAAATACGGGAATCCAGGACCTGCGTGGCCTGAAGCCATTCCTGTCATAAAGGAGTGTGTACTATGGAGCTTCCTCTGCTAAAACTGCTGGGTCTTTATATTTATATCCTATATATTACATTTTATCTTATTTATAGCTTGTAATACTATTTGACTGAAGACTTTTTTCCCCTTCTCAACCACTTTGAATACTCACCTAAATTGAGTGAATTTGTTAAGCCTGAGTAATTAAACAGAAGGAACAGATAAACTGTTGCTTCAACTGACCAGTCCCACAAGCTAATTTTTTTAATGACTGGATCAGAGAGATGATTACTATATTTGTGAGTTAGCCAACAAGTAGTTAGGGACTTTTATTAAAAAAAAAAAATGACAGTTTTAGGGTCTAACAAGACTGCTCAGTGGTTAGCCGGGCGGTGGTGGCACACGCCTTTAATCCCAGCACTTGGGAGGCAGAGGCAGGCGGATTTCTGAGTTCGAGGCCAGCCTGGTCTACAGAGTGAGTTCCAGGACAGCCAGGGCTACACAGAGAAACCCTGTCTCGAAAAACAAAACAAAACAAAACAAAAAAAAAGACTGCTCAGTAGTTAAGGGCATAGATTGCTCTTTGGGAAAATCTGAGTTAGGTTGCTAGCATCCATGTTGGGTGGCTCACAACTGTCTGTAACTCCAATTCCAGAGGATCTGATGCCCTCTTCTGACTTCCTTGGACACCTACACATAGGGAACATACTCACACAGGCATGCAGACATAAATAAAAAAGTCTTTGAAAAGCACTTTAAGTCTCAAAACAAAAAACAAAACAAACAAACAAACAAACAAAAAAAAAAAAAACCCGAAAAACCTGGTTGGGGTTTAAAAGCCAGTCGCAAATGGAGAGCTGCCGGGCCCTGACTCATGTGCCTTTCTGCTGACAAAGGACAGGAAACTGCAGCACAGACTTAGAATGGAGTATTACGCAACACCAAAAAAGCAGGAAGGGCAGAGACATGCTACAACAGGGAGAGGAGTCATTGTGATAAGTGATTTTTTTTTTCTTTTCTTTTCTTTTTTTTTTTTTTTTTTGGTTTTTCAAGACAGGGTTTCTCTGTGTAGCCCTGGCTATCCTGGAACTCACTCTGTAGACCAGGCTGGCCTCAAACTCAGAAATCCGCCTGCCTCTGCCTCCCAAGTGCTAGGATTAAAGGTGTGCACCACCACTGCCCGGCATGCTAAGTGATTTTAAAGACTATATATCGTATTGTCTATTTATATGAAATGTGTGGAACGGAAAATACCCATCATAGGCTGCTCTGGTGGCACCTGTAATCCTGGCACTCTGGAGGCTGAGGTGGAAGGATGGGAGGTTTGAGACCAGCCTGACTGCACAGTGAAACTGTCTCAGAAAGCTAAAAAGGAAAAGAAACCAAGAAAGACGCGGAAGGAAAGAGGGAGGGAAGCAGAGTGGGAGGGAAGGGGAAGGGGAAGGGGAAGGAAAGGGACCCTTTAATCAGAATGTAAATTACAGTTACCCAGGTCTGAGGAGGTTGGAGAGGGAGTGGATGGCTTCTTTCAGTGTGCGCTTTGAACTGACCACAGCAATGGGCACTCTGGGCACTCTGGGCACAAGCCTTCTTATTACTGAGCTGTAACAGCTTTCATGGGTCAGGTGAACAGCATGGAGAGCATGTCTCAGTAAAGCTGTTTTCTACGAAGAACACGAAGAGCTCTCTGCATCCTCATTAGAAGGCAGGGGGCGTGTCTTGTTGCTTCATGGCACTGTCCTTACATGCTAAACTCTGACACGCAGATAAAAGAAGTGGAAGCAAGGGTTGGGACTGGCTGGGGAGAGGCTCACTGGGTAAAGGGCTCGCTGGGCAAGCATGGGGACCTGAGTTCAGATCCCAAATCAGAAAAAGTGGTAGTGGGAAGGCTTGTGTCAATTGCTGCCCCAGAAGCCCCACGGCAGGGCTTTAGAAGGGCTTTTGAGGAAAGTTCACCAGCACTGCGGGTGGACCTGATTGGATAAGAAGCCACCAGGAGGAAGGATGACTGTTGGAAATAGCTTGGATTGGGTCCTGTCTCTTTAAAGAACAGCACGCAGGGTGGGTTCCACCTGGCTCCTTAGTCAGGAGTAAGTTCTGCAAGGGCTAAAGGCTTATAGGGAAACAAGCAGAGGTGAGGAAGGAAGGGCAGGGTACGAGCATCAGAGAGATGCTTCCCAGCATGCCATGGGCTCAACACAGCCCGAGGGACAGACACTAGCAAGGAAAGCCCCGCATACAGATAGCCACAGGTAGACCAGGAAAAGGAAGGTGAGCCGTGGAACAGCTAAAAAGGCAGCGTTCTTATTCCAGGGCAGATCCTGGGAATAAGAGGGACCGTGAATATTTGCTGACCTCTCTACCATTCCAAAAGGACATCTCCTAAGTCGGCAGGAACGGAGTGTAGGTAACCTGAATAGCTAGGGCTAGTTGAGCATTGTACTTGCTGGGCACTGTGCTAAGAGCTAGTAACTCATTTATCATCTGTGAGGTTATTGCTCCATGTGACAGATGTGGAAACTGAGGTCCATGGTCTATAAATTACACACCATCAGAAAGCCATACTTGGAAACATCTGGCTTCTGACCTCTTGGCCAGGGTAGAAGGCCACTTAAGCTAGGACCAAGGCAGATCAGCTGGGGTAGGGAGGGCTCTTATTATGGTAAGTGATGGAGATATCTTGAAAAAGTCTGGGTTTTCTTTTTTACCTTTTCAATACCAGACTCACAAGTATTTATTACTCCCTGTTGCCTGGTAACCTGACAAACACTGATGTGTGTCCAGTTGAGCCAACTTTCTGTGGTTTGAAGGAGACAGTTGTGCACATCTGCCTCGTTTCTATGTGGGGAAGCAGCCACTGTGTAATCTCCTATGAAATGTGGAATGAGCAAGACCAACTCTGGACCCTTTCCAGTGAGCCTCAGGCAGCAAGGACAAGGACAACTTCAGAGAAAGGAGATCAAGCTTCCCTACAGGGGACACAACAGTGATTCCCTGAAAATGAAGGGTAGGGTTGGAAATGACCCCACTGTCACATGACACCTTTACTGTCACATGACACCTTCACCATCACATGACACCTTGTCACATGATGCCCTTATTGTCATATGATCCCCTCACCATCATATGACACCCTAGCCATCAAAGGACACTCACTGCCACATGACACCCTCACTGTCACATGATGCCCTCATTGTCACATGACACCCTCACTGTCACATGACACTTATCACACAAGTGGTGCAGAAACTCAAGTGTGAGCAGTCTGACAGGGTGTCAGAGCAGACACCTCTCCCAACTCACTTCCCACCTCCCTGAGATAGTTCAGCGTGATAGAAAGAAAAATATCACAAATAAACCGACTTCCAGTTCCCCAGAACTTTCTGCAACTCTGACAGGCCAAAGGCTCACCTGCAAGATCAGGTGTGTCAGTAACTGTGCTTAAATATGTCCGTGTGAACACTGGCTCCTTTCTTTGAAGAGGAGAGGGCTGTGTAAATAATCCCAAATATGGCCCTCTCATAGCCCACTGTCTGTGGGGAGTTGGCATCTGCACCACAAGTCTCTAATATAAAGTGACACGGAATTCACAGATAGCCTGTGCACGCCTTCCCATAGACTTTAAACCATCTCCAGATTCCTTCTATCACTAACGGAATGTTAATATTACAGACATGGTCGGTATACTGGGTACTGACAAGAAATGTATAGGTATTCAACACAGGCACGCCTTTTCTTCTGTATCTGCTGAATTCTCAAAATCATGTCTAAGTGTAGCAGACAGATGAAAATTTTCCGAAACTTTTATGACTTGAATACATATGCATATATACATATACACATATACACATCTACTGAGCGTGCACGTGTGCACGCGAGCGTGCACATAGTACTAGGTAACATGCTTTGGGGATTGAATTTGCATTCCCAGTTATATTAGGATAATACTCAAATAAGCTCTCTAAGCATTTGTATAGTGTATGAATTTGAGTATATATAGTCACATGCTTAGCCCCAAGATTTTTATAACTATATATTTGAATTACTTGACAGCTTCATACATGTATATAACGAATTTTAGTCCACCTCTTTCCCTCTTACCCTCTCATCCCCCCTCTTTCTCCTATAGAAACCCTTCTCCCACTGTCACGCCTTGTATACGTGTGTGATCTGCCTAGTCTACTGAGTGTAACAGGGTTGCCTGCCTGAGCGATGGGCGGGAGGTTAGTGACTGGGGCTGGGTAGCATATCAGAGGCTATACCACCGAAGAATGAGACACCCTTTTCCCCAGCCAATGGTAACTAGCAACAGTCCCTCAGGGATGGGTGAGGCCTCGTGATCCTTTTCTCTTTCATGAGGAATTGTTGACAGGCCAGATCTTGTACAGGTAGCTACAGCTGGAGTGAGGTACTGAGTGTATCGGCCATGTCCAGGAGACACTTCGACAACAATGTTTTCCAAACGCTGCCTCTTACAGTCTGTCCACCCCCTCCCTCCCCTGCTTCCACCTTTTTTTTTTTTTTTTTTTTTTTTTTTTTTTTTTTTTTTTTTTTTTTTAGACTGTCTTATTGTGTAGCTGGTCTGGAACTCGCTGTGTAGACGGCACAGGCCTGGAACTCAAGAGAGATCAGCTTGTCTCTGCCTCTTGAGGGCTACAATTAAAGTCATGTACCACCACACCCAGCACCCCATGGCATATGTCTTAGTTAGGGTTTGACTGCTGTGAACAGACACCACGACCAAGGCAACTCTTATAAAGACAACATTTAATTGGGGCTGGCTTCCAGGTTCAGAGGTTCAGTCTAGTATCATCAAGGCAGGAGCAAGGCAGCATCTAGGGGGCATGGTGTAGGCAGAGCTCAGATTTCTCCATATTAATCTGAAGGCTGCTAGTGGAAGACTGACTTCCAAGAAGCTAGGAATAGGGTCTTAAAGCCCATGGTGACACACCTACCTCAACAAGGCCACATGTTCTCCAACAGGGTCACACCTCCAAATACTGCCACTCTCTGGGCCAAGCATATTCAAACCATGACAGTGTATTTAAGCTAAAACCTTCTACATAGATGCTACCTACATAGATACATGCACACCCCTACAATGTTACACCTCCTTTGAGAGCTTCTAGAACTTCTGTCTCACCAGCTTGTCAACTCCGTAAATCCTCATCATATATGGGTGGAACATGCTTTCCTGGCTGGCACTTGAGTGTTGATCTCGGGTGACTGTCTGACTTTCATGTGCTCAGACTAACTTCTTAGCCAACTCTCATTTTCTCAATGGGCTTCTCATCCTTCTCCCTGGACCAATTCAGTAACGCTCCATTCTCTGAAGACTCCCTAGAATTGCAGCCTTTTGCCCTCTGACCTTGCCACTCCCTTTCCCTGAGCTCAGCCCTGAGACATGTATGTCAGCCATTCACACAGCCCGAAGGGAAAGTTGTACAGACGCTTCCTGCACCAGCTGGGGCTTTTCTCAGCTTTGTGCTGGGAAACGGGACAATATCGGAGGACCTTTCCCAGAAATATCTATTGGAATTATTTCAAGGCTGTGCTTGGATTAAGTCCTTATCTGTAGAATGGGACTGCCCAGCCCACCTAAAGCCTGTAGCCAGATACCCAATAAATCCACACACGAAAAGCCTTATTAACATTATCATCCTTATTTTCTATCCCCATTTAGCCAGCATTAATCCATTAGCGCTACCTGCTCTTGGCCTGGATGACAGTTTAATAGACAACATGAACCTCCTAGATGGCTTGTACACATTCTACATTGTTTTCGCAGTTCTGAGTTAAATGTCCCATGGCTCAGCAGGCAAATTATATCTGGTTTGTATATCTCAAGCAAGCGGGGCAAACATGATGCTTGATTCAGATGGATCCAGACAAGGAAGAGATGTGAGGTTTGTGGTATGTCATGCTGAACGTAGCCAGCATTTGACATCACCAAGAAGAAAACCTCACACGACCCAGTTAATTCCCAGGGCTGGGAGCGGGGGAAGGGACAAGAGCAGTGGGCTTGAGGGATCCACTGATAAACTGAGGACTCTCGGTATTCACAGAGATGGGGATCACAGCCTGTGACAGAGGCACTGCACATCAGATCCTGTGCAGAGGGACAGATGAGAACCAGATACTCAGACGATGCCAACTGCTGCTTGATGCCTCTCGAAGTAGAAATTGTGCTGCCAGACAAGAAGCATAGCCTGGCTTCCTGATGGTGGCACTAGCGGGACAAGGAGGATGACTAGAGGCTGCTGACCCCAGGGCCTGTCACCAAGGTCCCTGGCATAAGGAACCAGGAGTCTGAATGCAAACAGACATGGGATGATGGGTCTCTATGGGGCACTTTCTCACAGTAACCACTTCGTACGAACTGAGCTGTGGGAAAGAAGGCTAATGGAACACAGCCAGCACCCATGCAAGCCACTGTGTGCCGAGAACACAGCCACCTTACAAGGGACACACCACTCAGCTGCTTCAAAGATGGAGCTGTCAGGAGTCACTGTGTAGACAGGGAGGAGGTTTGATCCAATCCTCCGCCATAGAGAAGTGAATTAAATATTAGGGTAGCCATAGAATGGAGTATGCTGTCATTATTTCAGAGAAGAATAGTGTTCTGACTTCCTTATGTCTTTACATATACCTTAGGTGAAAAATTATAGTACACATGGGATGTCCCATCATCTCAATGGAATACTGTTAACACACACATATATATATATATATATATATATATATATATATACATACATATACATATACATATGTATACATACACATACACATATACATAATATATATGTATACATATGTATACGTATAGACACATATATACATAATATATATATGTATATGTATACATACACATATATATAATATATACATGTGTATGTATACATACACACACATATATAATATATACATGTGTATATATACATACACACATATATAATATATACATATATATTCATGTTTAAAAGAGAAAGAAATTAATTAAGATAGATAACAAAACATAATAGTGATTATAGTATTTTCTTCAATTTGCATTTTCTACACGGTATGTAATTACTACGTGTTACTTGTCAAATTGAAACTGACCTCAAGTCACGTGGCTTGTTAACTGTACCTGAAGTCTAAACTGGACTATCTCAGATAGGCCTGAGACATTTATGTTCAATGACCACATCCCCTTTCAGAAGGCAACTGCCCTGGGTCCACAGGTTGTTACTAATGTTAAGGCACCAGAATGCAGAGTTTTTACATTCCAGAGCAGCAGTGTGGTTGGCTGACGAGGGCACAGGAACTGGGTGGGTCCTTGCTAAGGAAGTAAGGTCCTTACTGAAGAAAGGCTCCTTCTGTCTCCTTGTAAAAAGGCTCACTTCCTGTAACCACAAGCATACGTGACCATTTTGCCCATCCCTGGGGCAGGGAGGCACCTGCTTTGATGGGACACCCTGGCACGAAGCACTTGGACCCTATAATGCTGACCTTGGCTAGCCATCAACAACCAACCTGTAAGTGGTATACCACCTAAGAAGAGTGACAGAAAACAAACGTGTGGACTACACATGGCTTGGTGTGGAACCAGCAGTTCACATAACAAAGACCAGCACCAATGGACTGGCATTACATGGAATAACACTGGTATGGCAGAACTGGGTTCAAGTCCCAGCCTTTCTACTTAGCATAGCCTGGGAACGTTATTTAACTTCCATAGGCCTCAGTTTGTCATCTGTAAAACAGAAAGAAAAATAGCTCATGAGATAGTTGGCTCTTAGAGGCTCATATGTGTCTACACTCTGCTCATAGAGTCCTTGAAACAAGACTGGATACTCCTGGGTTCTGCGTAGCCAACAGTGACCATCATAACACTCTGTTCTATTATTCTGCTGTGGGGCACTCAGAATTCCTTAGCTGGCAACTCTAAAGCCTATGAGGAAGCCTCACACCACTTACACGCCCATTTTACAGACGAGGGACCCAAAGCTTTGAGCCGAGTTCCCACAGTCTCCAGCAGCAGCAGGGGTGGCATGTCTCCAAGTCATTGGCTTCCCAGCCAACACCCCACAGAAGTTCATCATCTGAGGTCATGTCCAGACTGGAGGCTGACTCATTCTCCTGACACAGATCCTGAAGTGTCCCCTCTCCAAAGTTAGAACATAATGCCCACAGGACGCATGCTCAATGCACCCTGTCCGTTAACCAGCAAACTATCCACAAACCCCAAGAGACACTTTGCTTTGGAAGTGTCCAGGCTCTGCAAAAACAGAGCCAGAGTGAGTCCTGTAAGCCTCCAAGTGTTAATGTATATGAGCAATGTAGGCCCAGCCTCATCTCAGCCTGGGGCTTGTGGGCTGGCAGGGGCTCTAAGCTGCAGATTGGTTTTATTGGAGTCAGCTCTAAATGTTTCAGGTAAGGTTGCATCACATTTGCCCCCAAGGAGCACTTCTAAAAGGCTCCTTGACCCCATCCACCTGAGCTACTTTTAACAAGGCAGCATTCTCTACTCCCACAGTGTGGTTGGACGGTATTCTCCCCCCAGAACTCATGCCTCCTCAGAAGCTCAGAATGTGGCCTTATTTGGAAAAAAAAGATCTCTGCAGATGAAATTGGCCAAGAGATGTTGAGATTCAGCATAAGCAGGAGGTACAACGATGACTAGTGTCCTGTAAGAAGAGCACAGAGAGGGAGACTCAAGAAAGAAAAAACACACATATAAAGACAGAGGCAGAGAATGGGGGATACAGAGATGAAGCATCAAGGACTGCTAGGAGCTACCAGGGATAGAGGCCGAGTATCTTCCTTGAAGCCATCCAGGGGCCCAGCTATCACCTAGCCTCAGATTTTTGGCTTCCTGGGGGACAATAAAAATTCTGTTACTTTGAGGTACTAAGTTATCTGTTACAGCAGCCTTGAGGGGCTCTTAAAGTTGCCTCTGCTCAGCAGAACCATGGCCTCCATGAAGCTCCTAGCATGCCTTCTGCACTGAATGTTGGTCTAGGCACCAGGCTAGGCAGAGCTGGAACACCCATTGTCTAAATCTTAAGTTTGGAGCACACCCACACACCCATGTGCACACACACCACCCCAAACTTCTAAGAATAACACGCCCTAAGTTTGGCTCCAAGTTGGCCTGCTCCACCAGCTGCCAGCCTCGGAGTTTTCTTGTGGTTTGGGTTAAAATTTCTTTGTTTTCTGCCGTTGGTAAACTGCAGTGTGAATCAGCTTCCCAAATGTGGCCACTTGACAGAGAGAAGGCTTCTCAGACTTGCTGAGCCACCGTGGCACCCTGAGGGTGCTACAAATAGGGAACTCTTCTTCTTGCTGGTCTGGCAGGACGCCCTTTCCTGGGAGACTCGAGCTGGATGCTGAAGGCACCTTTCTCCCCTGCTCTCTTTGCTTCCTGGGTTCAGCTCTAATTTTACCCTGGCTCCCTGAAGCATTCCTCCAAGAGTGTTTGTCCTCAATAAATTGAACCATAAGACTGTTCTGCCAGCATAAACCTTCCCCTGCTGGGTTGGGGAATTACAATGGTTCTCCATTTTGAGTGGCCAACCCAAATAATGCATGGGGATATCAGGACCACAGGTGGATAAGGATATCAGGACCACAACCTTGGACTCAGTCTCTGGCACTGTCCTGATGTATGTATGTATGTATGTATGTATGTATGTATGTATGTATGTATGTATGCATGTATTTATTGTCTATCTGACACAAACTAGAGTTGTCTGGGACAAAGGAACCTTAATTGAGAAACCGCCTCCATCAGATTGTCTGTTGAAAATCTGCAAGGCATTTTCTTGATTAGTGATTGACGTGGGAGGGCCCAACCCACTGTGGGCGATGCCACCCATGGGCAGAAAGTCCTGAGTGGTATAGGAAAGCAGGCTGAGCAAGCCATGGGAAGCAAGCCAGTAGGCAGAGCTCCTCCATAGCCTCTGCATCAGCTCCTGCATCCTGGTTCCTGCCTGCCCAGCCTTCCCTTCATGACAGAAATAAACCCTTTTCTCCTCAAGTTGCTTTTGGTGCTTTATAACAGCCACGGAAAGCACACTAAGGACAAGCACCCAGCAAAAAAAAAAAAAAAAAAAAAAAAGGGAAGAAAAATAATAAAAATAAAAGTACTCTCTCTCCTTTCGGGATCCTTGCTTGTTGGAGGTGCAGACAGCAGACAAGGTGGTTTCTTAGGGCCTTTCCAGTGCTGGCCTTTCCAGTGCTGGCCTTTCCAGTGCTGGCCTTTCAGTGACAGATTTCCTCCTATGCTAAGGAGGATGCCTACTATCTCCTCATGCATACATTCTACAATTCTACAGTTACAGGAAGCTACCACAGCAGGCACTGTGGAGACTAACTATAGTGGTGTTAAGAAAAACCGTGGGGGAGGGGTGGAGGCAGACAGTAAACTAGACAGGAGGGGGCACAGAACAGGGAAGGCAGATAGGAAGCAGGGGCTGACAAGGTACAGTCAGAGTCAGCAGTAGATGTGGCCTGAAGCAGGTAGGCAAGGTAGGCAGGGCTAACGATGAGGCTAAAAGGCAGGAATGTTCAGAACCAGTAGAGGGAGGCCAGATGGCAAGGAGAGACAGGAGGGGTGTACCCACCTGTCTTCTTTCTGTCAGTCGCTGTCTCTCCTCTCTCTGTCTCATCTCTCCAGCCCTCAGCCTGGTTTCCTTCAGGCATCGTGCGTTTTCTGGTGCGACCAACCAATACCCGCCCCACCCCACCCCCATCCACAGCCAGCTCAGAGCACCTTACCACCTAACACTCAGAGCTCAGAACAATCTTTCCATTGACCACTAGAGCAGTCAACGTTGGGGCCTCTCCTTCTCTTGGCCTACATAAGAGATAGTGATGAAGGATGAAAACTCCAGCCTGGGCTCCCAGCGATCTACACAAACTACACAGCCAAGGTCAAACTTCTAGGATGAATGCTTGATCTTGGGCGTGCCGTTTAACACCCATGTGCCTAAGACTCAGCATCTTAGTCTCTAGAATGGGTGCATCACTGGCCATGAGGCCATATGCCTTAGGAGTTAACAAATGTTCAGTGCCTAGCACACAGCCCTACACAGCATGCCTCATACACGTGAGTTTCCCTCCTGGCATCACCATCTGGGGTAAGAGCTGAGCTGGTGGGAAGAGGCCGCCCAGAGGAGCAGCTGGCGGCTGGTGGGTGGTGGGAGGTGTGATGTGAATGTTGGCGGTTTTTGTCAATTTGTCTACACAATCCCTAAATTTTCCTGCAGCTAAGAACCCAGAGGAGGAATGCTGGTGCCTGCCAAGGGGGACTCAGTGTGGGCAAGGGCAAGTACCTGATGCAGTGATTTGGCAGGGCTGTGGGAGCCTCGGCATCTGAGTACCACGCAGCAGCCCCATCAACACATTAACTGTGCTCTCAAGACTGCCGCATCCTGTTTCTTAGCAACCACCCTATTTGGAGGAATCTGGAGGGCTACAGGGGACACCAGCTTGGAAGCATGTGCAAGACAGGAAGCACCCCCAAATAACGCCTTGCACTCCCACGGCCTGACACCTTATAATAGCTGCCATCTCCTGGGGCAAGGTGGCCAGCTTAGAAGCCTTCCATGAGGATGTTCAGCTACCAAACAGGTCTCCAGGCAGCCTCCAGGGCCAAGTTCATGCAGGGAAGTCCTGCTTACTTACACCCTTGGCCTCTGGACAAGAGCCCAGGTGCCATCTGCTGTCCTCTAACAATCTGAGCAGCTGACATGGTACAAAAAGACACCCAGCAGAGGGCTCAAGGCTCTCTATACGCAGGCCTAGGGCCAGGCAGAAAGGTTCCCAACCATACACAGAGCGCTATGACAACAGTCCAAATGGGCATTCGAGTGAGTTCCAGGGTAGGAACACCTGCTGGATTCATTCTTTCTCTACTCTGAAGATATATCATTTTATCTTCTCAGAAATTTAATTTTGGGGGTATTAAAGGATCCCACCAGAGCCGAGGCTTTTCGGCACAGACAGCTGACTTCAGGTACCCATTATTAATACTCACATTTTCTCAGTGTGATTGCATACTCGATTTAAAAAAAAAATTACCCAATTAAGCTAAGAAGGTGATGCGTTCAACTTCCTGGGATTTTGTGCCGGTGACTCTGTCTTGACTGCTCTCCCCTAATTTCCCTCCAATTAGGTAACACTCCCGAGGTACCCCCGCGAGGATCAGCTGGCATGTTGCCGTGGAGACGGAAGGACCGTTCATCCCATTGCCAGTTTCGTCTGTGGCTGAGAAGGGAGCTGGCAAAGATTCCAGGCTCCCCTGGGAGGAGTGCTCATAGCCAACAGCAGAAACAATAAGTCTGTTGGATGGAAAAGGGTAAGGGATTAAGTAAGCTTCCGGGTCGGGTCTCTGTCTGTAGCAACCTGGGTCGATGATGTCATCAGCTTCCCATGAGCAACTGCACCTGCAGGAGGGCCAGGCAGTGACACTTTCTTTCCCTGTCTCTGGGGTTGCTAGGAGTAGGGGTGGGAGTGGGCTGCAGGCCTTGGTTCTGATGTCATGATGTGACCAATCCACTCAGTGTGGACCATGCTTTCTCAATAACTGGCCAAAAGGATCAGAGTGGTGGCATCTGAGCATGAAGCCACTGATGCCAAGAAGCGCAGGGGATGCGGATTTTTATTTTTCCAAAAATTCAAATTGAATCATGGCTCCTTCTTGCTTCCCATGCTTTACTGGCTCTCGAGAGAAAGTGCCAATTGCTGCTCCACGCTTCTCTCCCGGTCTCGTCTCAGCCTCTTTCCCTAAATAAATACTGTGCTCGTGGAAAGGTCAAATGCTCATATCTCCCATCTGCCCACATTGCTCTTCCTTCAATGTCTCCCAGCCTGGCACCAGCTGAACTCAGGTTCAGCCCAGGAGCCCCTGGTCAACAAGTATCTTGACCCCCCAGAAATCTCTCCATCTCTACTCCCCTTTCTTCCCTCTTCCGGAAGGCCCAGCAGCACATCACTGCTAGCACTCTCCATAATCTGGGGTGTGGAAATGATTTACATGTCTGTCCCCAGCCTCAGAGTTGCCAAACCATGCAAGGAGGAGGAGAGACATTTTCAACGAAACAGCTGAGGGACTTGAGGACATGGGAACAGAGGTGACCGAGAAGGATCTTGTCCATGTCAAGCTATAAGCACCCAAGAGTTGTTATGTAGTGAATGAAGGGAGCTGGGGAGGTGGTCAGTGCTTAAGA
Source organism: Rhabdomys pumilio (assembly GCA_030674055.1). Taxonomy (NCBI): domain Eukaryota; kingdom Metazoa; phylum Chordata; class Mammalia; order Rodentia; family Muridae; genus Rhabdomys; species Rhabdomys pumilio. Next base: position 15,247,541 of record JANHMN010000021.1, read on the forward strand.
GTCTTGACTTTGCTTTTCCAGAGGAAAGGGGTTAATTCCCAGCACCCACATGGCAGCTCAAAACGGTCTGTAACTCCAGTCCCGGGGACTGATACCCTCTTCTGGGTCCAGGTATGCACGTGGTATACAGACATACATGCACATCAAACACCCATACAAATGAAATACATTCATTTTTTTAAGTTAATGAAGGCAGCAGAGCCCTTTGGTCCATGGAGGGGGAGGGCAGCTATACTGACTGTTCATCAGTCTCTCCTTCCTTCCTTGAGTTAAAACCAAGCACGCTCAGTACCGTGAAGGAGTAAAATGTCAGCTTACTAACAAAAATCTCCAAAAGGCATCCGTATGATTACATCATCAAGTCTATCTTTCTGGTGTGATGGTTTAAAACTAACTGGGGGTGGGGAACCTACTAAACCCTTCATCAACTCATCTGAGCTGAGCTGAGAAGCTCATTCAGAGAGTCATTTGACACCAGGGAAGGCAAGCTAACCCAAGAAGGTGAGTACCACCCAGAGCCCTGGTCACTCTACCGCCTCTGCCTTCCACTGCCTAAGACTCAGTGGTTACTCAATGCCTAAGAGTTTCTGGACAGGGGTCCCTCAGCCATTACCTATCTGCCCTATCCCCCAGACCTCCCCTACCACCCTCCCAGAAGTAAAGCATACTGCGCCCTGAACTGGGTGTCCCCTAGGACTAGGGTCTGTCCAGTAGCCTCTTCAAAAGCTCCAGGTGGGCTTTTGCTGGAGCTCATTACTGCAAACCCTGACGGCCCCCACCTCAGACTTTTCTATCATAATTCGTGTGTCCATGCGAGGATACAGAGATGTGCCGGTGGACGCTGTGACCACCCCAGAATCTGAGCCATCAGGCATGGTTTTCCTCTCAGCCCAGTTACCTCTTAAAGCTCTTGCTGTCATAGACACAGTGTGACACACATGCCATTGACTCTAGTGTCATTCCTGAAATACTATTATGTTTGTTGTTGAGCTCCATGGCTAGACTCAATCTCGACAGTCAATAATACTAGTACTGTGTGGTTCTGGGAGGGAGGAAGACCTCTAAATAACCAGCCTCTGTTACCCAACGCATTAAGATTCACAAGCCTGAATGGTAAAATGGCATGCACTCCTGAGCATGTACGCCACAGGGGCTAACCCTGCTGAGTACCGGGCATGCATCTTCAACTCCAGATCCTCACGTGATCCAGGAAGGGGAGGCACTGCTAAGACTGTGCTTTGTGGTAGTGGAAGTGAAACACTGCCCTCCAACCTCCTTGGTCCTGATTCCAAAATCTTGATTCTAAAGGACATGAGAAGATGGGTGGCTCATTCCCTCTAAGTGCACAGGGAAAGCGTGCTGGCTCTGACTCGGGAAATGTGGGAGAATTTTCAGAACAGCCTAACTGTGTAGAAAAAGTTAACTGGCAAAAGTTGCTGGCCACTCTCAGACATTATACAGCAGGGCAAAGGGGACCATCTTCCCTTCTCCACATGCTCACTGTAAAGGTTGGGACAAAGGTTGATTTTCCTTCTCTGCATTCACCCAAAGTTTTAAAACTAGTGGTAGAGAAATATGATCACCCACACTGTGACTCTGGCCAAGGCTTTATCCTATCTTTCAAGTAGTGGGCACTGTGTCAAAGGGGTACAGCTGCCCCTGAGACTATTCACCTTGGGCCCTTGAATTGATTCTGCTGTCATCTTCAATGTCCATAAAAAGGAGAGCATGCTTGCCTAGCATGTGAGGGTGCTGGGCCCAATCCTCAGTTTGCAGAAAAAAAAAATGGGGTGCGGGGATGCTGGAGGGACGGCTCAGTCAGTAAAGTGCTTCTGCTGTAAGCAAGAGGACCAACCTCAGGTCTGATCTCTGGTGTGTGTTTGCAATCTCAGTGCTGGAGAGGTCGAGTCAGGAGGATTCCCGATGCTCACCGAGAGACCCTGACTCAAAAAGTGGAGAACTGACGCTGACCTCTGGCTTCCCCATGCACCCACGCGCATGCGCACAAAACATGAACACATACAAATGTATTCGATAAATAAATACATTTTAAAAGGAGGCTAAGGCCCAGAGTGATTGCTTCTCCGGCAGCTGGATTCTAACCCAGACATCTAGTCCAAAGGCCATACCATGCCTACCTCTCTGTTACAATCTGTGCGCTGAGAGTACATGTTTTGAAGGGCCTTTCATTCTGTCAGATGTCATGGACACATAAAGTATTTTCCCTCAGTGTCTTCTTGTATAGTTTTTTTTTTTTTTTAACACATTTCTCCTCTGCCCACTTTTAATATGCTGGAACAAGCTAAAAATACAACATATACCATATAAAAATAATGCTTCTCTCAGGCTGGTCTGTTCTGGCAGAGAAACTTCCCTATTAGGACAAGCCAAAGGATGTGCATTTGCAGCCGCCAGGGAAAGGACAGAGAAGGCCAGAGAAGACAGCAGACAAAATTACCATGGCTCGCAGAGTAAGACAGCTACAGAATTATCCCACTCACAGGCTGAGGGTGAGGGAGGAGGGGGAAGAAGAGGATGTCGATGACTGTCACACTGAGAAGCAGCAGGGACCAGTGAAACAGGGCAGGACATCATGCCCAGGCCCGCGTAACCCAAGGGCTTTATATCCATAGAGGCTGCTCGGGTCCAAGCTGCCCTTCCAGTGAGAGGTTGGACATTTATGTCGACCATGATTGCCAGCCTAATGTTGTTAAGAGTTAAAATAGTTTAAACCAGTTTAATGAATGCAGGAGCTCACCAGAGTGCATCTGGCAAAGCTGGAAGCATTGACCAGAAAAAAAAAAAAATGCAAAATAAATGATCTTAATGCCGCAGTGGCTGCTTTCTTCCTACGTTTCCCTCCTGGCTCTCCTGTTCCTCCCTTCTCTCCTCCCTTTCATCATCCTTCCCTTTTCTTCCCCCCTCCCTCTCTTCTTTCCTTTTCTAGCTGTATTGAGACTCTGTGGTCGGCCATGACTGGAGCGTGTCCCCAGAGTTCCCAAGTCCTCAGTGTGGCAATGCTGCACCTTTTAGACTTGGAGACTGTGTCATACGATCATGTGTCATGTCACTGAGGGTGTAGGAGAGATGCTCTTGCAGGGATAGATCTTATGAGAGTGGGTTGTGGTTTGGAAAACAGAAGTCCCACCTCAGTCTCCTCACACATGCTCCCGCCATGACGCCATTCTCCTGTTACAACACAACCAAGGAGACCCTTACCAGAGCCACTGCTGTGCTTCTGAATCTCCAGAACTCCTTTCTTTATACACTCAGCCTGGTGTGTTGTGTCATAGCAACAGAAAACAGGCAAATGCAGAGTCTACAGTGACATCTGTTTGGACTTGTTTCAGTATTAAGACCCTTGATAATAAAAACTTCTGAGCTTAGAACAGCATATGGGCATCCCACGTGACCTCAGAGGTTCCAAGGCAGAAGTGAAGGTTTGTGTCTTAACAGCACAGGGCAGGTGGGTCCCTGGGCCCTGCCACCCACTGGCTGCATGGGCTTGAGTGGTCTCCCAACCAAATCTAAATATTCTGCTTTGTATAGGAGGGCTGGTGCAGAACCTGTCTAATGGGAGTGTCATCTAGTTTAAAGATACAACAGGAAGTCCCCAGGACAGGACAGGGTCCTAGACACCTAATAGACCAACAGCTATGACACTGTCTTTTAAAAAAAAAAACTGTGTGCGTGTATGTGTTTGTGTATATATGAATTATACTTGTGTATAGGTGTGTGTGTGTTTGTGTGTATGTCTATTGTGCTTGCTTATACATGTGTTTGTGTGCATACGTGTGTACTTGTCAATGTATGTGAACTGCACTTTTGTGTGTACATGTGCACATATGTAGGTATGCTTGTGAGTATGTATATTGTACTTCTGTGTATATGTGTGCTTCTGTGTGTGCATATATATGTGAACGTGTGCATATGCACATGTGTGTGTGTGTGTGTGTGTGTGTGTGTACAAGCATGCGCATGCATGTAGAGGCCAGAGGACTTCAGATGTCACCCTTAGGAACACCTTTGTAATAGGAACATCCTTTGTGACAGGGTCTCTCTTTGGCCTGGAGCTCGCCTATTAGGCTAGGCTAGCTGGTTAGTGAGCCCTAAGGATGTACCTGTCTCTGCCTTCTCAGCGCTGGAATTATAATCATGAACCATCATGCCCAGCATTTCTCCAGAGGTTGCATGAGACCAGGGCCCTGTGCTTGTGGGAAAGGCACTTTACTGTCCGTCTCTCCAGCCGGAAGCTGTTCCCTCTAGAGAGCACATGCTTGTCTAAACAAAGGCTGTCAGCCACAATCAATCCCCAGCCCAGGACAGATCCCCTCATGCTGATGGGACAGCACATGCTCAGGACTTAAAGAGGTGACTCTAGTCCCAGGCACAGAGGCAAGCCCTCTTTTCTTTGACACCTTGATTTAAAACAATAGAAAGGCCAAGTTTCCAGGCTCTCTGCCAGCAGGCAAGACAGACTTGTTTTCCTGCAGGGCCCCCAATTCTCATGGCAGAACACAGAACTTGGGAAAAATGCAAAGCAAGACGCCATCTGCTTGGCTTCCGGACAGTGCAATTAGCTGAGAAGTGCCTTTACATCGTCGTAGGACTGCATTAAGTTGGGATTAATTAATTGCCGTGTTAATGGGAAGCACCTTTAGCACTCCAATGACATAATCACATACAATTAGGAGCATAGAAAGGAGCCCTTTATAATTAATGATGTCTTCACTTCCTGAAACGTGTAATCCTCCTGTCCTCAATTCCAAAGAGGTTTGCAGACAGAAGGCACTAAATATAGATCCGGAACTAATATTTAAATCACCTTTCCATGAGAATAGTGAGCCCAGAACAAGAGCTCACTTCGGTTTCTAGGATTCTGTGCCTTTTTGTCCGTCAGGTTAAATAGTCAGCAAGCATGGGTTCAAACTGAAATGGCCAATAATTACGGGTCTGATATATTTATCCTAAATAGAATGAATTTTGCTCTACCAAGCATTCTAACTCATTTGCAAGACATGAATTAAGCTCATGCCAATTGTCCTTGCTGTGATTCACCTTTAAAAGCACTCTAGGAGACAGACAGACAGGTTAATGGTTAAGAGCACTGGCTGCTCCTCCAAAAGACCCAGTTCAATTTCCAGCTCCCACATGGCAGCTCACAACTGCTGTGAGTGTCTCAGTGGATTCAACGCCCTCTTCTGGCCTCCATCGGTACTACATGCACGTTACACATACACATGCAAGTGAAACACCCATATACATAAAATAAATACACTTTTTTTTTTTTTTTAGTTATAGCACTCTGTCCCTCACCACCATGATGTAAAAATGAGACTGGCTTTGCTTCTAATTCAAGAAGTGACTAACAAGCCAAATGTCATACACCAGGCACAGATCCAGCTCAGCAAATCCTCACAGGGACCCTGACTGTGGAATTGCTATGCTTCCCATTTCACAGAAAGGGACGTTGAGGTGCCAGATCCTTGACAGTAATATTGTGTCCAGGGCTGGAAGTGTACCTCAGTGTTAGAGAACTTGCCTAGCATACACAAGGCCCCAGGACACAATCCCCAGCACACAAAGGGTGAAATACCGCACCCCCAAACGACCATTCCCCTGGAAAAGTCCTTCTGACTGAACTCCTGACCAGAAAGAATGGACAGACTTTGTAGACTGTAATTCTTTTTTGTTTGTTTTGGTTTTTTGGGTTTTTTTTTTTTTTGGTTTGGTTTGGTTTTTTTTTGTTTTTTTTTTTTGAGCTTTTCATGTTTCTCAGGGTAGCTCTGGCCATCCTGGAATTCACTCTGTAGACCAGGCTGACCTCAAACTCAGCGATTCACCTGCCTCCCGAGTGCTGGGGTTAAAGGCGTGTACCACCATGCCTGGCTCGGACTATAATTCTTATTGTCCCCAGAGCCAGTTGACATCTTAGTCCTGCTGACAGCCTGACATGAGTAGATGCCCGTCTTCAGCAAATTACATATTGAAGCGGGGAGGGTGCAAGAACTGAGCCCCTAAGGGTTCCCACTGGGCAGGAAATCCTCAGCTGGTTTTTCTCAAAATTAAAGATATAGATTGCCCGTCTTCTTGTGTTTTCTGTGAGTTGTTTGTACACATATTCATGTGTAGGCATGTGCATAGATAAGCCAGGGGACAACCTGAATCCCACACATCAGTCTTTTTTTTTTTTAAACAGGGTGTCTACATGGCCCAGAACTTAACAATTAGGCAAAGCTGGCTGGCTGGTGAGCCCCAGGGATCCTCCTGTCTCCACTTGTCTGGCTCTGGGATACCAAGAGCAAGTATATTCCACCACACCATGCCTTTGTCATGGGTTCCAGAGATTAAATTCAGATCCTGTGCCTACAGGACAAGCTCTTCACTAACTGAGCTGCCTCCTGGTCACCGCTTCTGTCTTCTGATTGGATGCACAGCACAGGCTCATATGCCTTCCTCAATGAACTAACAGAGGAGACCCCCTCACCGCCCTACCACTCCACATAGGATCCCCTCTGTCTCACCCCCCAGCCCCCGCCATGATGCTAAGGCTTGCTTTACCTTGTCGTAATAGTATCTCAGCGCTCTGCTCAGCTTGTCATAGTTCATGTTTGTCTTGTTCTTGCGGAGGCCCCACAGCTTGGCCACTTCTTCCGCCTTGAGGAGCTTGAACTCGCCATCGTTAGATGTCCAGCAGATGAGGTGCTCATGTTTCTGGTCCAGCAGCAAGTGCAAAAGGAACTGCCACAGCGTGATTGCACTCTCCATACCTGGGGTGGAGGGGAAGAGGCAGGCACGTCAGAACGTGGGTCTGCAGGCCAGGGGCCGTGCAGGGCTCTTCTCTATGGCTCTGTTCCACAGAGCTTAAGAGAGTACTTTGCACCCCATCCCAATGGACTGCCTAGTCACACACAGGCTTTCTGGCTGCACAGTTATGAGCAGCTGCGATCCAGGAACACAATGGCAGTGCCTCGGAGGTCCTGAAAATCGCTGGGAGCTACGTAGAATAAACTGACTAAAGGAATGTAGTAAGTTCCCATTGGCTAGCTTCATCTATTTCCGCCCATCATCTCAACTGCATCTTGGTCAGTCATACTTGCTGAAGTGTGGCCATGAGCGCCTGCTAGAGCCAAGTGACATCACTCGGGGGTCTGGGGTCATGAAGCCATAGCATCCCTTGGTTCAAGTGTCCTTTCACCCTATAGAGCCAGCCTTGCTTTGCAGGGAGGGGAACTCAGTTACTCTTTGCACTGCCAATGATCTCAGAACCCAAGACAAGTGCTTGCGTGGAGCAGATATCCAGTCAGTAGATGCTGGTTAAAGAATCAGCTGTTGCCAACTGAAGGAAGAGAACTTTAGTTTCCCAAGCACTTGTCACATAGTCGCCCAAACCTCACCGTCTCAAGCACACCAGCAGGAAGTGGCTTTCCCACCAGGAGAGGAAAGCCCATGAGACAATGTTATCCTTCATCTTTGCCTGTAGCGTGAACTCTGCTGCTCCTTCCTCCTAACATGCTGCTCGATACTTCTTAGACCCTGGTGGACTCCGCTTCTCCATACAGACGCAGTTCAGGTGGGATCACTGGACTGTCTGATCTGAATTTTGATCACTTGAGTATATTCATAAGAAATTACCCCTTTGTTCTAATACACTTATGTATTGAGTATGTGTGCACCCGTACAAAGCATGGCTTGTGCATGAATGTCAGAGGACAACTTGCAGCAGTCCATTCTTTTCTTCCACCGAGTCCTGGGGATCGAACTCGGGAAGTCAGACTTGCTGGCAGGCACCTTTAGACCCACCGAGCCAGCTTACTAGCTTTATCCATTTATTTTACTAAGACACATGTAATTAGGAAAAGCCTTCCTACAGTAAGTTAGCTGGTGAGAGCGAACACTGCGGGTGTTTTGATCTGGGCAAATGGAGCTGAGATTTGGGTGCTGAGTCTAGGAGGCTCAGCGAAGATCTCAAGGTGGGGTTTGGGGGGTTCTACGTCAAGACACACAAAAGCCAAGCTGTGAGAATGTCATCAAGCCTGACAGGATGAGGAAACTCCATCTAGGGCAAGGAGACATTGGGGTCCATTTGAGACAGCCATAACAACAATAAGGACAGTGAGAAAGATGCCTGGAAGACAAAATAACGGCCACCAGTAGAGTTTTCTACAGTGAGTCCCCCTCAGCACTTGTTCTCATTGTTCTTCTAGGTGGCCTAGGAGCCAGAGAAAGGCAGGCTAGGAAAATCCCCTTCTGATAGATCTCAAACTGCCTGACATCTTCTGCATCTTCAGACTGGTCTCACAGGGCCGAAATATTGCTCAGAGTGAGCACTTGGCCAGCGTGGGCCCTGGGTTCCACCACACCACCACAAGAAGCAGCTTTGGGATTCTGACAGCAACCCCCCATTGCAGTATGAAAACCCCTAGTCACCCCTAACAAGCATTCCCTTCCTGCTTCCTCACAGGCCCAGCCAGAAGAAAGAGTCCTATTGTTTCTCTGAGAACTGTGGGTGCCACCCGGGTGTCTCTGTTAAAGACAATCCAGACTAAGAGTGTGCTACAAAAACCCGTGGTGTGTTTTTATTTATAACTCTTTAAAGGAGGTATCTGAAAAAGAGATCACCCTTTACCACAGTGGGTCACTGGGTCTGTAAGAGTCAGCCCTGTTACTGCTGACTTCAAACCACACCAGCAACTCCTGAGCTCTGAAAGGGTTCCTGGCAGGACGTGCAAGCATTTGGCTCCAGCCCCTAATGAGCTCGAATAAGCCACACACGTTTCAAATTCATGGGTGTCTCCAGCCAAACCTTCTGGCAATGAGTTTTTAAAATATCTTTGAAATGTAGTGGTCACTCAGAGGAGCCTTCCTGGAGAGGCAGAGAGATGCCAGCCAGTTTGGAGTTCTGCAGAGAGGGAAGCCTGCCTCTTTCTTCCCGGCTTCACGCCTTTAAGGGACCAGGCAGCACCACACTGAATTGGGTCCATACATCTTCAGCACACTGAGAGTTGGGCTTAGCTATGCATCTTGATCTAGTCAGTGAAATACTGGGTTGAAATGATGAGATACATAGAAATGACCTCAGTTTTATCAAAGCCTGGCACAGACTCAGTCTGAAGAAACAGAAGTAAAATAAATGCTGCAATCAGCCAAGGACTCTTGGGGCCATTTGTTACATAGCATCACCACAGCAAAAGCTGACTGCTACAATATCACACATATTTGTTCCTCCCTTCACTAGGATGCCCTCCGCAGCTCAAGGAGGCATGAAAGGGAAGAAAGGGAACAGGCCTTTGGTGGGGATGGGGCGCTCAGCTTCATGGCCTCCCACCTTTCTGGAACATTCTAAAACAGAGGAAATGGACCCACAGAAAGCCAGGGTGGGATATAAGGACCTCAGAGTCACCCAACAACTCTTAGGACAGAGCCCAGTCTGTGAGATGGCAAACTACAGCACGGATCACTCAGAGTTGCTGTAAGCAACTGTGCTCCCTGGAGGTGACTAAGGGCTCAGGCCTCATGTGTGGAAAGCGTTCCACCCACCACAGACTTGCTCGTCCTCCAAGCTCACGCCAGCCACTGCGCTATCCTACTTGATGCCCCAGTTTTGATGACTGAGTCACACCAAGTTCTACTTTGTGTCGGAAGCCCAAGTCACACATTACTCAGTGGTGACTATCAGACATATTTCTCCTCGAGCCAGCTCACAGTCCCACAGTAGAAGCCATCTGGGAGGATGTGGGAGGAGTGGGTCACAGAAGCAGAAGGCGGTTCTGACCCCCTGCCCCTCACATCAAGTGGTATTACATGGAGCCATGGAGCCAAGACCAGGCTCAGAGCACAAGCTATGTTTCTTTGACTCCATTTCTACCATTCATTTTAATTACGGCTGCGCCAAATTTTGTAACTTGTTGTTTTCATATACAACCATCCAGGACGTCACCCCACCTCCATCTCCAATACCTGTCAATACTTGTCATTTAGAATATCCAGAAAGAGAGAAGTAATAACTCATGTACCTGAGGGTATGTTCTAAGAACTGTGACTGCTGTACTTCCCTCAGTTTACTGTGGGACTTAACCAGGAGGAAGAGTTCCCAAAAGCCTTGCCACTGGGGCTCCGTCATCGCAGCAAGTGTTTATATGGATACACTGTATCTAATGAGACTGTATAGGATTGTAATACCGCATTGATACAATGTCCTGGTAGCGGAGCCGGCTTTAAGTTACAATGTGTCATCCGCTAACATTCGTTTGGCTGGTGGCCCAGACCTGCTGGCTTCCAATGACTATAACACTTGAAAGCAATGCGAGAGATGGGACAAATGCACCCACATCATTCCCCTGGCAGTCTGGGCTCTTAATGTTGTCCCCAACCCCACCTTGAGTTTTGTTGCTTTGGGACGTGTCAGCACGCACAAAGGGCACCCATGAAATCAGGATGGTGGGTTCTTTCCTCTCTTCCTTTTTGGAGCCTCAGACCTCTGTCTTCTAGCTCTTCATAAGATAAACAATAGACTATTGTTAAGTATAGGTTTTTAGAACAGAACTTGCTCCCCGCAGCAGTGTACATTGGTTTCTGCTGTTCATCCAACCTTCATCCAACCCTCCCACCCTTCCAGCCTCTAGTATTGACTACATTCAAAGTCCCCCCCACCTTTTTTTTTTTTTTTTTTTTTTTTGGTATTTCAAGACAGGGTTTCTCTGTGTAGTTCTGGCTGTCCTGGAACTCACTCTGTAGACCAGGCTGGCCTCGAACTCAGAAATCCACCTGCCTCTGCCTCCCAAGTGCTGGGATCAAAGACGTGAGCCACCATTGCCCGGCTCAAAGTCCCTTTTTAAAAGGATCCACAACACACTCTGTTATTGTTTGTTTGTTTGCTAATTAGAACATGCTTCTCTTGCCCTGCCCGGATCTTGTTTTGAATGGATGGGGTTTTATCAGGTATTTTAATGCCATCCTTTAAAAAAATTATTATGAGGGGAGGGGCATATGCACACCACAGCATAAGAGCCCATGAACGGAAGTCAGAGTTAAGCTGCATGTAGTCGGTTCTTAGGGATGAAACTCCGGTCTCCAGTTTTGCCTGCAAGCACACTGTCTGCTACACTGTCTTACCAGGTTGGGTCTCACCATGCAGGGACTGTAAATGTTTATGTACCGAATGTACTAATGTTGCTGTGTTGCTTGTACACAGTACACAAGTATCCAAACATCACATCACACCTCATAAATACATACAATTACCATGTCAATTAAATGATTAAAACAAAATAAAATAAAATGGCTCATCAGATCTGAAAAAGAAAACCTCCCTTAAAGAGGCAGGAAGCAGATTGACAGACTGGCCGTGTTGACAGCCTATCTTTCTTTATTACCCTTTTTACTGTCGTCTTCCCTTCCACGTAAAAGGCAAAGCTGGGTACAAAAGGCTCGGGGCAGGCAGCTCTTGAAGAGGACTATGAAATTCAGAAGCAAAAGCCAATCCTCTCCCAGCCCATTCAGATTAACAGCTAGCTTCACACGTGACAGACGATGTTTGCTGACACCTGTCCACATCTCACAAAACAAAAACGAGACAGGGCCAACAAGACAGCAAGGCAGATAAAGGCGCTTTTCTCCACAGCCTGGTATCCTGATTTCTATCCCCATGATCCACAGAGTGAAAGGGGAGAATCAAATCCAATGACTGGCCCTCTGACCTCTACATGTATGCCATAACACGTGTTCCCAGATACATATGTGCCCATGCAAGGCGCACGTGTGTGTGTGTGTGTGTGTGTGTGTGTGTGTGTGTGTGTGTGTGCATGTGCGCACACGCACAGACACACACACAGAGAGAAAGAAAGAGAACAAATATAAATAAATGTAATAAAAATTAATTAAAAGCTATGATACTGAGAACATCAATGTAGATTTTTAAAATAAGATGTATATAATATATAGTATTATATATTATATATTATATATTTATTATATATTAAATATTATATGTTATATGTTGTATATTATATATTATATATTATATATTTATTATGTATTAAATATTATATGTTATATGTTGTATATTATATATTATATATTATATATTATATATTATATATTATATATTATACTATAACCAACTGGAAACATCAATCTCTACATTCTCTAGCTCTTGTTTCCTTTGCTTTGCTTCCTTCTTCTTCTTCTTCTTCTTCTTCTTCTTCTTCTTCTTCTCTCTCTCTCTCTCTCTCTCTCTCTCTCTTTCTCTCTCTCTCTCCTTTCCCCCCACCCCCATATCTATCTTATGCCAAGATGCTGTCTAGCTATTTGGAATACATCAGTAAACAAAAGGACTTATGTCCCTATTGAGCCTCACATGCCAGTGGAAGAGACAAGCTGTGAACGACAAAACACGTGATGAATTAAGTTACAGTGTGTCAGAAGACGGGGGTTATGGAAAGTCACTGAAGCTGGACTAGGGGACAGGAGGAGCAGGATGTGCATGAGGGCTTGGGCAGAGGTACAGGGGTCCGAGAAGGTCTTGCTGAGATGGCAAAAATGAAGAAATTTCTTTGTTTAAAAATGGAATTTTCAAACAAGGATAAAGATCACAGTTGCCAGACGGATCTACAATGAACACAGGTCAAAGATATTCTTCTACTCACTACTGTCTAGTAAGCCTATTGTCTACTTACTTTGTCTATTAGGACAAAGGAACTGGGTAGATTTTATAATGGAATCAAAAAATATGAATAATGGAGCATTTACAGATGAGGAATAATGAAATGAATAAGCAAGTGGAGACCAAAAAAACGAGGGTGGGAGGGGAACAAAGAAGCATTGTAGGACGGGGCTGGGTATCTATGGACCAGAAGTATTTCACAGCCAGCTCTCTATAACGGACAAAGCTATAAATTAGCTTCCATAAAAATCAGAATTCCACAGGCCAGAGGGGGCTTCTCAAGATCCTAGATGCTGCGCCAGCTTGACTAGAGCAGGGTTTCTTTTGTACACCTTTAAGGAGTATCCATGTGCACTGAGAAGTATACCATGTGCACTGAGAAGACTACTTGGCAGGTGAGAAGATTCTGGAGCATCTCTGGGTTCATATCTGAGCATCTGCTCTGCCTGCCTATAGGATTTTAGGGGTGCCATTCACCTTTCTGCACACGTATGTCCTCAGAGGTAAAGTGATGGTGTAGGTGGGTTTAATGGGGATGGTGGGACAGAGGATAAAAATCCTTGCCTTGCAGGGTTATTGTTACATATCACAAAGTCACTAATAAACGACATCCGGGACAGAGCAAGAACTACTTTAACACTAGCTGCTGTTACTTCTTATACAAGGACAGCTCTTCACAGTTGCTGCTGTGACATCAGATGGCCTCCCCCCCAGGTTCAAAGGCATCATTCAGATGCTGTATGTACTGTGGTCTTTGTCATTAGGCAATGGTTTCAATAGTCACCGACGTCCAGGTGAACATTGAACAACATTTGTGTTGGCTTACAAGGTAACTGGGAATGTAACTATATACATTGTTAGGACTATTGTCTGATATCCTTATAGGCAACATAGCACCCATCCTTCCCGGCTAGCATAAGACAATAATTCCCGAGGCCTCCTAGTTAGACAGATCAGCAGAGAGCGACCCCTGCTGTTCACACTGCCCCTGGGATGCTTTTGCTCCCATGGATCTTGTGTTCCAGGAGAAGGCCAGGGAGTCAAGTGGATCAGAGCTGTTGAGCTGGGCGGAGGAGGATCTAGAATAACAAGTCTCTGTCTGTGGATGACATAACCAAGCCAGCTGGTTAGGGCGACAGACAGAGCAAAGAGGTGGAAGGAGGCCATTGGCACTGTGGGGGAGGGATGCTTTCATATACTCCAAGTGAACATCTTCTGCCTCTGTGTTCTCAGTGCTCAGCTTTTTACATATGTAAACATGAGACAGTTTTCTGTTCTTCTCAATCTTCTCTCTTGTTTAAAAAAAAAAAATCTTAGTACAGAACCACGAAGTGAAAAACGCTGTAGATGAAACAGACTGGCTGCTCTTGCTACCATCTCCCACACACCAGGAGACTGCCTACCTGAGAAGTGGTCTTTGGACTTCCAGAGGTCCCATCTCCCTGGCATCCTCCCCTCTCAGAAACTCGGGTCCTCTTGTTAGAGGACACTCTACCTTCCATCTGCCACAAGGTGGCGCCAGATGTCCTCCTGTGAGCTGGCTGCAGACTCCTCACCCAGAGCCAGAGATTTGAGCTGCTTCTTAGAAATCCAAAACTTCACTTGCTTGTTCTTTCTCTCTTTCTTTTTTTTTTTTTCTCTCTCCTACTGATTGACACCTGATGCTCTCTTTGCACAGTCAGCTTTGCTTCTGGGATTGCACAGAGGTGGCAGCTAAGCAGGTAAAAGACCCTCTGATTTTCTTTCTTCCTGCTTTGATTGGAGACAGAGTCTCACTATGTAGCCCTGGCTGTCCCGAAACCCACAGAGGTCCACCTGCTTCTGCCTCCGGAGTGCTTGGATTAAAGGTATGCATCATTACACCTATTGTCTGAAAACAAAGGGTATTCCTGTGTGAAGGACACACAAAGGAGAGGCTCAGTAAGCATGGCATCTTTTTTGTGAAAATGTGTGTGGATCTAGAAATGAGGGGGTGGGAACCACACTTTTGTCGACCTCTCTCCTGAATGCAGCTCCTTGTCCAAGGGTTCAGAGCATTCCATTGCTGTCCAAGGGGATGGGCAAAACCCACAAACCCACTGCAACCAAGGAACAGGAAGACGTCTGGGATCTGCCAGAACCCAGGACAGGCAATTTTAGGCATGCAAGGGTAACTTGCTAAGTACATGAACACACAACACCAGAAAATTCTGAAGTCTTTTTGTCTTCAAGGCAGTGGTTGGTTGGTTCTCAACCTTCCCAATGCTGCAACAGTTCCTTGTGTTGTGCTGACCCCCAACCAAAACATGACTTCATTGCTACTTCATAACTAATTTTGCTACTCTTGTGAATCATAATATAAATAGATGTGTTTTCTGATGGCCTTAGCAAAAGGGTCATTTAATCCCCAAAGGGGTCATGACCTGCAGGTTGAGAACCTCTGGTGTGTATTTTTTCTGAGATGAACCTAAGATTATTACGATTTATTTTCAAGAAACAGTTTAGTCGTTGCTGGCTGTCACAAGTGAAAAACAAATGTACGACATCTTTCAAAGGGTCCATGTTCCTCAAAGTTCTTCCCGTCGGATAACCAATGCCTGTGCTTTCATTTGTTCTATAGACAACCTACAGATTCATGTTTTCAAAATGAACAAGAGAAGAGCAAAGAGAAGTGAGGTCTGCTCGACCTAGTGATTTATCCTCTAAGGCCACGCAAGGCAGTTCGCCACGTTTTTAAAACAGAATCTTCCACCTGAGGAGAGGATTTTTCAGGAGAAATTAGTGGCCTGACGGCCAAACGAAATTGCAACTCACTGTGTATACAAACTGCCCAACTCTCCTGGAACGAAGTCATCTGTGGGGAAATCAGAAGCGACTCGGTGGCTCACATACAAGCGTGTTTTCTTTGGAAAACTAAGTAGATGCCTACATTGCCTCTGTTGGGACGGTATCTATGGACCATTCTACTTCCTCCAACATCCGCAAATTCATCCACTTCCCACCCCACCCCAGCAGGGCACATCCCCGCCCTATCTTATCCCATCTTTTCAGACCTCTCTAGATGGCCTCACGTGGTTCTTTGATCTCTAACCTGGCAACGTCCCAAAGCTTCCTCAAGGTACAACTTGTTCTTTCTGGGTCTGGAGAAAAGGTGAGCCACCTAGCAGATAAATAAATATCTGGTGTCCCAGAAGCACACACCTTCTGTGTACCTCAAAGATGCAAGTCAATTCTAATTGGGATAGCCCACAGAAAGCTCAGAATCTTGCTTGCTATCCAGCTGCAGCAAAGCTCATGTACATATCTTATGATATTGCCATATAGGAAGCAAGGCTTGCACGAACGGGCTAAGTATTCCTAGTCAGAATTCCACTAGCATCCCCTGCAATTCCAACACAGCACAGGATGGGAAAACAGGCACTCACTAAACAGGCATATAATGCTCCCATGTTTGTTGTTGTTTTTTTTTTTTTTTAATCTTCAATTCTTTCTGGTGGGATTGAAGTGTTTTGGCTTTATGGATGCCTCACAAAAGCTAAAGATCCCAGACATTTAGCAATCGCTCTCTTGGGAGAAATACTGCATTCTCCACCATTTCCAATGTCTTCTGATCATCTGAGCTCTCTGTGCACCGTTCCCTTCGGCTCTCTAGGTAGCCAACCACAGAACATGCAAGGTATCTTCAACACACAAACCTCCGTTTACTCTCTTACTTGAAAACATCAGACCACAATGGTATGGGACAGCTAGATCAAAGAGCAAAGAAAGAAGCCAACTGGTCGCCTAGATTTCCCACCAGAGGCTGTGGCCCCTGGGCTATCTAAGGCTACCTCC
The DNA here is from genome assembly GCA_030674055.1 of Rhabdomys pumilio. NCBI lineage: Eukaryota > Metazoa > Chordata > Mammalia > Rodentia > Muridae > Rhabdomys > Rhabdomys pumilio. The sequence goes on from JANHMN010000021.1 coordinate 15,264,018, forward strand.
CTGTGCATCAATAAGTCCAGGAGACAGAGTAGAAAAACCACAGTGCTTGGGGGGAAATCACTCCAGGTGACCAACTGTATTATTAACAAAACCAACCACGTCTTGAAAGCTGAGCTGTAAAGCCATAAAGCACAGAGGTTCCCTCGCGGTGGGTACAGGCGCCCCACCCCCACCTCTGCCCCAGGGATATAGAGCATGTTTTTCTTTAAACAGAAGGGCTGTTCCTTTCCAGACGTTTCTGGAAGAAAATTTGAGCATTGACTTTCTATGCGATTGTTTTTATTGTCCAGCCTCTCTGCACGACTCTCATTTCTGGCTGGCTGCACAGCCCCCGTGCGAGGAGGGTTCTCGGCCTTCGCTAACACTTAACTTCCTGTTCTGCAGGTTGCAGGCAGGAAACTGGAAAATGGGCCACAGGAAACCTGGCCCTCCCACATCTGTCCCACTTAGTAACTGCAGCTCTGGTTTCATTCGGTCTATGTGTCAGCTCTGTTTTAACCCTCCACACGACGGCCGGACGGCGGCAGCTCTCTGAAAGAACACCCATGAGCTTATGGCTTAGGATGCTCCTGTAGGATTTGGGCTTCTCCCAAGCAATCAATCCCATGAATCCAATCGAGTCTCCAGTGAAAATTCAAGATGATTTCCTAACGCCAGACACAACAGAAGTCGTTCTGGGTAAACAGATTTACGGGGTGCCTGATGAATTTTAACTTGCCGGGCTTTGATGCACAACAGGAAAGAGAGCTGTAAATGTGCACCTCATCAAAAAAACCGATCTCCTCATGAGGCCGTTCCAAGCCACGTTTTCTTGCAGCATCAGGATCTACTAGGTGGGAGGGCATGAAAGTGTTGTTCTTATGGCTCAAAACTGTTGAACAGCGACAAGCTTGTATATTCCACCTAAACCATAGAATCACACATCTAAAATAAATGTGACTACGCACATCGTCCCAACCACAGGGAAGGATCTGCCTTGTGTATTTGACCCATGAACCGTTTTGAGAACTCCCTGGAGGGAAATATTCTATATATGTCTATTCACATAGATATAAACATGTGTATGTTTGAACATATCATGTCAATAGGTTTGTAAAGCTCTCAGGGCAATCTCTAAGTTCCAAATCAAGACTCGTGGTCTGGAGTGCTGGAGAGACGGCTCAGCGGTTAAGAGCGCTGGCTGCTTTTGCAGAGGATCCAGGTTCAATCCCCAGCACCCACAATGGCAGCTCAGACCTGTCTCTAACTCCAGTTACAAGTGATCTGACACAAACACACAGACGTACAAGCAGGAAAAACACCAATGTACATAAAATAAAAATAAACAAATCGTTTAAAAAAAAAAAAAAAAGAGTCCTAGTCTGAGAAACCCCTTGCTGCATTCTCCACCTCTGCCAATGCTAAGATTTCAGGGACTTCTCCAGAACAAGACTAACACCCAAACGTCCACCCTTATAGGAACCTTCCCTTTAAATGCTAATATTCAACTCATGCACCAATCACTGAGTTTGGTACACTGAGTACACATGTCAAGTTTATGCTCTCAGCCATCCCCAGCCACTGTGAAGCCAAGACTTAAAAACATGAAGACAGATGTGTGTGGACCCAGCAATAAAGAACAAACAGACCCCAACCCAGGAATCTCTGTTCCCAAGTCCAGGTCCCTAATCACAATGCACAGTCACACTAAAGCAGCGGTTCTCAACATGTGGCCCTCGACCTCTTTACCAGGGGTCGTCTAAGACCATCAGAAAACACAAATATTTACATTACGATTCTTAACGGTAGAAAAAAGTGTTATGAAAGTAGCAGCAAAAATTATTTTGTGGTTGCTGTATTAAAGGGTCGCAGCATTGGGAAGGCTGAGAACCACCGGAATAGAGATTTGTTTCCAACACCTCTCTGCTACCAGGGTGGGAGTTAGTCATTCTCTACAGGATAAAGTCGGGAAGTGTCCTTCATTTCCGAGTTCACCACTCTGTGACTCCAGGCCCTCAGATTGATGAATCTGAGCTTGGCATAGTGGCACGTGGAAGCAAAGGCAGGCAAATCTCAGTTCTAGCCTGGTCTACAGAGTGAGTTCTGGGACAGCCTATGCTACACAGAGATCCTATCTCAACAACTAAAATTAAATTAAATTAGTATGAGATATTCTGCCACATTTCTTTTGGTCAATTCCCTTAGTGAACAGAGATAGAAATAGACAGGCAGACAGACTGATTGATGGGAGGGACAGAGAGAAAGACAGATAGACATGCCAGTTTCACCCAAGAGGATTTTCTTAATGGAGGGGATTGAATCTAAGAGTCACACTGGACCAATAACTGTTGATAGGTGGGCTATAACCTAGCTCTGTTCACTTTTTAAATTTTTGAGTCAGAATCTGAGTAAGATGCAGGCTGATCCTGAATTCTCTATGGATTCTGAGTTGACCTTGAACTTGCAAGTACCTACCACAGCCTTCTGGGATTTCAGAATCTGGGATTTCAGGCCTGTGCCACCAGGCCTAGCTCGAGGTTGGCTCTTAATGAAAACTCGGGACATGAGCCTTTGTGAATTCCAGAACTCAGACACGGAGGGGCTGATTCTTTTATCTGCCATGTGGACACAAGGACTACGGAACCTGAAGATGGAATCGGAAACCCATCGCCCAGCATGAACGTGTTCATGGTACTCAGAAACGAATCGTGAGAATTGTTCCCTCTGTGGAGAGGGGCAGCCAGGGAACCACTGGCCGGTGTGTGGCAGCCCTTGGAAAGGACCTGGCACCCAGGGCAGCCTTGGTGACTTTCCATCACACAGATACAAACAATTTAACTTACTGAAATCTTGCCAGCTGTCCTTAAATTTGACCTTCAATGTAAAGCAGTGGGCACGCCCCTCCACAACACTCTGTATTTCAGAGAGCTTGGCTGGACCAGCAAATCTTTTCCCAGATTTTCAAGCTTATAATGTTAATAAGTTCAATCTTGTGCATTCAGGGGGAACATTGGGACATCTATGCTTGATTTAAGATTAGGGATGGGTTATTCACTTTGATACTTGAAGATGTTTTTTTTTTAAAAAAAAAAAAAAAAATCAAGGCAATCTTCCATGCTACTTCTGGGAGACAGAAAACTGGAATCTTTCAGATAAACTTGACAACTTCTTGTGCTAAAGAGGCACAAACCCTGCATGCACGCTGAGAACACTTCTGCAGGACACACTATGATGGTGGTTTTTCCACATCCAGCAACTGGGGCGCTTCCTGCCAGAGCATCCTCCGGCTCTTTCATTGTGTTGAAACTGTAAAGCCTTTCTAAATCAGGACTTCCTTCTATTATGTTGCAGAGGCGGCTTTCTGGAAAGGGGGAAACTCCTGAGGCAAAAAGGTAGGAATTCTTACAGCACCACCCAGTGGAAACGTGGTGGGGGGGAGAGGTGGGGAAGCAGGGAGGGGGTAGTTGTGAGCAGGAGTGTGTGAAAGTGGTTATGTCAGCTACTCCAGCTAAAAGTCCAGGCACTGAGTCCCATTGCTGTTCCTTCTCCATGGATGGCACACCTGCTTACAAGCGATCTCTCCCTGTTCATCTGCCCCCTCTTTCTCCTCTGCACGCACAGGCTGAGCAGGGTCAGGAAACATGGTGCAAGCCTAGGAAGGAAGGGGTCCCAGGTGTGGTTAGGTATGAGTTGTCACACAGTCCCTTCCTCTTTAAAGGACCTCAAGGGATTCTGGGCATGGGAAGTCTGCACAGCTGTACTGGATATCTTAGATCTGATGCAGAGACAGTCAGGCATTTCCTGAGAGAGAGAGAGGGGTACCCAGCCATCTGGGTGTCTTCCTCTTCTCCTGGCAAGATGCACCTGGTCTGGTCACATCTAACAGACAGCTAGAGACTCCTGGAGACAGTTCTATGTCCTCTCCTTTCTCCTGGGTCCTGTCTCCATATGAACATGACTACCCCTGTCCTCTCTGGGTGTCACAGCCAACAGACAGGTTGTTTCTCTCCGTGTTCTTAACTGCCATCACCAAAGCACGGGGATCTGCTTCTCAAACATGTGATGCATAACTACAGTTTTCTAAGCCATAGGAATCTTTGACCACATCCTTCCAGATTCCTCCACAGAAGCCCTGGCAAAGGGAAAAGGCCATGTCTACCAGGGAAGATTAGAACTCTCTTGTCTTCTCCATAGAAGTTAAGGCAATTTCTCAATGGCTAAGTGTCTATCGATCCATTCCCTGACCCCCTCGTGCACACGCACATGCGCACACACAATAACCATAACCATACCATAACCATCACCACCACTACCACCAACATCATCAATGGAATAACCAGAAGCCCGTCTCAGAAAACACCAACTCTCCTAGAATAGCAGCAACTGTTCTCCTGGGACTAACTCCATTGCAACTATTTTAAAGCTCTTGGTTCTTAATGGTACCTAGATAGAGGGGTACAGAAAAAGAAATCAGCTGGCTGATCTTGTCTCTGTTTAGAAGTATATGATTAAGATGAAAATGATTTTATATTGCACCTCAGAACACCAATATTTTTCCAGTAGTTCCAGGAGGCTTAGAAATATTGTAATTCCTTTACTTTTGCTTAAGTAAAACACTTGCCAGTGTCAAGACTGAAACAGGTAGAGCTGACATTAGCTGATCTCTGGTCTTGCTTCATAGTTCTCTCACATAAGATGGTTATGTGCCACTGGTGTTTATGAACAAGAGGTGGCTGGAGACACCGTGTTTGGATTTTTTGAGAAGTACAGTGATCCCCTCACAGAGTGGTTATCTGTGCCGGGAGCTGGGTGCTTCCAGACTCTGAGGCACTGATTATTCAGTTCTGGTATTATGCTCAAAGCAAAGCTCCTTCATAGTTCAGGAAATGCAAATTCCAGGTACTGATGGATGCTCGGACCTCAGTCTGTTCTGCGGATGCTCTTTGGCAGTGCAGCTTGAGTCTTCAGTGTGTCATCGCCTGCTCATGTGGTGGACATCTGTGTAGGGTTGGTCGCATCTAAAGTCAGGAAGGTGGGAAACGGCACCATCCACTTCCCCGGCACATGCACGAGTTTCTCTTGCATGTTCCGGCATAGACAGCACGTCTCACCAGATGTGACCTGGCAATTGTTTCTCAAGCAGAGAATTCCTTCCAACGATAAATGACTTCTAACAAAGCGCTTTTTAACATGAAGTAAAGACCCCAATAACACTGAGGTAAAAGTAGACCAGAGGCCACTCAATTCTTCATGAATTTCTATTTAAAAACCACACGTGGCACATAGAGAAGCAACAGTAAGTGAATTAGGACAGTTAATGGGACATGTTTAAAATAACTTGGTAATAATCTCAGTAGATGCCATTTTGTTTGGTTGGGTTTTTGTTTTCTCCAAGACAGGGTTTCTCTATGTAACCCTGGCTTCCCTGGCATGTGCCTGGAACTTGTTCTATAGACCAGGCTGGCCTCAAACTCAGAGATCTGCCTGCCTTTGCCTCCTGAGTTCTGGAATTAAAGGTGTATGTCACCACTGCCTGGCAAGTAGACGTTGTTATTTCTAAGAAGACTGCTGCAAAATACACAGTGTGTGTGATTTCAAAACCTAAGCCTTCTCCAGTGTCTTATTCTTAAAACCTTTCGAAACTTAGTCATCCAAATTCATTAAGAGAACAATGTTCCGGAAACTGCTGCCAACGGCCCGTTCACTCACTTCATCCAAAGCGTCTACTGAACGAGACGACACCAGAGTCACACATGGACCCTCATCCCCGAGTGGTTTCACCTCCTTGAACTCCTATGCAGAGATCTTCCATCCATGGGGTTTCACTCTTTCTGAAACACCACACACAACTCGATGCTGTTTCTTTTTACAGCATGAATATATTAGCTATAAAAATAGCAGCCACATTCTGGATTTATATTATATTTCCTCCTTCCTCAAGAAAATGATCCTCTTTTAAAAAGTGAGATAGTCTAATCCCATAGCAAACTTATAATCTTTTACAAAAAGGTCTTCAAGTTTCTGTGTCCACGCGTGCACACATGCCAGAGACCAGAGGGCAACCTCAGGTCATTCTCGGCAACAGTGTCCACTTCCTGGACTGAGGACTGGTTGGTCAGTGAGCCCCAGGGATTGGCCTGTCTCAGCCTCCCCTGCACTGAGATTACAAGCAAGTGTAGCCACACCTAATCTTTTTATGTGGGACCTGGGGATCAAATCAGGTTTTTTTGGTTGTAAGTCTAGCGCTTTAACTATTGAGCCACACTCCCAGGACAATTTGTGCTCTTTAAGGACAAAATGCTAGGTCTATTATTTTGGTGGTAGTGGTGGTGCTGGTGCTGCTGCAATCATTTTGATCCGTTTTTCTTTTTAAGATACGGTCTCAGGTAGCCCAGGCTGGTCTTGGAGTAACTATGAAGCCCAGGAGGATTTTGAGCATCCGCTCTTCCTGCCTTCACTTTCAGAGCATCAGGATTACAGAGCTGAGCTACCATGCCTAGTTAATGTGGTGCTAGAAATGGAACCCTAGGCCTCATGTGTTCTGGGCAGGCATTTCCCCAACTGACCTATGTCCTAACCAACTCTTCAGTCTTCTACAGAACACTTGCACTTGCGTCAGCCTACTTAATTCCTGATTCCAGCATCCTGGCTATTTGTGCACATATATATAAACATTATATATATACACACATACACACACACATACACATATATATGCATATTTATATATACATATTTATATATATACGTATATATATACTTATGTGTGTATGCACACACATATATAATTTGATTAAAATAACTAACTTTAAGACGATTTCAATATTATGTACACGACTCTAGGCATGCATCACAAATTCAGGAAAGCTAAAGTGATGAATTAAGTGAATTCAGCAAAACCCAGGGATACCAAGTGGCTAGCTGACCCCATTGCTTTTGCCTCATCCATCAAAGATGAGGGGTGTCCGCCCAAGCCCATCTCTAAGGCACTGGACATGCAGTCCAGGTGTGAGCACGTACTCTTACCTAGGAGCATTTGAAGGCACAGTTCTAAAAGGTATTTTTAAAAGAGAATAAAAGGAGGAAGTAAAAGGGGTTGAGGAGAGACAGACAGACAGAGACAGACAGAATCTAATGGCCTCTGGTCTAAATGACCTCTGAGGGTGAAGCTTAGAGAACAGAGATGGATGCTGGCAGCAATATCTTCAACAATGCTCCTGAGTCCTGGATTCTAAGTATTCATATCCACGATCATACAAGGCAACTAAGTCACATCGCCTCAGTTTACAGCACTCGCTGCCTGGGTGCTTTATATGCTTGTGATGGGACTCAAGGGCATTACTGGGAATCTGAGCTTTCTCTTTTCCTGAAAATGACAGAGTAAATCCAGGCTCTCTCCTGACTTCCTATATTGAAACAATGATTCTTCCGGGTGGAGAAACTCAGTAAACAACATTTCCTCAGGCACCACCCTAGGTACAGAAGGAAGACTCCACTCCCACCCAGGCAGGTTTGCCCCGCTATGCAGGAGAAGTTGTTTTGGTTGGTCACCTTTTCTAAGTTGACATCCTGCTTGAATTCTCTTAAGACTCAAGCATCTCCCCAGTAGTCACTGTCTACCTAGGCAAGCACACATGTGCACCCCCGGCTCCCTTCCACTCCAATCTCCTTCATTTCTAAAAACAAATCCCAATACATCACACTTGTATTTCAGCCTCAGAAGGCAAATCTTCTGTATTCTGATGAGCTGATAGGATGAGAACACTCCAGTCCTGGTTCAATGAAGCCTACCAGCAAGGGATTACTTCAAGCGTTAGATAGTCTTTCGATATCAACACCCCCTCCCCCACCCCTTATTTTATTTATTTATTTATTTATTTATTTTTTTATTTTGCTTACAGTATTCCTTAGGTGAATACTCTATTCTGAGTGTCCGTGACATCATTTATAGGATGACAAGCTACAGGTGTGGGCAGTCCAGTCTCTCAGCCAATCCACACACTTACTAGTGAGCCAGCCCTGGGGTAAATCTTGAGGCTTGTTTTGTTATTATTTTGGTCACGTTTTTTCCTGATAATTAAGAACATGGTGGCCGAGATGGGGGATTAGCTGCTTGGTCAGACACTCTGGTTAAGCCAGACTTGCCCCCAGGAAAGGGCTCCTTGGGAAAACCCAGATAAAACTAGTTAATATAACTAGTTTTCCTCTGCCAAAACCAACCAGACAACAAACCCCAAGCTGGTCTTTAGCCCATCTCTTCTATTATTTCAAACTCCAGTAGACACATCCTTAATTTCAAAAGGTTACGGACAAACACGGCATATGCAGCTGTTCCAGGAGAAGAAAGACTTTCAAACCAATGAACACGCAGGACTCAAAATGGCAACTGTGAGAAGCCTGTCAACTGAAATCTTCCACAGAGGACTACAGTGGCTTTAGAACTGATCAATTCTGACAAGAAAGCACTCCACAGGAAAGTCTTTCGAGCTGTAGCCAGCCATTCTCGGTCTGACACTGATCTGAAAATCAGAGCCAAGTTTGTCTCAATACCAATAAAAAAAACCCGATTTCTGAACACACACTTTTCTTGGAAGTCTAAATAAAAACTACAGCAAACGACACAGACATCTAACCAGGAGACCTGCCTGTTGTTAATTCATCAGGGCACTTTCTAGTAAAAGGCTGGGTCATACACAACAAGACCCTTTATCCAGTCCAGGCCCTGCAGATAAGGTTTCTTCTCTTTCTTCTGTTTCTAATTCACCAAGTGCCAGGTGCGGTACACACTGCTGGGTAGACACAAGGATGAAAAAAACAGATGTGGACCCAGAGAGAGCTCGCCGCGGGATGGGCACCACAGATGTGGAAGTCATCATTGACACACACACATACGCAGGTATCCCTCACTCTTGGAAGCTACCTGGGTCTGGACAATCTGTTATATATCCTTGATCTTGGAGTTTGGGGTAAGAGACAGTAATGAGCAATCAGGAAGAATAGACAGTCTCCAGAAATACATACCTAAAACTGTCGAGCCCCTGGATTCAGTCAGATAGAATCTGGATAATGAGAAAATCTGGAAAGAACGCATGTCGACAAGTTCAGAAGGCCCAGGGGAAGGCTGAGGGCCAGTATACCCTTCCCCAGGTGGGACAGGTGAACTGAAAAAAAAAAAAGCTAAAGAAAGAAGAGGAGGGAAGGGAGGATGATGGAGAGACAGGCAAGATATCATATTTTCTTTCATAAGCAGAATGTTAATTGGAGGGAGAGAGAAAAGGAAGCAGAAGAGGTACTATTGGGGAGGAGGACTAGTTGATGCAGAAGAGGGTGGAGGAAGGCAGGAGAGGGGAAGGTAACAATGGTGCAGTGGTCCCTGTGTTGGAGTACAACATGATGATACCAACTATCTGTATACTAAAAAGCAGTAAAAAAATTATTAAGTTCACTTCAAAAATAAAAATCAATAAGGGATGACCATTGATTGAGATCCTCTGAAGAACAGATTCCCAGGAGGATGCCCAGTGGCAAGGGGTTCAGTAAGCCCTCGAAGAAAGGACCTTGATGTGGCTCGATTCAACAGTGTGCATGGCCAAACCCACATCAGTCCCTGGGCCCCCGAGAATGAGTGCAAAAGGTTGATAGGAATGAGTGAAACACTCTGTTCTGAGCTCTGGAGAAAGGAGGGAAGCTGGACAGGTGGCATGGGCCTCCTCTGGGTCCTTCTAATTCAGTCCAGGAACAAGTGAGAGTCAAAGGGAAATTTAAATGGCCACCTTTGTTCCTAAGGTGACAGCAAAAATTCTTATCACATTTCCACAAGGTCAAGTATGTCCTCCCCAAAAAGCTAGAGGAATTGGGATGGAGAATCAAGCCTCTCTGCTTCAGCCCATTACCATCCAGCCAAGGAAACTGAGGCACAGAATGATTATATAATGTCCTATGAACCCAGTTAGTTTTAACATAATACTTTTATTTTTTCTATAACACTGGTAAAAAAAAATTTTTTTTACATCAAATAAACTAGAAGAGGCCCCTCCCTTTTCCTGCATGATGAGGAAATCCACATATCCTCCTGATTTATGTTTAACCAAGCAAATAAAAGTGTTGTAGCATTTGGTCAAGGCATTGTGGAGTTTAAGAATCTGCTGGGCAGAATCCTGACACTGTCCCCACTGGAATAAAAAATAATACTCAGGGGATATTTTGAAGTGATGGAAATATACATGTTCTTCATTCAGAGAAGGTAGATACATGGATGTATACAATTATACTTAAGATCTGTGTTAAAATGTATGTAAGCCAATGACCTTTTTTTGTTTGTTTGTTTGAGACTCTATGTAGCCCAGGCTGGCCTCAGACTCATAGATGTTAGCCAAGTGTTGGAGTCAAAGATGTACACACTGTGCTCAGCCACACCTGTTCTCCTCCATTAAGGTCAAAAATAATGACAAGGTTCTTGGGTTGCTTGTTTGTTTGGCTGGTTGGTTGGCTGGTTAGTTGGTTTGTTGGCTGGTTAGTTGGTTTGTTGGCTGGTTAGTTGATTGGTTGGCTGGTTGGTTGGTGGATGATTGGTTAGTTGGTTGGCTGGTTGGTTGGTTTGTTGGCTGGCTAGTTGGTTTGTTGGCTGGTTAGTTAGTTGGGTGGCTGGTTAGTTGGTTGGTTGGTTGGTTGGTTAGTTAGTTGGGTGGCTGGTTAGTTGGTTGGTTGGTTGGTTGATTGATTGGCTGGCTGGCTGGCTGGCTGGTTGGTTGGTTGGTTGGTTGGTTAGTTGGTTAGCTGGTTGGTTTTGCTTTCTATTACTGAGAGCCCTAACCTAACCAGTCTTGAAAAACTACATCTAGATACTTGTGTTTTACACCTACCCCACGATTCCTATCAGACTGATGACTAAATGGGAGACCCTCGCTCTAGTAGCTTTAAACATACACAAAAATACTAAAAGCCTCTGAGCCTCTTGGGGTGTGTGAGTAAATTCATTGTAGTTTGACTCAAAATCAAATATGGTATCGCAACCAATCATTTTTTAAAATATGCAAGTAAAACTCTCAGCTTAGTGATAAATGAATTCTACTTAACTTTTAAAACAAGATAATAATTCTTCCCATAAATGTAAATTACTACATATCAGTAAAGTGGCCAGAGTTCATTCCAGTGACAAGGCAAATCACATTTGGCTGAAGTGACCACTGCAGTTTATTCTAAAGCTCCTGACATTTGTGTGAATTTCCAGGAATGAATACAAGGCTATTTTAATTCTGATCATGGAAAAGAATCAGAGAGAGAGTTAAACATTGGAAGAGCAGTTACTTAAAAGGCAGAACAAGTCACCATCTTTGGGGGGCCTTCAGGATTTGCCCAAGGAGAGCTAAACACACAAACACAGGGGTAATTTAATTTGCTAGTGCTATGCCCTCAGTTGCAGAACGAGAGTGGTCATGGTATTCCTGCCATGATGTCAATCAAAAAGTTGAATGACCTCGATTCAAACTGGCCATGGGCTATAGTAATACTGAGCTTGAAAAAGAGAAAAAATAAATAAATTTAAAACAGCAGAGTTTGGAAAGTAGGGATACAGAAGAAAAACAAAAGTTGTCTACATGGACCTCCCGCCGCTCCACAGCTAGCTCATCCTAAGATGTATTTTTGGGGCAGGGGTTGGGGGGCTAGCCTCTATTCTCTCCCCTTATCTAGCATTCTGTTCTGATGTGTAACGTGCCTCCACTTCCTGTTACTACAGCTCGACTCCACCACAAATGATGACTCACACTTAAATCATACAGAAACTCATCAGAATCCCAAATTTCACGGCGCACAGGAACCCAGTCTTTCAAGAGGGCAGCATTCTTAAGATATTCCAGATGACAAAGCACCAAACCAGTTCATTCCTAAATCATGTTGCCCTCAATAAATGTAAGCTCACCGTCTGGCAACTTGAATCTCAGTACTCATCATTAAAATGCACTCTGTGGGGGTGCTATGTGAAAATACGCTCTTTTAAAAAGAGTTAAGACCGGACACTAAGCAAAACCTTCCAAGCGAGCACGCATGTTCCCTCCCGTGCATCTGTGTACACAATGCACGTTTTTTAAAAGGCTACAAAAATAAACAACAAAATGTTAGCAGCGGGACTTGGGGGGGGGAGGAGATGTTTATTGTTGTCCTTGTGGCTTTCTATGTTTTCCTGGAGTAATTTGTGATATTCTTCACAACCAAGAAAAACAGAAAAAGTAACCTTGAGAAGATGTCTTGTGACTGGTGTGGTTCCGGCCTGCTCTAAGTCACCCTGCGAAAGCCAAAAGGAGTTTTGCCAACTACTACATGAAAAATGTCTGCCTGCAACAGGCAAGGCTATGGGATGCTTATGAGAGCCTCTGAGACATTCATGAATACAGGTGACTAAAAGCAGGCTGAAGAAGAGGCCACCAGGGCAGAATCAAGACAGACTGAGAGCATACTGCTTTTTATGCATGAATAGGAGCCCAGGGTCTGGGACTATGTCATTGCCTGGGCATGCCAAGGACCCAAACTATTAGTAAGGGGCAGCTCACCTTTAAAACAAAAGACTACTCCAGGAAATCACATCTGTGGGTAATTCTTTAGTTAAGTGCCTTGGAGCATGTCAGTAGGTTATGTTTTGTGACATCTGACAAAGCTATTTATATAAATATAGTTTGGTAGCATAGAACGCACGAAGTCCCATATCTGATCTCTGGGGAAGGAATATTTTAATTTATACCCACTGCCAGGAAGTCCTTTAAAACCAATTTCAGGAAAAGATTTAAGTTCCAAAAAGTTATGACAAACATAAATTTTAATGGATGACCTCAGGGTTGCATTTACTGTATATTAGCAGTTTTTGAATTAATTGGTTTCTTACAGAAGAAGACAAAGGGGGAGGTTTTAAGTAAATGCTTAGGTATCCTCAAAATTCAAGTGCTCTCCCCCCATCCAAATACAGCTCTTCCCATCTAAAAGGCGTCAGCTCTAGCAGTGTGAAGAAGACTCAGTGCTGAGGCAAGTTCAAAAATTCAACTCATGAAAGTTATAACATCACAATGTATCGGTTATTCTATCATTCCATGGCACAGAAAAGAAGACAAATGGGTGGGGGGTGGGGAGATCAAAAGAAAAAAAAAGACAGAGACAGACATAAAGAGTATGTTGGCAAAGGTACCACTTGAGACTTTAATGCCCATTTGTTGAATGAATGCCCGAGAGAGTTTATCATTTTTATCATTAAGGTGAAAGAACTGTTCGGTGTAAGCACCAGAGACTTGCAGATTATTGATGGGGAGCTGTCCTAGACATTGGTAGATGAGTACCGAGCATCCCTGGTTTCTGCCAGGTGGACTTAGCACCCCTGCAGGTGCTCCTTGTAGGAAGCAAAAATTATTCCTGGCCATCTTCAACAACTTGGACTTTGATACCCGCCTTCTGATCAGAACAGTGGTTCTCACCCTGTGAGTCGAGACCTTTTGGGAGAGTCACACAGAATCCTGCATATCAGATATTACACTCTGATTCATAATAGTAGCAAAAATTACAGTTATGAAATAGCAACAAAAGTAATGTTATGGGATTCGTCGCAACATGAAGAAGTACATCAAAGGGTTACACTGTTAGGTTGAGAAGCACTGGGTTATAAGGAAGTGTTCCCAGCCTTGTGGACGTCTCCCACAGGATGGTGTTAGTGCCTGGAAGGTTTCCCCAGCAAGCTGGAGTGTTGTGGTCTGACTGGACACTCAACACCAGCTTTACAGACCACCCACTTAGCACTAGGAAAGGTGTGAGGGACATCTTGGAACTCCAGCCCACCGACTCACCTAGGGTGGGCTGGCTGGGTTGTTTTTAGGACAAATTTGCCCCAGGAGAAGTCTTGGCAACATCTTGGAAGTCCTCAAGAGAGGCCACATGTCCTGGTCAAGAAAGAAACCCCGTGCTTCCAGTGGGGTTCTCTAAAATTCTTTGCCCTTTTTAGTAACTCTACACATTTCTAGTCAGCATTTAAAAGCAGAGAGAGACACAGAGAGAGAGACAGAGAGAGAGAGAGAGAGAGAGACAGAGAGACAGAGAGACAGACAGAGTCAGAGAGAGACAGAGACAGAGACAGAGAGAGCAGGAGTACACCAAAAGGCCTGCTCTATATCTGGCATTGAAAGGCCATCTCTTCATGCTCTGGGGGTTTTGCAAGCAGTCATTACTGGAAGCTCTTAGTACACTTATGGACAGTCTCCTTAACTGTCTGACCTACATACCCTCCTAACACAATCTGTAATTTTATAATCCTCATAAATTTAAACCCATAACTGACCTTTTCCCAAATAAATGTGTGCCACAGTAAAGGGAGAGAAGGAAAGAGACCAGAGAATATTTTGTTGGGCAATGGGGCTCAGAAATCGATTTAGGTTCACTAATAGATGCCTGGAACATGCTAGGTTTCCCAGCCCTACCTGACATACATCCCCCCACAACTCCCCCCCTCCACCTCCTAAAAAGCACAGATGGGAGAGGGTGGTCCCGCATGTGTTTCTGTAAGAGTTGGTTGGACGACAGAAAACAAAACAGAACACACAAACACAATCTTCTCTCCCCCCCCAGCGGCCCCCCCCCCCACGAAAGCATGTTTGCTTGAGACCCAAAAAGGCCAAAGGGACTTCCAAGTTTTTTGAGACTGTGCCCTAGAAAGACTGGCAGGGGTGGAGAAGGCACCTCTAAGTCAATAAAGGCTGTGACTTGCCTAGCTCTGCAGGCGGACAGTGGCTTGCACAAAACCCCTCCTGTGCGGAGTAGCGGAAACTCCCAATGAGATTAGTCGGTGTGTGTGTGTGTGTGTGTGTGTGTGTGTGTGTGTGTGTGTGTGTGCAGACATTACTTAGCAATGACTAAAGGGCTCTCTCTTCCTGCAGCAGCCAGTGGAAAATTCAAGGAGCATTTTTTCCCCCTGCAGCAGCAGAATCCCTTTAACCCTCTCCCCAGCCAACTCCAAAAACAACTCCCCCCCACCCCAATACACACCCCCCAACTGCCCCCACCTCGGGCAGAACACTGCAGGGAGTTATAGGCTGGCGAGGGGCTTTCAAAACGGGGAGGGCTAGAGGGGGGCCGGCAGGGAAGAGGCGGGGGACCCTCAAACACTACAAAGGAAACTGTAAAAGGCACAAATACATAAACCTGAGAAGCAGCAAGCCACAGTTTCTTTGTGAGCTCCTCAGTGAGTCATTTTCAAGATGCTGTCTGCAGCCAGTTTCAAAGCGGAAGCGCACGGCAATTAGTCTTGCCGTTTCCAGACAAGCCAGAAACTCTCCCGACACTCTTTTTTTTTTCCCCTTCTAAAAAGCCCCTTTTGCAGTTTCTGAAATAGCCTTTCTTGCTTCCACCCCCACCCGCCGCGTAACTGCTGCTTATCCCAGGAATGATTCGGTTCAGAAAACGTAACAAAACAGAGACCATTTAATTTTGTTCTAGCCCCCCCCATATTAATCCCCCCTCCTAAAAAAAAAAAGTTCCAGTAACATTACAGGCCAGCAGGCAGTTGCAAGTTAAAGAGCTGAGAGTTTCAAGATCATCCCTTGCCCTGCCCATCTCCTAAATCCGTATCTGGACTAGCCGACTCCGCCGGTTTTTAAATGTCCATTTGACTGGGCGTGCGCCTGGGGCGGTGACCTGAGCGGGGGTCACCTGCCCAGCGAGAGTGGACGTAGCCCCGGGCCCCACATCTCCGTGGCGCAAGTCCTCCGCTCCCTCTCCACCCCTGTGCCCTTCCCTGGATCTGAACACTCGTGCCTCGGTGCCCATCCTGAAGGGATCCGGACTGCAACCCCGGCTGGAGGTCAGCGACGATCCAGCCTCTAGTCACGCAGCCGGCTCCGGCCACCATCCCCAGTCCCAGAGCCCCGGAGCCTCGCTGCAAGGAGGCGGGAGCTTGCACTCCGGGTGTCCTCCTTCTCCAGGCTTCGCAGAACAGCCCCCAGGCCCGAATAGGAGCTCCCGGGGTGGCGCCGGTGGCGGTGGCCGCGCGCAGCATCCTCCCCCGCGGGGACGCACCCCCATCCTCCCCCAATACAGTCCAAAACCCACCCCACAGCGCCCACAGCCCCACCCCCACCAGCCAAAGAAAAGAAAGAAAGGAAAAGGGGGAAAAAAGAAAAAGAGAAAAGAAAAGAAAAAACTAGCCCGAAGAAAAAACTTTGCAAGCACCAGAGCAACAGGCAAACAGTCCTGCAACCTACCCAGATGTGGGGGAGCGTTTGGGAGTCTTCTTGGGGAGATTTCTAGGAGGACCCGGGCGAAAGCCCCCGACTTTCCATGCTGACAGGCTTCTGCAGACGGTCTGTTGCTCTTGTAATGAGATCCTGATTTTCCCCCCTCTTTTTTTTTTCTTTCTCTCGCTCCTCTTTTTTTTTCTCTCCCCCCCACCCCCCGCCTCTGGTGTGTGTGTGAGAGCAGGAAGTTGGAGCAGTCAGGCCGAGCCTGCTCACTTCCTTTACTGCATTATTCCCCAGGCGGTGTGCAGTCTGTGTAAACAGGCTTTTCCGCCCCGCGCCGTGCGCCCGGGCCGCGGCTGTGCGCCGGGGCTGCCCGCCCAGACCCGCGCATACCCCCGGCGCCGGGCCCCGCGCCCGCCCGCACGCCCCGCGCGCCCCCGAGCAGTGCCCGCCCCGCTTCCTGCTCGGCCACCCCAAGGGAGGAGCCTGGGGACCCGCCGGCCAGGCCGCCGCCCCTCCACTCGGCGGGGGCTCCCTCGGCTCCTGAGCCCTCCGGTCCCTAAGTTGGGCATCACCCTAGCTGGGTTTGTGCCCTGCTAATGTTTCCCCGAAAGGTCGCTGGGCGAGCTGTTCTCTACCCATAGACATAGAAGAAGAGTTTGCGAACAGGAGGGATCACGGTAGGGTTCAGGACTTGGATGCTCTGGGCACCGGGCTGCTTGTATTGCACACTGGAAGAGATGAGGGCGAAAGATATAGGGTGTGCACAAAGGGAAATGGAGTCTTCCTAGAGATGGGGTCGGATAGTTACTGTCGGGGACATATTTAACAGTAGCACTATAACTACTATTAATAGTAATAATTTGAAGGCAGTTTTAGAGTTGGGAACCTCTTTGGGGAAAACTTTCTTAAGAGCCACAAACTAGGAGCCGGCGTCTTAGAAAAGAGATGAGAGTTGTTTTAACAGGCAACCATGTCATGCCTACTTAGGAGTTCCATGTGGCTTGAAATGGAGAAGGAGCACCCTGTGGTCTCAAGACTGGACCCCCCCCCCCGCCCCTGAGGACACTGGCCAGGATCTGATTGGAGAGTTGGCCAGTGCTCAGAGGATACAGGAGGGAATGGGTCTCTTATTAACAAACCCTCTACACAGTTCTTCCAGCCCCAGTCTTCCAGAAACCTTCCAGTCCCATGCCTTCACTCTTCGGGGCTTTCAGACCAGTGATTCTCAATTCTGAATGTTCGGCATGAGGGTACATGGACTCTTTAATATCCTAATTGCCCTTACGCCCTCCCCTCAGTGTGTCTGGTGTGATTGTAAGCTCCCGCTAACAGAATCACCTTGAGGTGAAGGGGTGCTTTGTAAACTAGCCACAGCGTAGTCATCCCAGACCAACGCCAAGTCTCCAGGTCAGCAGGATCAGGTTCTGACATTCCCTTGCCTCCACCCGACCCCTTAGCATATGCTATCTCTCTGAAATAGTACTTGTTTATGAGTGTCCTGTTACTATCAAAGGTTCTAGATTGGATTCAGGGATGTTAATCCCCACCACACACACACACCTGTCAGAACACTTTGTTAAACAAGGGCAGCATTTTTGCTTAATCACTGATACGTATAACCTGCTGGTTATACACTGAGGACCAGTCTCGCCAGTGCTCTGACAAGAGACAATGGTGGTGAGAGTTGAGGGAAAGAGATCAAGGTAAGATGTGAAACAGAAGGAGGAATTATGGGAAAGGGGGGTTGTCTATCAAACCCTGATTTTCCACGGCTAATTTTCCACTTTGGAGATTATCATTTAAAATCCCTAGTTGGCTTCTCCTGTCACTCAGCAAAACTCAGACTGTGTCCCTATATGATCCAGCTCTCCATGTGGACAGAATGCAGAATGTAAGTTTATCATCCAACTCGAAAGCTCGCACACTTAGGAGCGCATGTTGTTTTTTTTTTATATTAGAAAGTATCCACTTAGGAGAAGGCAATCTGAAGGGGCTACATGCTGTATAATCCCACCTCTTCCAGAAAAGGTGGAACTACTGGGGCAGTGAGAAAGTTCTGGTCACCAGGGGCTGGGGACAGGGAAGGATGAGTAATCAGAACAAGATTCGGGGGTGGGGGGTGGCAGCCATGAACTGTTCCATGTGATGCTATACTGGTGGGTACCTGTCATCACAAATTATCATCAGGAGTGAGCCGTCAGGTAAACTGTGGGGGTCCGGGGAGGTTTCGTCAAGAAAGGTCCATCATTTGTAAGTGGTACACCAACCACTCTCTTAGGGAAGACTTGGGGGGTACCTATACAGCCTCTCAGAAAGCAAGCTCTAGAAATCAAATGCTCGGGTCTTGTTAGAGATTCAGCTTGGGGGTAAAGTACTTCCTTTGCTTGTACAAAGCCATGATTTCCATCTCCAGAAGGAAGACAAAAGAAAAGGTAGATAAAAAAGCCTGGTTAGAGTGGGAGGAGAAGTCAACCTCAGACATTTTAGAACAGAACACTCGAGTAGACACTTGAGTGTTGGGCATTCTGGAGAGAAATCACAAAGTAGCTAGCCATTGTTACTTTGAAGTTTTGGGATACCTCGGGGTTAGTGTTTGGGAATGGACAGTCAAATGGAACGATGGAAAGGCAGCCCACTCTGGGGAAAGTGTTTATTGAAGAACCCTTCCGGCCTCACTGAGCCTGAACAAGCAATGGTCTCTACCAGTTTTTCTTTTTTCTTTTTTCTTTTTTAGAACAGTGAAAGCCAAGTTTACATTAAAAGAGCATGCATTATGGACTAGGGTTTAAAAATGTTCGTGAATTCCATTTAAAAGCGCATTTACAGGAGTTTCACAGACTGGTGGGTGGCCTTTCAGGAGCTAGCCTTCCCACTCCTTGTGGTAAGACGACTTGCTGGGGATGCTATGCTGAAAGCGTGGGTTTGCACCATCTCGGGAGTCTCCTGCCTGTTTCTGTGTAGCGAAGGTGAAGAAGACTCTTTTTTTCCTTTGTAATTATAGTTTGAAAAAAAAAAAAAAAAAGAATCACCAAATCTGCCAGGCTTAAGTGGAAGAATTCACCTCTTTTTAATTGTAGCTTTGAAAATACAGCAGTAAGACGTACCTGTTTTAAATGTCTAGTTCAGTAGTGTTAAGTGTGCTTGCTTTGTTACGAAGCTAATCCCCACAGTGCATTCATCTTGTAAAACTGAAATTCTATAACCATTAACCAATCTTAACCCCCACTCCTACCCTGCCCCAAGCCTTTGGTAAGTCTGATTCTACTTCTTGCTTCTATGGATGTGAAGAGAGACGCCTCACATAAGCAGAGTCATATCCCTGACTGCTTTGCTTCACATATCATACTGTTCTTCAGGCTAAGGCTGAGCACTTGCCCAGAAAGTATGTGTACAGGAACCCACCACTGATGGGCATTTGAGTTGTCTCCATCTCTGGGCTACTGGGAATAATAAGAATTTATTTACTTTTATTTATGTTTGTGATGATAGGTATCAAGTCCAAGGCTTTGTGCATATTAGATAAGCATTTGCTTATCTAGGTATGGGACTTTATCCCAAGCCCAAGAATTCATATTTTTAAATGGTTGAAAACAAAAACTTTAAAGAGTAACATTTTGTAACAATGTTCACATTACATAAAATTCTATTTCAGCATCCATAAAGTTTTATTGGGAGACAGACATCTGTATTTGTTTCTACATTGTCTGGTATTATGTTTGTTCTACATTGGAATGGATTAGAAGCTGTGACAGAGACCATATGGTCTATACAATCTAAGTATTTACTTTCTGGTTCTTTACAGGAAACATTTGTCTACCACTGGTTTAGGCAAATGAAATTAGGAATCCTTTTGTTGTTGTTGTTTTGGGTGGGTATTTTGACATGCTTTATGTCTCATGTTTGTTTGGGTGTGGGTCAGTTTTGAGACAAGAGTTTCTCTGTGTAGCCCCTGGCTTTCCTGAGCTATAAACCGGGCTGGCCTCGAACTCAGAGATCCACCTGCCTCTGTCTTTTGATTGCTGGGATTAAAGGCATGCACCACCACACCCAGCTGCTTTTTGATTTTTGAGATAGGTTCTGCATACACAGTCCAAGTTCATCTCATATTTCTGATTCTTCTGCCTCTGTGCTGGGATTACCAGTGTACAGCACCATGCTGACAATTTTTGCCTTTTAAACTGTCTCCCTTCTTCGCGTCCAAGAATTTCATCTTCCATGTACACCAAAAACTATGCTTCATTTGATTCCTCTTACTGGGGGTTCTCAATAGGTGAAAAATAACAGGCTCTCCCAATCACAGCCCTAAGACGTCCCTTCAAGAGTCTACTCATAGTCTCTTAGTAAAGCTGAGCCTCCTGGCTGGCCCCTAATTCTGGTTTCACATCCGAGCTGTATGCACAGGGCCTCATCCCAGGGAGGCTGATGTCAAACCCAGGAATCTCTATTTCTTCGAAGTTTCACCCAGACCACCTTTGTCCTTGCAAACACTTGTACGTGTCTTGCTCAACCTTTACTCATCTCAAATCAAGCCTTCTCCAGGCAGCCTTCCAGCATCAACCAGATGAAATGCCTGGACCGTTTCTTCTTACCCACACACTATTGTGTTTGGATCTGGCAGGGACCACTTGAACAATTTGTTTCTACAGATCAAATTTTTAATTGAAAAATTCGTCTCTACCCCGTGGGTTAGATTCTTGGAGAGAGAAGTGTGGCCTTTTTTGCTCTTGTACATAGTCTCCATCACATCTAGGGAATTGTTAGCCTCCTGTTCACACTCCGCTGCCAGTCGTGACGTGTGGGGGAGCCGTGTTCTATCGTCCACTGACTCGTGGGGTCTATGTGTAGTAATACTCAGTCTCTCACACTCAGGTTCACTGTAATGATCCCAACGTCACAATGTTGTGTCTTCTCCTGCTGTGCTCATCCAAAGCATCTTACCTGCATCAGAACAAATGTAGAAGGAAGCCTGATGTATGGTACACAGCTGCAATGCCCGGACCCAGGGGCCAAACACAGATATCTTTTTGACACTTTGTGGGTTCTTTTATTCTTCCACCCTTTCAACCCCCCTAACACTAGATAAAAAAGAAAAAAAGGATAGAGAGAAAAGGGAAAGAGATCCCTGAATAAGGTCAGAGAGGTCAGAAAGGGGGAAGCGTTATCATTAGACTACTTCCTGATGATTAGGGGTGTCCAGATTCTTGGAGAAAGTTTGTAAAGACATCCTTTACAGTCAGGATATCTAATCTCTTCTTGTTGTTTCTTCTTTGTGCATGGACTACTTAACAAACCTCACCCAACAGCAACCAACCCTGACACCCAGTACCCTAGCATTTGTATACCCTCTGAAAAGTCCCCAGAATTCCCTATGTCACACAATGTCACACAACGTCACACAATCGTAGAAACTATCTGCAGCTGGCAAAATCACACCCCTGCTAAAGCATGAGGCAAATCATAGTCAGCTGCTATGGTCAGTCTGAAGCAGCCCCATATCCGGCACCCAGGATGAAAACAAAACCACATCACATCCCTATGTCTGTGGTATTTGTTTTGTTTTGTTTTGTTTTGTTTTGTTTTGTTTTAAAGAAACCCAGACTCTCACTATAGCCAGGGGCAGGTGAATCGTGCATGAGTCTTAGGTCAGCCTGGGCTGTAGAGCCAGACCTTGTGTCATCAAATATATAAACATATATATATACATATATATACATATATATGTGTGTGTGTGCATATATATATGTGTGTATATATATACTCAAATATACACATATATTTGAGAATGTATATATAATATATATACATTATATATTATACATTATATATATGCAAAACAAGCACAAGTAAAGCAAAGCATCAGATCCAGAGACCAGCAAAGGATTAGACTCACGTTTGACTGAAATTGTGTGATGTGGTCAGCTTGGAAATAATATTTTCAATTACACCTTCCTGCATGTACCAGAACAATCTCTTGTTAACTAGTATGATGTTTTGACTTCTGTTTTCAGTCTGTTTCAGGACAAATATCCAAGGATGAATTCTTCAACTGAATGCATCTGAAAGAGAAATTGTTAGGTTGATTCTTTGCGTTATTTAGTTAGGTTGATTCTGTTATGGCTTTGCATTATTTATATGAATCACTCTCCTAGGAATCTATATGGAATCCATAACTTTATCACCTACTCATAAAGTGATCATTTAGCCTTTTTAATTTATTTGCTGTGTGTTTGTGCAAGTGTGCACATGTGTGTAGTTTAGACAACATTTTAAGAGTCAGTCTCTCCTTCCACCTCGTCTAGACTCAGGGTCTCTCTTGTAGAATCTCCTATTGCTCTGAGTACTCCAGGCTCGACATCCTATGAGATTCTGACAGATTCTCCTGTCTCTGTCTTCCATCTTACCAAAGGAGTGTGAGGATTATAGGGTATGTCATGGTATTCAACTTTTTACATGAGTTCCAGGTATTAAGTCAGGTTGTTGGGCTTACATAGCAATCACTTACTGGCTGAGCCTTCTCCCTTTTTACCCAGCCAGCCACCTCCTTAACCATGCTAATTTTGTTCTTGTTGTATTAACCTAGAGTTTATAAGAATAGGAATGGCGCATGATGAAGTTTTACCATGAGGTGATACAGATGTGAACTGTCTTCGGAGGGAGAACAGCTAATGAGAGAATTAAAATAATTTCAAATTATTAAATGTTTAAATCAATTAGTACTCTGTACTCTCAGACCCCCACCCCCACCCCCAAATCTACATTTGCATCATTAGAAAGAAGGAAAGAGAAACACACGGCAATAGAGTATTACAAGTCCCTGAGCTGTGACTCACTGCTACCGTGTCCAGGACAACAGAGAACCTGCCCGAACTAGTCAAAATCACTTCCTACATGACATAAGCGTGGTAAGCCCCGCAAATCACAAATGGGCTGATCAGCAGTCAGCGATGCCTTCACTACCTGTGCTAACAGCTGGTTTGGATTTTAGATGCGTAAGACAAGAAAATGGAGGCTTTTCTCATTTGTTTTGATCCTGGAAGGTGTTGGACCAGGCTTTACAGGAAACTGCAGTCTCCCCCCTCCCCCTTCTCTCTCCAATTACCGGAAGCTCAGGAAATACCGTGGAAGGCAGGATGTCATGTAGTGGGTTTAAGGCAAAGATGGGGAAAGTCTGGTTTGAAGTTTCGAGACCCACACTTTAAATGATGGAAAAAGTTAAGAGGTTAGAAGTTTGGTGTCCTGACACATTTAAAAGATTCTTGCCACTCAGATGAAGTCAAGCAGTTATTTAGGATGGTTCAGGAAGATCTCAGGCCAACCAGGCTAGCAGGGAGAACTCCAGATGATGGGTTTCCTAGTACAGAGAAAGTTCAAAACATAAACAGGCTGATGGGATCCTTCCTCCACAGCAGGCTGCTTGGGCTGGCTCGGTTATCCGTGGTGGTAGGAGCCAAGGGAGAAGATCCAAAGTAAAGACGCTACTACCTGTGAGACTTAGAACCAGGCCCTGCCTTTTGGGGCCCAGCACAGAGATGAGGTGAGAGCACTTTCTTTACACTGACCTTGTAGAACCCGGTCTTCTTGTAATTCGGGAATAACTACAAAAGAGGGAGGGAGGGGGCTCAGAATGAGGACTAGAGCTTGGATTTTCAGAACCAATGTAAAAGCTGAGCATGCTCAGCTCACCCAGCCAGGAGGAGGTAGAAAAAACCTTGCACACACACACACACACACACACACACACACACGGGGTGGGGGGGGCAGAAAGACAGAAAGATCGATTTTAATAAGAAAAAAATAACTCTGAAAGCTGTTTGGGGAAGGCAGGTATTGAGTTCTTAAGGGAGCATATGTTGTCTAAGTGATGTCATAACGTCTCCATGCCTCTTATGTACCTGAGACACAGATGTTACTAGAATATGAAGGTGATAAGAAAGGCTACTCTGTAGGCTACCAGAGGTTTACAGGTAAGGAAGCTGGGGCTAATACCGTGCTATTTCACTGCCTTAAATGAACTCACTTCATAAGCCACTGCAAGGGATCTGAATACAGAAAACTGTAGGGAGTAAAATTCTGAGTGAATGTGTATTGTTTGACATGGGTATGGCAATATCAAAGGTTCTGATGCCTTTGACTCACAAAAAAAAAAAAAAAAAAAAAAGCCTTCTTTGGTCCATGTGTGGATATGATACTGTATGCTGCAGAAAGTTATCCTCCAAAGTTACACACACATACACACACACAAACACACACATACACACACCCACCATGGCTTGAGAACTGTTCCCCTGCAGATACTGCCCGTACTGAGATAACCTAACCCCGCCTCCTTGTTCAGCTGTATGCAATACCCACTCCTCCTCATTCAACTGTATACAATAAAAGGCTGAGCTTCTGGGTTGCTGGGGCTTCTCCATCTGAGAGCTGAGATCACCCCACCCCCCTTTCCTGTGTCCATGTGTCTGTCATTTCTTTTTTCCACTATCACCGTTAGTCAGGGTTCAAGGACCCAAAGAGATTCCATGCAAAGAGATGGCAGGAGTTGCTGGGAAGAAATAGAGACATGTCCTCTTGAAAAGGGTCGATGGATGCTCTCAAGAGGATGAGCCTTGGCGATATGGCATTCCCAGCCCTTTCTTGAATAAATACCATGAGTAGGCACTTAAGGAGCAAAAGGCATCATTATTGGGGAATATGCGTAATATCCACACTCTAAATAGTTGCATACAATAGATGAACCCCATTGATACTTACAATTAATTATTAATCCTGCTTTACTTCACCCAAGGGGCAAAGTTTAGAGTTTTGAATTACAGGTCACAAAGTTAAGGAATAAAGGGGTTGAAATTAAAATCCAGGGTTTGGGGTTTTTTACCTAAATCTTTTTTTTTTTTATTTTGCCATTTTGTGCTATATCACAACAAAATATGTAAATGCAAATCTTGCAGAAACTTCTATCATCTTTCTCAGGTTCAACCTCTTTCCCTGTAAAAGGAAAAGCTCCATGCCCCATAGGCTCGGCTAAAGCATCCATATTCTGCCCTTAAAGGATGCTATGTCTGCATTACCAAAGCTTTGGACTCCATTGTCCAAAACCACATCCAAGGCTCCAATTCAGTTCTGGCTCAGGTTCAGGTCCCCCAAAATACCCAGACCCCATGAAGGCTCCTGAGTAGGGTCCTTGACTCCCATGATGAGGGCAGGATTGGTGTGATCCTTGGCTGTTCTCTGTGGGGCTGCTGTTCTCCCATGCTCTTTATACAAATAGTGTTGGGAGGACACAAAGTTCAGGTAGGTCTGAAATTCTGAGCCTTTAGGGTGTGGCCACCTCTGAGGAAACCCTGAAGTATATATGAGATATTACCAGAAAGGTGGTGAGGCTAAGTGAACCCCTTTCCGTGTAGAATGCCCAAATCCCATCACCCCTGGCCTAGTGCACACCTTCCCTTTGACACAGTGTGTTCCATACAGCGCACAGCAGCTGCTCACTGACCAATGAGGGTGAATGAATGTCCTGTGGGACAAGCAGAGCTTGGGAACCTTCAACTGGGTGACTCAAGAAGAGGCACTACTGAGTCATGCAAATTATTTCCTGTGGTGCTTGCTGTCCTCCAACCTCAAGTTGTTGGAGCAAGTGACACTCCAGCCAGGTATGGTGGTACAACCTGTAAGCCTTGCGACTGAGAGGTAGGAGGTGAGCTAGATGGCACTGGACACTTGATATACAGCATTACAGAAACATCCCCAACGTCTCCCCGACTTGTTCCTCCCCACCTCCGCCACACACACCTCCTCTCTCTTCATCCTCTTTCCCAAAGCAAGAAGATGCTTCCCCTGAGGGTCTGTCATCCACAAAGGACCAGACCTACCAAAGAGAAACACAGCCACCTTCTTACTGCCAAATTACTCATTAAGGGAGTAATTTAAGGGCGCCCAAACAGCACACCCCAGTCTGGAAAACTTTGTTCTGTGGTACTATCTATTCTTCACGTTTGTTCATTTTCTCTAACAAGCCTTTGGTACCCATCTAAGGTACCGACAGTGCCGCCATTTCCCTCTGCCCTATGTAGAATAGCATCTAAGTTCCTACTGTTTGATGTCATCTTTGAGTATTTATTTATTATTTTTGGCTCTTTCTTTTTAGCGCTGGGCCTCAAACCCAAGCCCTTATACATGCTTAGCTAATGCTCTGTAATTAAACCTGAGTTTTTATATTCTATATGGTTTTTGTACATGCACTCATTAATAAATCTGTTGTGGACTGTTCCCCCTGTTAATCTATTGTAATTTTCATTTCATTGACTATCGCTTTGAGACCTTTGGAGGGAACGGTTGAATTTCCTAGCAGTGGTTTAAACTCGAGAGCAGTGGTTTTCAACCTAACTAATGCTGCAACCCATTAGTCGGATTCCTCATATGACCCCTCCCCCTCAACCATAAAATTATTTTCATTGCTACTTTATAGTTGTAATTTTGCTACTGTTACAAATTTTAATGTAAATATCTGTGTTTTCCGATGGTCTCAGGGGACCCCAATGAAAGAATCATTAGATAACCCCCAAAAGGGGTCTCGACCCACAGGTTGAGAACCTGCTGCCCTAGTTGGTCCACACAATAGTGTTGAAAGGAAGTAGGGAAAAGGTCAAAGGTGGGAAGACTGAAGCCTCATTTAACCCTTGTTTCAGTTCTTTACATCGAAGCCCAACACAGCATAAACATAATTCAGCCCAATTCCTCTAAGGGCGATAAATTGGTTTCACAGTGTCAACTACCAAAGACCAAAACCCTGTGGATTAATGTGTCACCCACTCAATTGCTCGTAATTCTATGGGTCAGGGATGTTGACTGGGCCCAGTTGGGTGGCTGTGCTGCTGACTGTGTACAGATGACTGACTTACCAGCGTTCATCTGGTGAATTAACTGCTGTTGGATAATCCACGGTGGTCTCTCCCATATCCAGTGCTTGGCACTAGCCTCTGTCTGAACCTTCTTTTCCTGATCTTTCAATCTCAAGGAGACCAGTTGAAGCCTGATGTCATAGCCACAGCCTCATCTTACAGTGACAGAAGTCCATGTAGACAGAACCTCTGACTGCTTAAGAGCAGTGGTTCTCACCCTTCCTAAGGCAAGACCCTTTGACACAGTTCCTCATGTTGTAGTGCCCCCAACCATAAAATTATTTCCATTGCTACTTCATATCCATAATTTTGCTACTGTTATGACTTGTAACATATATCTATGTTTTTCTGATGGTCTTAGGGGGATCCTGTGAAAGGGCCATTCAACCCCCAACAGGGTTGTAAGCCCACACTTCGAGTCAAACATAGTGCCGCTTGTACTACATTCTTTACATCACGTCATGTCATGAGGCTAGCCCTGATTTAAAGGGACTCCCTTCCTCTTGAGAAATTCCACCTCTTGATAGGAAAAAAGCAGAACTGTGTAGCAAAGATGGACAAACAAGCAATGGTGAGAGAATCCGTGGCCATTTTTGCGGTCTATTGCTAAGGCCTTGAGGCGCATGCAATCTAAAATAAGCATAGGTGAGGTTACTATGACCAAGACATGCATAGGTTAAGCACTTTGTCAGGTCATAGAGAATTAATGGCACACC
Source organism: Rhabdomys pumilio (assembly GCA_030674055.1). Classification (NCBI taxonomy): domain Eukaryota; kingdom Metazoa; phylum Chordata; class Mammalia; order Rodentia; family Muridae; genus Rhabdomys; species Rhabdomys pumilio. The sequence goes on from JANHMN010000021.1 coordinate 15,291,816, forward strand.
CAGAGTGGGAGCTCAGGTCTCCTGTCTTTCAGTCCAGTATACCTTCTAGGGCTTCTTCTGGCATAATCTCTTAACTCTTCATCCCAGCCCAGTGACCAAGCCAGACCATTGAGCCTATTCAGAGCTTAGAATTTCTCTCTTTGCTTAGCTATATGGTACAAATACAGACTTGGAATACAACACCAGAGCCCTATTGCTGAGGCGGGCTGTAGCTTTTTGATTCTATGAATCTCCTGAATTGGAATGGGGGTTCTACTTCCAAGGAATTCTTCTACCAGGCCATGGCTGGACTTACAGCCAAATCTTATTTTATCGAGTTCTATTGTAGACATTTCACTAAACAGAGCTTCAGTAGATATGATTTTATCTACTATACAATATGTCTATCTATTATACAATATGTCTGTAGTACATTCTGGAAGATGTATAGCAAGTTTCTCAGGTGCGGTAACACTCCAGTGATCTCTCTGCTCAACTGGATTGCCTCTTAGAGTTTCAGCCCCAGCTCATACACTGGCTGGCCTACAACCATCTGAAACTCCAGCTCTAGGGGGATCAGTCCCCCTTTTCTAGCCTCTGAGAGCATCACACTCAGGTGCACAAACAAACACATAAAGATGCACACACATATGGATAATTTAAAAATAAAAAAATAAAGCTTGAAAAACCCTGTTCAGTTTCAGGGCAGCATGAGATACCAACTCCTCTACAAAGTCCATCCTAACCTCTTTAGGAAAAGCCAATGTATCCCTACTCAGGGCTGTTCTGGGTGTTTCTTCTGGCTTCTTACACACTTATCAGCTTGTATGTTAATTCAGTGTTTATGTGGTAGGGTTCTCTACAAGGCTGTGTGCCCTGAGGGCAAGGACCAAGTGTGCTCATCTTCCTGTGTCCAGGATGTTATCTAACAGTAAAATTCTACATTTATTGTTTCCTGAACTTGTGTTAGTTAATTTTCATCTGTCACTCTGTGGTAGTTTGAATGAAAATGGCCCATAGAGACTCATAGAGACTCAGAGAGAGTGGCATTATTGGAGGTGTGGCCTTGTTGGAGTGGGTGTGGCCTTGTTGGAGTGGGTGTGGCCTTGTTGGAGGCAGTATGTCACTGGGGGATGGATGGCTTACAGGTTTCAGAAGCTCATGCAGGAACAAGTGTCACACTCTCTTCCTGCTGCCTGCTGATCTAGATATAAAAACTTCCAGAATTTCTCCAGCACCATATCTGCCTGGATGCCACCATGCTTCCTGCCATGCTGACAATGGACCAAACCTCTGAACTGTAACTCAGCCCCAATGACTTATATCTTATATCTGTCAGCAGCCCCAGTGCTAAGCACGGAATGTGCATGTTTACATTTATAGTCATCCCATTACCTTACTCTGTTTTAGTTTTGTTTTTGTTTGTTGTATTTTGAGACAAGGTTTCTCTGTGTAGCCTTGGCTGTCTTGGAACTCCCTCTGTAGACTAAGCTGGCCTCAAACTCAGAGATCCACCTATTTCTGCTTTCTGAGTGCTGGGATTTAAACCATGCACCATCACCGCTCGGCTACCTTGCTCTATCTTTAATAAGAGAGATGTCCGTGCATTCATCCACTTGTTAATGGACTCATCTGACAGGTACTAATTGTGTACCTTCTTTGCAATAAGCATTATTCAAGGACTAGCTTCCACCATCAAGGTATTTAAATTCTAGTGAATGACTATGCAGACACTGGACAAATGATAAAAACCCAGACTAAACAAGAGCTATGAGAGGAGTAGACATGTTGACAAGCTAGGAACTGACCCACCACTGCTGGTGGGTAGTGTTGCTTGGGGGTAAGCCTTTCTGAGAAGATGACACGTGGACCAAGACCTAGTTGATAGAGTCATACTCAAGGAAGTCCAGGAGAGACTTCAGGAGAGGGTGGCCTCATGGGAAACACCAGAGAAGTGGAATGAGAAAGTGAGGAAAGATAACATTGGAGGGGGTAAGCCAGGAGCAACTTTGTGGTCTTGCAGGCAGCGAAGGACTTTTGATTTTGTTCAAAGCAAGATAAAAATGAATCTAGCAAAGGGTTTTATGCAAAGTATAGACATGATCTGGTTTGGTTTGTAATTAAAAAAAAAAGCTATTTAAAAATAATCTTGACAGAGAGGTGGGTAGTCCAGAGGCCTAGAGAGATAGCTCAGTGATTAAAAGCACTTCTTGTGTTTCCAGTAGAACTGAATTTGGTTCCCAACATTCCCATTGGACAACTCAGAAATACCTGTGACTTCAGCTCCCTGGGAGCCTATGCCCTCTACTGGACTCTTCAGGCACCTGCACTTACATGCGCAGACACACACATCACACATGCACATAATTAAACAAAATAAGCTGAAGGGCTGGAGAGATGGCTCAACCAGTTTAGAGCACTGGTTGTTCTTCCAGAGGACCTGGGTTCAATACCCAGCACCCACAAGACAGTTGCCAACTGTCTATAGCTCCAGTTCCAGGGGATCTGACACCCGAAGATCGTACATACATATGTGCAGGCAAAACACAAATGCACATAAAATAAAAATAAGCAATCTTTTTTTTTTTTTCAAGAATGTCAAGAAAATAAAATGAGAATACAAAGACATGATAAAAGATGATTATATTCTTGACGGGCATACTGGCAACTTAGAGCAGGAGCCTGGCTGAGGAGATAAGGAGAAAACCAACTGTTCTACATCATTTAGGCTCCATTCTCTCTTCTCTGGCACCATTACAACATTCTCTGTACAGTGAGTTTTCTTAGAGATGCTACTTCAGGACTCCACAGAATTTATGTTATTCTCTGAGATCTCCAGAATTGACCCGGAGCATATCAACCTCCTCGTGCCGTTCCTCTTGACTCTGTCACACAAGGACAGCCCTACTGCTAAGCCATCCCTGTGGAGCTCTGGGGAGACCGTCTGGGCCCAGGAATGCCTGGTGGCTAAGGGGGTTGTGGGGTGTGGCAGGGATGGGTGATGCTCTTGATGTACCAGCTGCTTTGGTTCCTGTTTCATTCCTCTGGTCCATTCGAAGCATCTGAGTGTCTCCTTGTGATTCCAACTGGGGAAATTCACTTGAAATGCCCTGGATATCTGACCCTAACCTTTCTTCTGATACTATGAGACTAATCGCCGGCTCTTCCCGGTCCTCCAGCCCATCTAACCTTCAGTGGGCAAGCCCTCTTCCTCTCAGGGGTTGGGGTTTTTTTCCCATGCCTATCTAACCCCTCCTTCAACCTACAGTTCTATCAGCACTTCCTGTCAGAAGCTGCCCCTGAGGGCTGTCTGCCAGTCTATGTATGCGCCCTGATTAAATGCATTTAAAGCCCCAGCGACCTTTTCTTTATAGGATTCACGGCAGTCATACTTTTTATAATTAGTGAAATGGGAAATGTTTGAACCACAGCTCAAGGTGGCTAATAAGTCGTCTGATTTTTCGTGTTTTTTATTTTATTTTTTTTTAAATTGGGCTCCCCTTCTCCCATCACTGCTATGGTGGTGTATGGGTGGGAGAAACTTAAACTCGCTATTAGAAGGTATCGGCCTCTTCCGGTTTAAAACAATCTGTTTCCCCCCAAATAATCAGCTAATTCAAAGATGAAAATTCCTATCAGAGTTGCTTCCTGCTCCCTCCTCAGGCTCCAGGGAGGGGCCTCTAGCTGCAGGGTCAAAGGGTTCCTGACAGCTTTGGGCAGAGCTCGGGTGGGCTGGGAGCAGTCACCTCTGCTTCTGCACCAAGACAGCTCAGCACCTTCTTCTGCCTTGCCCCAGACCGACCTGCTGCTTATCCTTTTTGGCCTTGGAGCCATAAGAACAGTATCTGTTTCTGGATAGTGCGGGACCAGCTTGGCACCCAACCTTCAGCTAAGCAGTCACACCGGAGAGAGAGTGTGTATGGAAACCACATTCTTGACCCACCAGCTTTCAAGCATCTTCAGATGGTTCTAGAGAGCAGGGTTTCTCAACCTGTGAGTCGCGACCTCCAGAGGGTTCAGTTACCCATTTGGAGGGTTGAGGGTCCATTTTGCAGAAATCACCTAAGACCATCAGAAAACACCGATGTTTATGTCATGATTCGTAACGGTAGCAAAATTGCAGTTATAAAGTAGCAACAAAAATAATTTTGTAGGTTGAGGGGGGAGAGGTGTCACCACAGCATGGGGAACTATATTAAAGGGTCACAGCATCGGGAAGGTTGAGAACCACTGAGCCAGAGGAACTTCTTTGTGTCTTACAGACCATACATAGGTCCAGAGGAAACAAAGCAATCTACGGCTCTTCTTGTTGGAGAGACTGTGGATGCCCCATGGGTTTATGGGATACCTGGAACAGCGGAGCTCAGCGGACCTCCCTGCTGCTACCTGGACACTCCCCATCCCCGAGGCTTGCTCAAAGGACCTGAATGATGCGCTTCTAACTTCTGCCTTTGTTTCCCTTTTCCTTAGACTCCATCGGCTGAATTACACTACAGTCTCTGCTGCAAGAGACCCCATGTGCTTCTTCTCCCTAGAGAAGGGCAAGCTTCTGGAACTTAACCACTGCCCCCTCCCGTTCTCCATATTTTCTCTCCCCCTCCCCCATGACCAGCAATATCACATACACAGTAGTTTTTCCTCTCCTTCCCTAAGCCTGTCTTTTAAGATTGACCCTAACAGCTGAGTAATGACCTCTGTTTCCTACCTGGCATCCACCCTCTCTTTACCCATCGACTCCAGGGTCAGAGTTGGGGCTGTGGGGAGCCACCTCTACTTACAGCCAAGCTGCTATTTGGCAATCTGCAGGCCTCTTGGTCACACCATCTACTTCACAATTAACAGTATATTTTATCTCATGGTTTACTCGGATGAGTTCATAGAGCCACAGAATGGCAAGGTTGCCTGGGACTATTTAGTACAGCTCCTTTATTCAGGAGAAGGAGCTGCCATGGTTTCAACGTACCCTTTAAGGTTTGTGTTAGAAATCTGATCCCCAGCCGATACCTTTGAGAGTTTGAATTTTCCTGAAGTGACCAGGTTATAAGGACTCTGTGCTCATGGGTAGATTTTTTTTTTAACTGCAAAAGTAGGTTCTTGAAGAAGCAACTTTCTCCTCCCACCCCTCTCTCTTTATGCCGTGGTATTGTGTAACAAGAAGACCTACATCGTATGCTAGCACATAGTGGTCCTCACGGTTTGCAGATGCATGAAGAATACATTCCCATTGTTTATCTATTACCATGCCTCTGGCGTTCTGTGTTGGTGAGGGTAAACCAACCAACCAACCAAACAAACATAAGATAAATGAAAACTCAAAGCCTAGGCTAGCTAAACTATCCTCATTTATGTTCAACATCACCAAAAATGGCAGGTCTGGACCTTAAACCTTCAGTTTCCCCATTTTTCTGTTTTTATTACTTTTTTTCCAAGTCACTGCATTTGTGAGCTACTGCTTGCTTGAGATCTCATTTGCCTGTGGCTCTTAGAGCAGAGATCTCATTTGCCTGTGGCTCTTAGAGCAGAGATCTCATTTGCCTGTGGCTCTTAGAGCAGAATTTGGGGTGTACCAAGAAAAATGGTTACCCCAATAGGTCAGGTGACAGAAGTAGACCCTCTTTGTCTTTGGATTTTTTTTTTAACTTGGCAGATGGATATAGAATTATGCCATTTTCAGAGTAGAAATAACTAAATTTTTATTCTTAAGAAAAACTATACTCTGTCATTATATACAAAATTGTAAAGAGCCCACCCACCATGTTCTTAACATTTCACCCAGTGACAATACGCACTGAGTTCTTGTGAATTAACATTGGTGAGAAAACTTTTTAAAAATCACATGTAGTGGTGCCACCCAGAAAGAACTATAATTCATACTTTAGTGTACCCGCCTACAATTTGCTCATATGCAAACACACAACTCTTTAAAAAGTAGCATGCGTATTTAGAACTCCCTTTGTGAATGCCTTAAACAAACCCACCGAAATGGGCAAATCAGTAGTGGCTCATTCAAGGTCACCTTGGAGACTGTTCTTACTTCAACGATTTATTGTCACTGAGACACACAAGGCCTCGAAGGTCTTCGAAGAGTGTTGCTAATTATTTTCTCAGTACAAATAGATAATAGTTCTCTGACGAATTCCATTGTGTAACAGAGGTATCATTTGGATAATGTTGGGAAAGGTGAGTGTTTCTATTTTTGATCAAAATAAAGTTTGAAAATAAAGCCATGTAAAAGTCTTAGGAAAAGTGGCTCATAAACTGGTTTTGGTAATTAGTCCCTGAAAGGAGTTTCCGGAACACTTCCTGCAGGGCTGCACAGGGAAAGGACCAGGTCTTCAGTGGGGCCTCTCAACTATTGGTTTGCATGTAAAGCAAAAATCCCAGTGGACGAGTTATAAAGAGAATCCTACTGGTTTATAATATGTTTTCACAATGCTGGGTGTTTGTAGGAAATGATAAAGAATTTCACTTAATGATCAGAACACATCTTTTTCTCCAAGTGTAAATTTCACAATTTACCCAGTTTAGGTTCAAGGGGAATCAGATTCCCTGTGCGATGGTTGAAGCTTTAGCTTGTCCACGATTGCTTTGCCTGGATTGCTTCTGAGCGGTCTCCTTTAATTAGGTTCACAAGGGAAGTGAGCCCACCTGCCTCCTGCCACATACTTCCGGACTCCTGTAAACACGTGTTGTTAGAGTAACCATAATGACTTTTCACACATATGTAAGAAAGAAAAGTTGGGGCTGGAGAGATGGTTCAGTGGTTAAGAGCACTGACTACTCTTCCAGAGGTCCTGAGTTCAATTCCCAGCAACCACATGGTAGCTCACGACCATCTATAATGGAATCTAAAGCTCTTGCCTTCTTCTGTACAAAGGTGTACTTGCAGATAGAGTACTTACATTAAAAAATAAATAAATCTCTAAAAAGGGAGAGAGAAAAGTTAGGGTGGTTCTAACTTCTCTTTATTAGCATACGTCCATTATACCTCAAGGGACTCTGGCCAGCTTGAGCACAGCAAACATGACTGTGGCAGGTCTTGCCCTTCTCCCCTATTCCCTCTGCCGTGCTAAAAACCACTAGCCTACATTCCTAAAGCTAGCCACCAAGGTCTATTCCCTTATTTGGCCATATTCTTCTCCTGAGGCTGACTACCAAAGTCCAGCAATCAGAGTATTGAAGCCCAGCAATCAAAAGCCCCCTTTGGTTCACCTAATTAACATGCCCAATTAAAACAAAATGCACAGAGCTCCCCCTTATAAATCACCATTTGCCTATGGTTCATGCCTGTCTCTTCTCTATCCAGAGGCACTCCTTTGTCCCAGAGATAAATACTTCTCTTTCCTCTCCCTTGTCCCTTTTCTCTTCTCCTCATCCTCCATCTCCTGTCCTTGCCTCTTACTCTGTATCCTTTGTTGTCCCTCTGGGGCAAATAAATTTCGTTTGTGCTGAGAACTTGGTCTTGGGACCCTGATCCCATACAGAGATCTCTTACACACCTGATAATACATTTATTGGCTTTTTCACAAGTGCGTGTGATGGATCATGATTATGTTACGTCCTATGGCCCCAGCCACTGCTTTCCAGCCTTCTGCTTTCCAGTCTTTTCCAGAGTTCCCGTTGGGAGGCAGTAGGGAAGAGTGGGGAGTCGGAGAAAGAAGCTCATGGCTACTCACAGAATTTTTTTTTTTTTAAATCAGGACAAATTGGAAAATCTGTCCATCTGTTTTTCAGTCTTTGCTCTCCTGTTTTGTGTGTGTGTGTGTGTGTGTGTGTGTGTGTGTGTGAGAGAGAGAGAGAGAGAGAGAGAGAGAGAGAGAGAGAGAGAGCACAAAAGACACTAAAGATTCCAAACCAGTTCTAGTCAGTAGCTACTACTCTGAAACTAGGCTGGGTAGTTGAGATTCTGCCTCTACGACATTTACCTGCCACTGTGTTACAGAAGGTGAGACTCTCTGTGTCTTAGTTTTTCTCCTCTGTAGAGCGGAAGTGATCCTAAATAATTCGACTTAACGTCATAAGTTGTAGATGAAGGACGAGGAAGTCAGCATGTAAACTGACACACTCACTCACACACACTAACACACACACATGTACTCACACTCACACAATACACTCACACATTCATACGCACACTCAAACACACACATATGCTCACATATCCACACTCACACACTCACACTCATGTTCACACACAAACACTTATGTACTTACACATACTCCCCCTTTGTTTTTGTTTGTTTGTTTGGTTTGGTTTCTTTTTTGAGACAGGGTTTCTCTGTATAGCCCTGGCTGTCCTGGAACTCACTCTGTAGACCAGGCTGGCCTCGAACTCAGAAATCCGCCTGCCTCTGCCTCCCAAGTTCTGGGATTAAAGGCATGCGCCACCACTGCCCGGCCACACACATACTCACTTTTATACGATTACACACTCACACACATTCATACTCACACACATATGCTTACATACTCTCATACACACACACACGCACACATTAACCCTTACATTCATACTTACACACATATACTTAGACACTCACACACATACACACACACTCACTCTGTTACACACACTTATACTTACATATGCTTACACACACACACACACACACACACACACTCACACAAAGCCTATTATGCTTTAAAATGAGAAGCCTCTGTATGGGCTAAATAAAACATGATTTTACTGCTCTGGTCGAGAATCAGGAAAGAAAGGTTTGAATACCCAAAGACAGTGTAAAAAATCAGACTCACCATCTCAGACTTTTTCCAAAGCACACAGACATGTGTAATGGTCTGTAAAGGTCACAGTGACCCTTAATAAGTCTCCAGTTTAGTAAGAGGCACACTGTCTCACTAGTCACACGGCCTGCCAACAGGAAGGGGGCTTTTCCATGTGTCCTGGCAGAGGCTATAGAAGCGAAGCTAGTCCTTCACATAGCAAAGTACTAGGTCCATGCCATCTTGGCCAACTCTGCTGCTGACTGGGTTACACTAATCATCCAGCCTCCCCTGGGAGACCTCAGACTTGGTATCCTAGCTCAGCATCACACCAAACAAGTTGTCAAATATCTTGTTTACCTCTCCCCCTTCCCCATGCCAGGAACAACAATGTCAAACAAGTTGCTGATTTAACCAACAAAAGATTTGTTTTTCTTAGACCATTAGCTTCTGTGTGCCTTAGTTTCCATATCTGTAAAATGGGGATGATATTAACAGCTGCCTCTTGAGTTGTTATAATAAATGAACCTGTGACCTGAAATCTGGCATTTCCCGTTACCATCCCCACAAGTTATACTACTGGCTCTACCACTTAGGCAAAAGGCATGAGCCTCGGTGACCTTTCTGAAGGGACTCGGACCAGCTTGAGAGTGGCAAGCATGGCTCTGGCAGGCCTTGCCCTTCCCCCATTCCCCTGCCTTGCTAAAAACCGTTACATTACATTCCTAAAGCTAGTTACCAAGGTCTATTCCCTTATTTGGCCACTTCCTTCTCTTGAGGCTGACTACCAAGGTCCAGCTGTCAAAAGCCCTCCTTTGGGTCAGTCCTGCTGAACCAAAGCCCTGAACCTGTAGGCTCTCCATGACACATAACAACATCAGGACATCGGAGAGGAGACCCAGTGAGGGTCCAGTCCTGATGGCGTAGCAGACGAGGCCTCAAGCCAGACCCATGACTCATTTCAATGAATGTTTGCAAGGAAAGCTATGTGGGCAAAAGGGCATACTGTGTGACACACCATGACACACAGCAGCTTCCGTGGCAAGAAGGGGATTTTAGGGTTTTGGTTTTTCGGTTTTTTGTTTGTTTTTGTTTTGTGGAGAGTTTCAAAGGTGGAGGGCAGATATTGAAAGACCAGGAAATGAATGGGATTGGGGTACGTGATGTGAAATTCACAAAGAACCAATAATTATGTTTTGAAGTAACTATAATAAAATTGAATTATACTTAAAAATAAATATAAAAAAGGAGAATTATTTTCTTTAAAAGCCCCCTTTGGCTCACCTACTTAACATGCTCAATTAAAATTAAACACCTCGCCCTAACATGGAGCCTCCCCTTTTACCTTATAAACCACCATTTTCCTGTGGGTCACATCTGTCTCCTTCCTCAGACAAATATCCCTGCCCCCTCTCCATTTTCCCTTTCCCCTTCTCCCTCATCTCCTATCTCCTGTCTTTGTCTCTTATTTCCTGTCCTCTGTCTGTCTGTGGAAAATAAATCCCCTTTGTGTTGAGAACTTGGTCTTGGGGCCCTGAGGCCATACTGTTCCTTACACTTTCCACTAGGAAGACAGTCTGGGTCATGTGAGCATACTATGGCCTATGGACTTTATACATGTTCAAGGTTTTATCGATAAATGTATTTAAATAAATATAAACAGCCTTAATAAATTATACCTCAGTTTCTATGTAATGCATTGAAATAGAATTATTTAAGACGGAACTTTCGAGGGAACAGACTACATCTTGACCCTTCTTGTCATTGCCAGGCCAGCATCTCTCTAAATTCAGAGTCATGCCCATCTTGGCTGTTTCTGTGCCTTCAGCAGATGTCCTGTTCCCTGGCCAAGGTAAGTAAGTGCTCCTAAGAATTTGATGAGTGGCTATGTAGGTGCCACGGGTAGTGGAAGGGGAGACAACACGGGCTGAGGGGAGAACAGACAAAGCATATTAGGGGCCAGAGCTTAGAGCAGGGTATCAGGTATGGAAGAGTTGGGCTGGAAAGGCCATGGGTCCACGATTCTGTTTCTGGGAAGGTACTATAGAAGATGATGGAGAGCCAAATGCAGTAGTCTCCATGCAGACAGAAGAAAATGGTATTAGTCTTGGAATTAGCTGAGATGCTAGAGCTCAGGGGTAGAAGCCAAGTGTCTGCTTTGATGCTCTAAAGCTCTCCCACTCAAAAGCCTGCTGGTTTCAGGGTGTGGCAGGCCTGCTTCTTCTGGAAGAAGTGACCTCCTGTTGAGCCTTGTAGAACAGAGCTCGGAATCCCAGCCCCTCTTCTGCTTGTCATTCTCAACAAAACTCACGCCCGAGTTGAAGGCAACAGTCAGGCTTTGCTTAGAGAGAAAGGCCTGCCACCGATGCTGCCATATCTTACAGAGCTAAAACCTTCCTTAGCCTCTGTAGGACCAGCTCCAGTCTGAGATCCATACAGATCTCCCTGGCAGTGGTTTCTGATTAAGAGGTACAAGCCTCAAATGTTAGATCTTGGAGCTGGAGTCTGTGCATTTTACATCACTGAACTCAAGGATTAGCAGGCTCTTACCCTCCCATACAGCTGTGGTGGTTACTGCCATATTAAAATGCCCCAAATGACACAGAGCCACCATCTGACAGAAGTGGGTGATCTCCTACAATATGTCCATGAGGTCTCCAGGGTCCTTTCTGATGAGGTGGGGCTAATGCCTTGTCACTAAATATATTTAAGCCTACACCCAAATATCCTTAAAACTTAATTCAGTGCCCAGAATCTCATATA
>JANHMN010000021.1:15319493-15360847 GCA_030674055.1 Rhabdomys pumilio
GAGAGAGAGAGAGAGAGAGAGAGAGAGAGAGAGAGAGAGAGAGAGAATGAGAGAATGAGAGAGGGCTTGGCCCAGTGACACACATCCTCCAACAAGGCCACACTTCCTAATCCTTTCCAAACACTTCCGCTAACTGGGGGCCAAGTATTCAAACCTAGGAGCCAATGGAGACCATTTTCATTCAAACCACCACAGAAGACAAGAAGATCCCATTGTGCTTAGAGGTCGGGACACTTGGGGGATAAAGCTCTCAGGGATGAGCATGAGGAAAAGAAGCAAGCCACTAGAGAAGGATGGGCAGGACCTGGTTTTATTACAAGCACACAAATGTGTATTGGATGCAGCATGCACAGAGCTGTGTGGACTGTACTGCTCTTAGACTCAGCTGAGAGGTCTGGAGCTGCCACATCTACACTCTCATAATCTCGGTCAGGCTCTCTGAAACAAATGGAGCCCATTTGGAAGAAGTTTCTGTGAAGTATGCAGCTGTAGCTGCCAATCACGAGAGGCAAGAGTATGGCTGCACATCCTAGTAAGACCCAGAAAAGATTGTGGTCTTCAGTATATCATGCTATCCATGGAACGGTGATTATGGACAAATTTAACTTTATCCAACAAGAACCAATTCCGCATGTGGTGGGGCTAGTGGGTAGTAGGTAGAGTACTTGTCTAGCAAGTTAAAGAAAAGAGCCCTTGGGTTTGCCCTGACCCCAGACCTACACCCCAAGCACCGCATAAGCTGAGAGTAATGGTTTATGCACCATAGGCCCCATGCTTGAGGAGTAGAAGCCAGAAGATCAGAAGTTCAAGGTCTTCGATGTCATAACGAGTTCCGAGTCAGCCTGGAATACAAGAGACATTGCAAAGACAATCTCTCCCAGCATCACTTGACAATAAAAATCTGATAGCCAATGAGCTGAGGTAGAATTAAAAGGCGGGACAACCAGCAGAGAGAGGAATTCTAGGAGAGTCAGAAGTGAGAATTAGATTTGCTACCCTGACTCTGAAGAGACAGACATATGAAACTAAAGAGAGAGAACCAGCAATGAGGCAGAAAGAACAGAATGAATGGGTTATATAAGTTACAAGCTAGTTGGGGAACACACCCAAGCTTATGGCCTAGGTATTTATTCATAAATAAGTGTCAGAGTTGTTTTGGGAACTGGTGTGTGGGTGGGAAAGCCTTCAGTTACAAAACATTGTCGAAAGAGAGAGAGAGAGAGGAAGAAAGAAAGTCAGAAAGAACCAATTTCATAATTCCCCTTTGCATTTAAATTTATGACATTGATTTCACAGATTTAAAGATCTGTGCTTTCTGTGTGGGTCTGAAGCGGAGTCCAGCAGAAAATCTAAGATGCAGGCAAATGATTATTCTGAATAAATGCTGTTTGTAAAGATGTGGGTGGGACACAGAACAACCAGCAAGAGATGATACAATCTGAGGCCTCCATAAATACCTGAGGAAACTTGGAACCTGGAGCAGCTGGCCCTTGGCATCCGAAGGGCTCCTGGAGAAACTGAAGCTGCTGAAGACAGTCATACGGTGGCTGAGACCATGGTGGGTGGTTGAGTGGCCACTGCCTCTTACAAGGCCATCAGGAAGAAGTACCCCAACCCCATTCTCCCATCTGCTGATGTCTAGAAGAGATGTAATGGCTGAACTCGGCACAAGCTCATGGGTAAAGGAGCCCAGGCTATGCTGTATCTACATTAGTCAGCTTCCCATGCTGTGGTAGGATAAAGGCTAGAGAGGTCTCCTTCTGCAGACCTCCATCCCGCCCCTTCATCCTCTGTGGTGGACTGTCAATCTTAGTATGGGCCTGTTGTGAGCTGGTCTGAGTCCATGAGCTGGGCCTGACCAATGAGGGCTTTCCATGTCCATGTAGCCAGAGCAAATTCATCTAGTCAATTTAGTATCCTATCCTTTTATATGGACAGCAGCACAGATTTAGGGTGTTTTCTCTCACTGGACTTTAGGATAGAATCCTTATAACTACCATCCCCTTGCCTCCCCTGTACCCAGCTGTATCTGCAGTAAGTGTTCAGTGTATGTTTGTTGAGTCAGTGAATCCCTCCAACAATCACACAGGCATCACGCGATAGATTTGAACCCAGACATCCTAACGGCAAAACTAGGCCTAACGGCCTAGCACTCAGACTTCTTTTCCAAAATTGAGTTTGTAGATCCATGTAGGTCTCCAAGTCTGAAGATCACTGTAAGGTTTGGTGGTGGGGTTTTGTGTTTACATTCTGGCCACGGTGTTAAAAAAGGTTGTATTGTTCCAGCCTGTGTCGCTTAATTATCTGTGCCAGTTAAGTATTTGTCAATAATGACAGACAACTAGGGTTTGGGTGACAGGGAACCTCAGCTGAAAAAAAAATGCCTCCCTCAGATTGGCCTGTAGCCAAGTCTGTGGACCATTTTCTTGATTGATAGTTGATGGTGGAGGGTCCAGTCCACTGTGGGAAACGTCATGCCTGGGCAGGCGGTACTGGGTTGTATAAGAAAGCAAGCTATACGAGGAAGCCACGGGGACCAAGCCAGTAAGCAATGCTCCTCCATGGCCTCTGCTTTAGTTCTTGCTTTCAGGTTCTTGCCTTGAGTTCTCTTCATGGTGGACTGTAAGTCTTAAACCAAGTAAACTGTTTCCTCCCCCAAGTTACTTTTGCTCATGGCTCTTACTCCCCATAGAGGTGGAAAGCAGACTACAGCATTACCTATCCCAAGAACAGAAAGACAGTGAGAGATTTTTATGGCCAAGTCTGGGTTTGTAGTTATGGTCCTACTGGGACAAAATGGTACCACTTCTATTACCCAAGGCTTATGTGGAAGGAATATGGGTGGCCTTAGTTCCTGGGTGACTCACAAGTGATGCCTATGAAAGCCAAGTGACAGCACAGAATAACAAGAAAAGCAGATGGTCACATGCAAAAGGGCAACCAGTCACCCAAGAGGTCAGAGTTTAGCCTCCTGATGGTCATGGTCAACACCAACTCATGCTCTTGCCCTGATGCAGAGCAGTGCTGGTCATGCAGAGGGTTCCAGCTCGTTCCGTTTTTTAGATTCAGAGTAGGGTTTTCCAGTTGTGTAAGAGTTTAGCTATAGTTTTATGATTAAAGAATTTGGAGCAACATACAATTTAAACAACATACCCTTTAAGTGTTCTCATTCCCTTTAAAAACATCTCAAAGGAATTGCTCAAGTGTAGGAAAAGCCTGTGCTATACTGCAAAACATGGTTACGAATGACTGGTGACAGAAACTCAACAGAGGCGGCTCAGGTCTAATTAGAGGTATTGAGAGGAAGACAAATCAAAGCTGAAAATGGTTATTATTTGTTCAGCATGGGTTAGTCATCACTCTACGTCCTCTACAAGTTCCTTCTCAGATCCTCCTAGTGACTTTGCAATGTAAATATCATTTCCCCAGTTCACAGACGAGGAAGCTGGGACTCAAAGAAGCATGCAGAACATCTGATACCCACAACCTGAAATGGAGACCAGGATTGAAGCCCAGTCCATCCGACCTTCACAACTAGACTTTTTAGCCTTTTCCTGGCATCAAAATAATTTTTAAGCCAAAAAAAGGATAAAAAAGATGGCTTTTCCATGCAATGTAAATTCCATGAATAAAAAAAATATAAGTTCTTTCTCTTTTGAAATCTTATTAATTGGTGACAGGGATACTCTTGTCATCTCCAGTATACATCATACTGTTAGTATGGACAGAAAAACTCTCCATCCCAGTGGGAACCATAAACTGTCTGTAAACTGTCGATTACCAACATGAGCGTTCACTGGTCGGCTGCCATGATTTTACAATTTTAGCATCTTCAAATCTAGCTTCTCTTAAGAGGCACTAAAAGACATTCTGGTTAGAGCATAAATACATCTGTTGAGCCTCCTAGTGTCGTGGATTACAGCTCGGATGGAGGCCGTAGGAGTTCAGCCTGAGGTTGATAGAGCCAAGGTTTTTCTCAACCCTTGTGGAGATCCACCAAAAACAAGGTTGGGCCATCCAGGCTGGGAGGCATCGTGATGGACAACCTTCTGCCAGAGGCCACCATGATGCAGTCTTTTAGGCAGCCGAGTTCTCCCTCTTCGACCCTCACAAAAATCCACATGCACTTATATGCAGGGTGTCTTAGTCTCAATTTAGAGACTAGAAAACTGGGTCTGGTAAAGGTTAATGACTTGTGAAAAATACGTTTATGCCAATGGCTGGTGCCATTGTGTAGCATGCAACAGGTATTCCAGAAATACCTGTTGATGCATGCATGCGATACTTTGTGTTTGCTTGGGGCAGAAACGAAGGAGAGGGGAACACTGTAGAAAATAATTGCTACAGAGCTAGCAAGAGGCATACAGGAATTGGTTTCAACGGGACTGTCTTTTGTACATCAGTCCTGACATTAAGAGAAGCAAACTGTGTCCTGAGAATGGAATTTGAGCATGTTGCCCCCTTCCTAGATTCAGAACCGACTTGCACTATTCTAGGGACATTTAAGCACCAGGAGAGTAGAAATAAAAGTGTTTTTTTTTTCCCTGCAGAGTATACCTGAACAACCCTGGGTCTCAGCTAACCTAGAAAGCCCTGAAGAGTCAGCTTGGAAGAACCCAGTGATCACAGATGCAAAGTGACAGCCATGAAGCTGACAAGCGTACATGTGTACAATTTTTCAAATATAGCGTTTCGATGCTTAGGTCTTTGTAATGTGCTCTTTTTCTCTTCTCAGCCAACTTTGCCTCCTCATCTGCTTCGACATTTTCCTTACTTTAATGAATTTAGTTAGAAAATACAATTTCAGAGCAGATGAGGTTTCGTCTTTCAGGATGAAGCTGGGCCCCTCGATCTCCCCTTCTGAGACTGTTTCCTGAGACAGGAGTTTTGAAAGGCATTCAGAGTTTTCTAACATGCCTGTGGCTGTTCACAAGGCACTATTGTTTCTCTGCATCTCCATCGAGCCAGGGACAAAGCGAAGGTGACAGAGGCTTTACAGTTCTGACAGAAAGTTCTGCCCTTTTAGCCCAGGAAATGGGGAGCAAGGTGAAGAGAACAGTAAAGTACCATACCAGGAGGAGGGTTGATTTGTGTACACCTTCTGTGCTAGCCCACAGACCTTTTGAAAACAGAATCAGTCTTTTTATTTTTAAAGTGAGACCCTCATCAATTTCATCTAGTCAGGCTCCCTGTCGTAAAAACACCTCTGCACACACAGGGCCAAGGCAAGCAGTTCTAGGAGACAGGTGGGAGGGAGGGTTGACTCGGCATTCCTTGCTGCCCCATGCAGATGCACTTTCCACACTTAAGTCTCACATGTCTCCTCTCTCCTTCCATGTTGCACACCTTCTTTTATCTTGTGTGGCTCCTCTTGCCCGAGTCTAGTTCTCACTTTCCTTTATGGGCTCCCTTCTGCTGTTCTTACTGTCTCCCGCCTCCTCCTGCTCCACTCCATCAGTCATCCCCACAAAAAATGATGGATTTCTCATTCTCAGGAGAGCTGGCGGAGCAGTGTCTCCTTCTCTTTTGGGTCTGTGGAGTGAGTTCAGAGTCATGGCTCTAGGTAGACAGCTTGGGACTAATAGGCTAACCCTGCATCCATCACCCGATTCCTCAGTCCTTATCACCTACATTGTGGCATCTCTGGTTCACCCTTTTCTCATCTATCTGATCACCCAAAGAGTACATCCTTCCTTGTCCTGCCAGGATGCCTACCATAATCTCATCTTCAACTGTCTGAGCCCTTATTATTTCTTACCTGGCTCATTTTAGACCTCCTGATTCTGCTTTGATTCCACCAACGGTTTCCTTCCACCATCAAATGCGGCCTCTAGACTGCTAAGCAGATCACCTAACTTCCCTTGCTTTGAGATATTTCACAGCACCCACTTCCCGAGAGCAAGTCCTCCTTCTATTGCAAGACACCAAGCTCTTCACCATTCAGTTCAAATCCACCTTTCCAGCCCCATCTATTCCAGAGTGCTACGTACTGGCCACCGTGGGTTTAAATTAACAAAACGCTTTATCATATGGCGTTTTGTCCCACAACAGTAGCTGGGCTCATTGCCAAGGTTCCCAAATAAAAAATACACACTTTTCACCCAGGCTGGGTCTGAGTTGCCCATCTGAGTCTTAAGCAGGCACCAAACGCGAAGGTTGTGTAACCTCTGGCCAGGCCTGTGAGCCACGCCTTGGGTCTAGGTTTTCTTCTTACTATGATGAGGTTTACATGACTTCATATTTAGCTTCCAGAATTAAAAGATGATGGGTAAGATATGCAGACTCCACAGAGCAGCTGTTCCAGGAGGCGGTACCTTGCTACATTGCTGTACACAAGCTCCGGCTGGTCAGCTGTGTCTGTCTGGGATGACATCAGACCCTGGAAGGACTGACTCATGCTGCTTTGCCTCAGACAAGTCAGATTTATACAGGAAAGCTCTGTTATTAGTCGGCCATGACAAGGCAGACAACTCCCATCTTTATCCTAATACACCTTTTCCTTAGATCAGTAGCCCAGGCATATTAATATGTTCTCAGGGTTCTTAATTGCACTGGCTGGCTTTGTGTGTCGACTTGACACAAGCTAGAGTCTTGTGTCAGAGAGAAAGGAGCCTCAGTTGAGGAAATACCTCCATGAGATCTAGCTGTAAGGCAGTTTCTCAATTAGTGATCAGTCAGGGAGGGCCCAGACTGTTGTGGGTGGGGCCATTCCTGGGTTGGCAGTCCTGAGTTCTATAAGAAAGCAGTCTGAGCAGGCCATGATGAATAAGCCAGTAAGTAGCACTCTTCCATGGCCTCTGCAATAGCTCCTGCCTCCAGGTTCCTGCCCTGTTTGAGTTCCTGTCCTGACTTCCTGCAATGATGAGTAGCAACTTGCTTTTTTTGGTCATGGTCTTTCATCACAGCAATAGAAGCCCTGACTAAGACATTGGCAAATCTCATTAGTTACCAAGAAATTGGATGTATGGGTCTGGAATAAGAAAGGCTTGTGATTTGGAGGCCATTGTTTCCTGATGATTCTCTTTTGTCCTGTGTGACTGTTAGGGTTGAGTTGCTGCAAAAGAAACTGGCCCTGGCCTTTAAAAGTAAGAAGGGAAGCATGGTGGTTTGAATATGCTCGGTCCAGGGAGTGGCACTGTTAGGAGGTGTGGCCTTGTTGGAGTAGGTGTGGCCTTGTTGGAGGAAGTGTGTCATTTTTAGGGGTAGGTTTGGAGACTCTCCTCCTTGCTGCCTGGAGGCTAGTCTTTTCTGGTCTGCCTTTAGCTCAAGATGTAGAACTCTCAGGTATTCCATGCCTGCCTGGATGCTGCCATGCTCGCTGCCATGATGATAATAGACTGCATCTCTGAACCTGTAAGCCGGACCCAATGAAATGTTGTTCCTTATAAGAGTTGCCTTAGTCATGGTATCTTTTCATAGAAATGGAAACCCTAAGACAGGAAGGTTACTGGAGCTCTAGCTTAGAGCTCTCCCTGATTGTTTTGTCTTGGGGCTTGTCCAGCTGGGGGCTCCATCCTTCCATCGTGCTCATTGTTCTGTAGTAATTCTGTTTCCTGTAACTAGCTTATTGACTTTTTTATCATCAGAGTCATCCTTGTTAGACTGTGCACTCTGCAGAGACAAGGACATTCTTCTTCTTCTTCTTCTTCTTCTTCTTCTTCTTCTTCTTCTTCTTCTTCTTCTTCTTCCTCTTCTTCCTCTTCTTCTTCCTCCTCTTCCTCCTCCTCTTCCTCCTCCTCTTCCTCTTCCTCCTCCCCTTCCTCCACTTCCTCTCTGCTTCCTCCTCCTCCTCTTCCTCTTCCTCCTCCCCTTCCTCCGCTTCCTCTCTGCTTCTTCCTTCTCCTCTTTCTCTTCCTCCTCCTCTTTTTCCTCCTCCTCGCTCTCCTCTCCCTTCTTCTCCTTTGTTCTTCTATTTGCAGAAATTCCAATAGTGCCCTGCTTACCTAGTATTCTCAGAAAGATATGAAAATGTAAGTTCCAGGAATGGCTGAATATTCAGAGACTCAATAACATCAGGAACTTCTGAGGATTCTTTGTGTAAGCGTGGCTGAGGATGCACTTGGATTGCATTCGTCTGTTTCCTCTCACATGCTTTGAACAGAGAATGAGCTGGGCCAGAGGAGGATGGCGGGCCCATTCTAGAAGCTACACATTTGAAGTCATGAGATTGGCAAAAACAGAGCTTCATTTGGACAAAAGGAAGAGGCAGGTAGACTCCCAAAGAATGGGCACCAAGCAGATGTCCTTACTGCTCCACCATTGCGATCATGGTCATTCTGCTCTCTAGAGGACTCTCTATACGATCTATGCATCAGTGGTCAATTTCTTTGTTTTCGTGATCGAAAGTCTCACTTGCTCAAAGTAGCTCATGAACACACTCAGTGACTGCTAACTTGAGCTCCGTATGCCTTCTGAGCACATCTCCATACATTTGTTTTTTATTTCCTAGCTCATGAATAAAACATACCTCTATTCTACATTCGAAGGATATATGTTTCCACTTAACCCAGTCTTTTTTCTATATAATCCTGAATTGGGATCACATTGTTGTGGCTGATACTGTTATCTCCCCAATAGCCACCTAGGGCTCCAATGCCGCTGACTCCTTTGCTTATGATTGGACCAGAGATAAAACACACCCAGTTCTAGACTAGCAAAAACAATTCACGGTTTATAAAGAGCTCCCCTGAGGAGTTTCCTCCTTGTTGAACAAGTCCTATGGGGAAAGAGAGGGTTTGTGTCTTTTTTTGTTTCGTTTTCCTTTTCACTGTGTTCTTTGCATGAAGGTCATGCATACAGTGTAACATGCATACAGCGGGGGCAATCATATTGTAGACATGAAGTAATACATACAAGGAGAAGGCCAGTATGAAAACGGTGCCTGAATGAGAAAATAGGAAGGTTTAGGTCCATGATGATATTTTGCAGTCTGCAAATCAACGCTGGACTCTGAAATTAGTGAGAGTTATTTATATGGCTTGATCACTCTGTCAGGTTTACTGTTTCTTGAAGTCAAAAGTGCCCTCATTCATATCCCATCCTTAATCATAGTTAACCCTTGACTTTGGCATATTTGAATGCATCTCTTGCCACTGAGAAGAAAATAAAATATATATACACACACATACACACACACACACACACACACACACACACACACACACACACATATGCACTTGGAAAGAGATTATCTTAGTTTCATTTCTGTTGCTATGATAAAAACAACCCAATCAAGAGCAACTTAGGGGAGACAGGGCTTTGTTTGGTTTACAATTCCAGGTTACAGTTCATCACTGAGGGGAAGTTAAGTCAGGAACTCAAGCAGTTGTCACATCACATCCTCAGAAGAGCAATAAGAGCTGAGCGCACCCAGGCTGCCTGCTTCTGCTCAGCTACTTTTACTGGCTCTGACCCAGGTCCAGCCTGTGAAACTGCCCCTCCCATATTCAGGCCAGGTTTTCCCACCTCTGTCAACATTCAAGAACAATCCTCCCACCCCCAGAAATGCTCACAGGCTAACCTGTTCTAGATCATTCCTCAGTGAGATTCTCTTCTGAGAAGATTCCGGTTTGGGGCCAGTCGACATTTAAAACCTACAGCCGCAGAGGCCGTTGGGAATGCCTGAAAGAAAGCTGTTTACGTAAATGTTTCCTATATACTTATTAATAATGTATCGTTTAACTTGTTTCCTATACACTCGTTAACAATGTATCATTTGACTTTAAAACTGCTCAGTTCCACTGTAACAGGTCCCAATCTAGTGGGACTTTAGAATTTCTATGCAGAAGGGAGTTAAAAGTGGCGCCTGAGTGGGAGGAGGAAAGCGAGGTGTTGAAATGGCATTTGCATTGTGCTTTGAAAGTTGAGATACTTCAGACTATCGCCAGGGAGTGAGGGGACAGCCAGGCCGTCCCACACCTCCCACTTCCACCTTCTCACTAAAGCTGCTTCTATCTGGAAACCAACTTGTTTGTACATTTTAGCATCCCCCTTCGAAGTCAAGGTATCCGTTGGGAAGGCTTTGTGGAATGGGCCTAGAGACTAGAGATCCACTGCTGTCCAAGACACTTTGTGTTGCAATGTTGAGTTGTCTCCCACATTTAACACGGGAACTTCTGGCTCAGGGTGACTGCACAAAGCTTATAACTAGACAGCAGAGTCATGTCCACAGTCTTGCTCTCCTGGTTGCTTCCCTTCCCACTGCGGCAGGTGTCCTCAGTTCAGAAGTGGATCAGAGCAGCCGAGAAGGGATTTTTGGCATGGAAAGGAACTTTTTTGAGAACATAAGCTTTTTCCTACCAGAGAAGAGGAACAGAACACTGGAGAGCTGAGGAAGAAATAACCACTCATCACTCAGAGAATCTGCAAAGTGGTACACACAAGGCATCTCACTTCTCGCCCTGAGCATGTATGCATCCAGTAGACTAATCCAGTGCACTGCTCTTCTTCTGAGCCTGATCAGATGTCACTAGACCAAGCCCAGCAGGAAGAGCGTTAGATCTTTGAGAAGGAAGGACAAGAAAAGAGACAGATGTTGTATCTCTCTGTATGTATAATTAGAGAATATTTCCTATTTCTCAATAAACAGGTGATCTCAGAAAGTGGGTTCTGTATCCCAAAGAAAGGGAAGGATGTCTTCAGGGATGGGCTGGAGCACCAAGTGAATGGAGCTGGGGTAGCATGGTTGTCAAGTCCAAAGCAGCCTGGGGTCTTCCAAGTTCAAAGGGAAAATAGGCTCCAGAAGAAACATGGGAAGTTACAGTAGGCCTGAATGGAGAAGAGGTGCAAGAAAGTGAAAGAAAAGCTTGTGTTGATGGATGGGCAGACTGAAAGGTTTACACATAAAGAGAAGGTGTTCTTACTTCTCCACTCAGGACCAGGATAATGATGTAATCTGTATAACTGAGACACAGTGGTCTGGCAAGCATGGCAAGAATGTGGGCCAGAGCCCCTAGGTTACCTCAGGTTGCCATGGTGTTCAGTCAAAAGCAACAGTCAGAGACAGGAGGTAGCAGTGTGCCTCAAGGATGCCAATGCCTGCTCTGGGGACCAGGACAAGAGTCCTGTTCATTCCTTACTATGTCGGCCAATAAATAAAGTGAGTAGTAGAATGTAGCACTTATGGGAATTTAACATCTGAGAACAAAACAGACATACTAGGGTTCGATTCCCAGCTCCTTCATTTCCTTGCGAGTGATATTGAGCAAACAACCTAATTTTTTTGTGCTTCATAGTTTTCATGTCTAGGCTATTCACAGCAACTAGCTAATAAGTTGCTTGTGAAGATTAAACGAGATATGGACATGATCTGAACAGGGCTTAACCTAAAGCCCAGTGCATGGTGGGAATTCCATCTTTATCCGTTCATTTTTATAATAAAATAAATAACAAGGGTAAGATGAGGAAAGAAATAGTAGAAACAGGAGAATTGGTGTAATACTGCATGTGTGATTAATAGATGTGATGCTGTGTGTGTAATAAAAATAATATCGAATGGACAGATGGGAAAGAAGATGAACAGAGATATCCCCATTGACAGTCCTCGTGGTTTGTGTTAAATTAGACTTTGGAATAAAATTTTGAGCTTCCTGTAGCAGGATATTTATTCTGCTACACTGTATTTGCAGTGGAGCTCAGTGATTGGGCAGTAGAAGGGGAGGTGGAGCGGGGAGAAGAAAAGAGGGAGGGGAGGAAAGAAGGAGGAAAAGAAGCAGAACTAGCAACCATGGAGGAAAACGGATGGGTCAAAAGCAGTCCTGGGTAGCAATTTCTGTCAAAAGGTTAGATATTGGGTAACAATTCTAATTGTGTGGACATCTTGTTAACTGAGCATTTCTAAATATATAAATCCATTGGATAATCTTTAAGCATCAAGTGTCTTCATTCTACTGGGTCCCGCGAGGATGGCAGGTATTGTCTGGGGCTTAGCCGAGCTTTGTGGGGACAGCATGGTGGGTTGGCAGAGCCATCCGTCACTCTGGCATCTTGTGGATGCCAGGGCTGACACTTCTAGGTAGCCAGAGCCACGGTCAGAGTCAGAGCAGCGGGAACATGGCAGCTGGCTGGGAACAAGCTGTACCGAGTGCCATTTTCTAAATCTCTCCCGTTACAGATTCCAAACTACCACATGGAAAGACGGGGTTCTACAAGGTTTTCAAATGCATGCTTACACACAGTAGTACTTACTTACTTCCTAGTAGGCAATAGTTAAAACAGTGGCTGTAAATGGTCTTGGCTACACGGCATGTTTATGTTCCTCCCTGGCTTCCAGGAGAATCTTCTACATGGAGAAGACGCTCCATACAGTCCCCATAGTTATTTCAAACCCATCTTCCTGTTTTCCTCTTCATCCAAATGGCTGGTCCCTTCTGCATCAATGGTTCTCAACCTTCATAGAGCTGCAACTCTGTAATAGAGTTCACCCTGTTGTGGTGACCTCCAACCATAAAGTTATTCTCGTTGCTACTTCACAACTGTAATTTTGCTACTGCTATAAATCATAATGTAAGAATCTGATGTATAGGTGGCCTTCTGCAACCCCTGTGAAAGAGTAGTTCCACCGCAACGGGTCTTGACCCACAGGGAAGTTTGAACTGTTGTCTATTAGGAAGAAAGTCTTCTCCATGCGTAAGCATGCACTTGAAAACCATGTAGAACTACATAGTCCCATGTGGCTATTCTACATGAAATAATTTTCATGTCCACAAGGCTCCTGCATTTCTTACTCAAAGTCAGCTGGGTATCAACAGTGTGCTCTGAGGAAGGAGGGTGGTGGAGAGAGAGCCTACCTGAGGCATTTGAGGATGCCATACCTGGCCGGAAAGGCAGAATCAATGCTGGGAACAGGCAAACCCATTACTTGGCTGTAGAGTAAAACCATGCAAGACATCCAGGGAAGGATGCAAAGCCAAGTGAAACTTGGCACTCAGTGGCTTGGGAGGGTCACTGAAGACAGGATATGGAGCAAATTAGGGCCCAGGTCACTCAAGAGTTATTCTTGGGGCAGGACTTGTAAAGGAAGGTTTCACTCGTTCAATGTGAAAATTTGGAATCTTACTTCAACCTCAAATCTAGACCATAAGGGTTTTCTTGTAAAACACTCAATGTCTCCTAATCTCTTTTGCTTTCCTTCCCTCCTGCCCAGCCTAGATACCATTGGTCATTAGTTTGTTCTTCACTCTGTTGGCCCAAAACATGACCTCTATGTCCCCAGACTTCACTTTATCAACAGCAGCACCTCCACCCAACTCCGGGCCACCAAGTACCACTGATCAATGGCTAATCCAAAGCCCGTGTCACTCCGCCTCCTACCGAGTCAGATGAGGATTTCAAAATGCCCCTGACATTGTGTGCAGCTTGTCCACATCACACCAACCTTCTTCCTGGCCTTCACGCCTCTGCAGACCCTCAGAATTCCTACTCTTGGGAACCACGGTTCTGGATCTCCTGCAGGGTTTTCTAATTCCAGCAGTCTTCGTGTCTTTCTGTATCTTCACCTCTTCCCTCTCCCCAGAGTACGTCTCAAACCTTAGGCAGGTCCACATTTCACCCATCTTTTAAGAAAGGAACCTGTAGACTTGGGTGGAGGTGAAATCATGATAATATTCAGGGTGCTGAGGAAGGAAGAAGAGAAGTCAACCAGATAAAGAAAACTGCAGGGAGGTCCATTTTCTATTGCCCATGACCTTGGCAAGAGAAATCCCATGGGAAAGCAATAGAAGGACAAATGGACAAAAGGTCCGGACAGGCAGGGATGCCTTTTCCATGATGGAAACTCCTCTGGTGCCTTTCCTGTGGATAGGACTACTTAGCCCACATGCAGTGTAGTTTCAACATCAGGCTGGTGAGATGGTCAGGGGATGAGATGGAGCAGTAAGTGAAGACTCAGGTCTTCAGGAAATGTTTACACCAAGCTAAGGTGGGACAGTCTCCAGCCAGTGACTGCAGCAGGCAGGTAGAAAGCAAGGGCTGAGCTGCCTGGCAGGAGATAGCATCTGCACAGAAGAAAAAAAAAATTGCCATCAAAGCAGATCTTTTTAGATCCAGGAGGGTCTATAGAAATAGACTCATCTCAAAGATGGAAAATGATGCTATTAGCAAACCATTTGCATGACAACAAAGAAAGAAAGGAGAGGGAACACTCTTCAGTCTGTCAGATAAAGAAGGGGAGTGGCCCTCACAGGAACAATGCAACAAAAACCCGGACATCCTTTCCATGGAAACATCTCAGCCACAGGAATAGAGTAGGTGTCTTGCTTGAAAGAGACACAAAAGTGGGTGAGGCCAGCAATCTTACAGGCCTTCGGTGGACATTTTTTAGTGAGCATCCTTCAGCCTCCTGACAGCCCCATTTTCTTTTTTTTCCATAATCCTACCTCCCAGGGTCTTTGGCAGGTATGGTAGGAATCACACCTGAAGGGTCATAGGAAGGTGCTTGGGAATTGATCTCACCGAAGTTACCACTGGTGAGAGTAGAGGCCAGAAGAGACTTCTGCAAGCCACTGCCCCAGATTCCATGAGACCAAATGGATCCAATATGGAGACAGCGAGTCAAGAGGATGTCAAGGGTAAGAGAGACATGAGGGGCGATGTCATCAGGGGAAGTAAAACTCTGAAGAAAGGAGACGGGAGGAACAGCTTTATAAAAATACATGAGGGAACTGCCCTTGGCATGCAGGAGACTTTTTTAAGGTCAATGTGTACAGTGAAAGATTATAAAGACCATTTTATGAAATATATATAGGCTTTTCCTTTACCCTGAGCAAAAGAATCCAGGCTCCAGAAGGCGGAACTGAATATAAGATTTCAGGCCTTCATTGCCCCGAGATATTCCGGGTGGAGAGCATTATCCCTGAATCAGAGGACACTTGCTGGATTACATTCCTCAAGCCTCAGGGTAAAGAACCCACCTGTGGGTATGAAAAGCCCAAAGCAGGAAGACACATTCCTGACCACAAAAAGATGCAAGTCACCTAGGTGGGACTGCGACCGGAGCAAGTGAGAAATAGTTTAACCTGAAATAGTCCGTAATAACATGGTAAGACTACATTCTTGAGAAGAATGAGTGTGCAGAGTGATTTTCACATGATCCTGCATCATTTAGGTTTGGGCTCCTCTGGAATGTTTCGCTATTCTTGTGTTATGTATCCTTGACAACCCCTCACCCCACTTCCCACTCCCCTGGTTTGTGATTTACCCCTTTAAAAACCCTCCTCAGACTGACTGGCTTTGTCAAACTGTACTTCTGCGAGAGTATGCAGTTTGAATGCTGGCTGCCAGCTCTCTTCCCTAATAAACCTCTGCTGATTGCATCCAGGTACGGTGTCTTGGAGTTTGTGGGTGTTCGAGACTTCCCAAGACTTGAGTAAGGGTCTCCCGAATTTGGGGGTCTTCAAATTTGGCTGGCTAGGGGATTCTGCAACAGGGACTTTCCTCTCAGCTGCCTTGGTGGACAGTGAGATTTTACTTAAAGATTATGCAGTCCTGAGCTGGGCGTGGTAGTGCATCCTTCTGACCCCAGCACTAGGAAAGCAGAGACAGGAAGATGATAAGTTCAAGACCAAGAGTGACACCCTGCCTCAACAAACAAGTAAACAAACAAGAAAACAGGGCTGGAGGTATAGCCTGTGCAAGCCCTTGGCTTCAATCCCCAGCACTGACAGGTCTTATAAGATGAGATTTCCACTTTGTAAATGGGAAAGGGTAATGATACATTGCCAATCATGTGTCCCTCTAAGAAGAGCCTGCTGCATGTGGTGAGGGAGAAGCTACCTGCACAGGCTTCTGGGTAATGGTGTGCTCTTAATCCACTGCACAGCCACAGTGAGACCACGGTAAGATGGCTATGATCATGTCAATCAGAAAGAACAAAAATAGATCCTATCCCCAGGCAAGTCTCAGCAGCCCTTTGGACTCAAGGCAGTATGAATGAAGGCGGACGGGTGTACCACGAACACTTTTATTTTGAACCAATGCAGCTTGTGTCTGAAAAGATAAGATCAGAAGGGAAGGCTTATCCAGAACAGCAGTTCACAGCTGGAACTTAAGACTGGAGACATTTTTGTTTGCCGCACTTGAAGACAGAAATACTGTTAGCCTATAGAGGGCCGAACCCACAGCTGTCAATCACCCTACAGCATATGGGACAGCAGCCTCCTAGGGCAAAGGACTGTAAGACTGGGGTTGGAGGAATAGCTTGGAGGTTAAGAGCACTTGTTGCTCTTGCAAAGGACCAGAGTTTGATCCCCAGTACCCATGCACAGAGTGGCTAACAACCACGTGTACCTCCAGTTTCAGGGGCTCTGATGCCCTCTTCTGGCCTCTGCAGGTTATCAGATGTCATTTTCCCAGTTCCAAGGCTAGGAAATCCTGACTTGAACCAAAGCTGAATGAATCTGAAGCAGTCGGGGAGGCAAAATGCTGGTTAGCAGCTCAGGTATTGGTTTAGGGTTGTCAGCAATCTTTACCTGAGGCTGGGATGTGTTTGTTGTTCACAGAGGTCACCAGGCTTGGAGGATGTGTTAATATAGCAACAGAGGAAGCGATGCCCTAAAAACTCAACAAAGGAGTAGTTGTCCAAAAGTCAGAATGAAATCTTTATAGGAGAAAAACTTGTAAGACTGAAGGGTGAAGGAAGTACCCCCACAGCACCAAAGGGAACATTTAAACCCAACCCGTGGTCAAGACTAGAAGGTCTGACGACCAAGATGGGGTCTTTTAGCTTTCCTCAGGCTGAGCAAAACCATATTAAATAACCCAATGTGGGGTTTTGCATTACAGGAAAAAAAAGATATAATGAAATCCATAGGAAAGTCACATACTAATAGCTTAAAAATAAAAAGATATTCTGAAAACCAACAAAGAGGGCTTGGGTCATTTAACATAGGAAAAAGATAACAAAGTGTGCTTGTATTTGAACGCAAGAAAAATTAACACAGGAAGAAAAATGGCCAACCGTTTTTCATCTTCATGGAGGAGAAAATTATAGGAAATGTACCAAGATTGCCACAGATTTCTTAAAAAAAAATACACCAAGAATTGACATGGCCACAGACAGGGGAGAAGATATGGTGACTTCTTACCACCAGACCCCTATTTTATAGTTCCTTCTGCTGATGCCTTCCCATGGCCTAGCTAATTAGTAGCTGAAAATTGAGGAGTCCGTTGCTTCTCAGTGTGGTCTTCATAAGTGAGTTTTCTAAATAACCCATTTGATAGATTTTCAGCTTGTCATTTATTAGATTGACTGGTGGCTTCAGGGTCGTGTTGACATAGCCTGTAATTTTATAGCATTCGTTTTTCTTCATGGAGCATGGCCATGAACCTATCAATGATATTAAGCCTGTGGGCCACCAAGTAGGCCTTGTATTGAGCATACTGTTTAACAGCTCATTTTATGAGGGGACTGATACCAGCATACATCCCATGTCATCCAAACCTGTCATTCAGATCAGAGCAAACAAGGAGAGAGGCAATGGCCTCAGGCAGCTTTATACACACACACACACACACACACACACACACACACACATTCTCTCAATTTGAAGGCAAACACGAGTTTGAACAGGTCATTGGGGTGAGGTGTTGGAAAAGAAAATGAGATCTTATGAGTTCCAGCCTTGTACAGAAGTCGGTCAGTCCTCTGTCCAAGCGAATTTATTGGCTCGTAGATGGAGAAAGACTAAATCTATTGGAAGCCATGTCCTAGGCTGAAGGAGCATCAAGCTTTTGCACTGTTGTGGACTGTCCTGGGCAAGTGCTTTAACCTTTGTATAGTCATTGCCCAAGAGAGAACGGAAGTAGGTTGGCCTCACCATCAACTGACCGTTTCGTTTCTTTATGAAAATAATTGCTCATGTCTGAATGTTCTTTCTGAGCAGCAGTATTCACCAGTGTCTCAGAGTTTCTCGAGGTACAGTTGGTTAAAAAAAAAATCACAGATGTTCATATGAAATGGTACATATTGGAACTAAACAAGTCTCATCAGGGGAGACTTGCATCCGAGCTCAGTCCTTTCACCTGGGCTTGTCCCCTAAACCCGAATCCCTAGTCTTCCTTTGATAATATTAGACCCTGACTCTCGGTCAGCCCCACAACTCTACTTTCAAGTCTTCCTAACCCTTAGGTAATCGGGGAATGAATTTTGACTGAAGGGATGTTAGACAAAGAGATTCAAGTGATATATCCAGGCCATGACCTTAAGGACAAAGGATAGCATCTGCTTCTTCTTTTCTTCCCCAGGGCTAGGATTCAGGTAGGAGAGCAGGGCCTGAGCAGCAATCTTCAACCATAAGGTTGAGCTTTGCTGAGGACAGCAAGGAGACTCACAATGACAGAAAACTTGGCTTTTACTTGTCATGAAGCCACTATATCAGCCTTGGAGTGTTTATGCTTTGACTATGTGGGACAGAAGAATAGATTTCCATTTATTTAGAAGGTAACCCTTTGGGCACTATAACTTTTGGTTTAGGTGTATCTCATTTAGTGAAATGTGTGTGTGTGTGTGTGTGTGT
Source organism: Rhabdomys pumilio (assembly GCA_030674055.1). Lineage (NCBI taxonomy): Eukaryota > Metazoa > Chordata > Mammalia > Rodentia > Muridae > Rhabdomys > Rhabdomys pumilio. The sequence goes on from JANHMN010000021.1 coordinate 15,338,006, forward strand.
GTGAGAGAGAGAGAGAGAGAGAGAGAGAGAGAGAGAGAGAGAGAGAGAGAACACCTCGCACTCTGTAATGTGAAGTACATGCAACTCAATTTTTTTCATTCATTAACTAAAGGTTATAAACCAGATGTTAATAACCCTCTATCATGGGGCTAAACAGCATGAGCTCTGGGAAAAGACCGAATGACCAGGTATCATCCAGATGCCTCATCTGGTCAGGTAGGTAGCAATGGTTCTTCCCTTACCAGATGTTGTGAGGATCCCAAGAGACCATATAAATAAGGGACTAAAAACTGGGCATTGGTGCATGGCACTCACAGACACTGAATATACATTAGCTAATTATGTAGTTTCCCTTTAGGAGTTAGTGGTGACGCTGAGGAGCAGGGGACACTAGAGTCATTTCTAGACATCTAAGTCATCTGCTAAGTCATCAGGAGTCTCATAGCAGTGAGCCACAGTCTGGGCTACTGGCTCACTTCCATGGCTTGCTTAGCTTGTTTTTTCATACAGACCAGGACCACCTGCTTGGTACCATCCACAGTAGGCTGGACCCTCACATAGGCCAAGAAAATACCCCTACATATTTGTAGACTTGCCTACAGGCCAATCTTACGGCAGCACTTTCTCAGTTGAGGTTTCATGTTTCCAGAAAACCATATATGTGTCAAGTTTACAAAAAAAAAAAAAAAAAAAAAAAAAAAAAAAGCCAACACATATACCATTGCATTTCTGGTAATTGGTTTCCAGGGAAAGTTTGAGTAAGAAAAGTAAAATTCTCCATGTAGCTGTGGACTTCATTTTCTCAATGGAGCTGTCTGCTCTGGCTTCTCTTTGGGAAACAAGGACATGGTTGCGATTCCTTGGGATCCCCTCCTGTCTGACAGCCATCGCCATCCTAGCTCATGGAGATGCTACCTGGGGAAGGTAGGATCAAGAACCTGGGCCCCTGGCAGCCTTAATGAGCTAAGCCCGGCCACTCATCCTCAACGGCCAATTAAAGCAATACTGAAAAGCAGAGAAAGATTTATTCCATGTGGCTACATAGGGAAGAAGAACAGACAGGTGCAACCCCATGCCCCCTAATCTTGTTCCTTCACCCTCTCCCTTCGTCTAATCTTCAGAGTCCCAGAGGTTTAAATAGAGGACAAGAGTCATGCATAAGTAGATAAGCAATCTAGGTCAAGGTCCCACCCGTCATTGTCTCTCGTCATTCCTTCCCACAAGGTGTTCTGACGAGTTGTCCGAACTGTGTCAAATCTCTTCCTGGAGACAAGCTCCTCCCCGGGGTGCATCAAGATTCAGCCTTTTCCTGCTCCTAGCATGAGAGTCCTAGGAAAATTCAAATTTCTTGAGTTCCATTGTCTCAAGCGTCTGATAGCCTAAAGGAGGGTAAAAATATCTCTCCTTAAATAGACTAGCTTCATCTGGCAGGATTTTCAGTGATGGGTCTTGAGGAGGTGGAATTTTGAGAAATACATGGAGTTAAATCATCTTGGCCCCTTCTTTACTTCAAGCTTGTTCTAAAACTCTGAGAGATCCCTTCCTTGTGGGACATCAGGGAGGCAACAATCCTGGGTGGCTCCTACCAAATTTGTGGACGCCCTACTTCCATTGCCTGCTTGGGCTAGTGCCTTCTAGAACATTCCATTGTGGCCTTTGATCCTTCAAGGAAGGATTTCAATGTGAAGCTGCCCTGCTCTCTTTTCAGACACAATGACAACCTGGTTCTTTAGCCACCCGAAGACAGTCAGGGACATAGAGCTGGTCCAGGAGAGCCAGCTGCTGTCAAGATGCTAAGCAAGAAGCTGTATTGAGTACTACTGAAGAAACATTTCCAGGGAAGGGTTCTAAAGCACAAAGAGACTCCTCTGAACAACCAGCACTAACAGAGAGAAAACCTACAAAGGAAAAATCAGACTATCTTTCCATCCCTAACCCCATCCCCAAATAACCAGTTGACCACACGGATGTCATCCAGAGGAGGAGAATCTCGTCGCAGCTGCAGGGGAAACAGCCTAACCAGGATGGGGGATGGGAGGTGGGATCAAGTAACTAATTAGTAAATAAAATATTGTGTTATTTTAAAGGATTTGGCAGTGCCTGTGGTGTTCATCAGCTTTTTACATTCTCTGAATACTTATTTCCTATCCAAACATGCAATTGTTTACTCTTTCCTTTAAAGAGTCTCCAAAATTGGATGGGCTACAGGACTCAGGATATCTTTCTCCAGAATAAGGTTGATGCCTATACCGTCGAGGAGGACACATCTTGGCTGGACTTTTAAATGAAGATGGACTGGTCATGTTGAGTGGCCTTATTGGCCAGCTTCATTTGTGGGCAGGGACTTGGCCTCTATCTAGAAGGAGAGTGACTAATCCTTAAGATGGGAGGGAGCTTCTTGCACTTCCCTCCCAAAGCTTTCTGTCTCGGTTTCACAAATCTGCGTGCTTACTTCCTGTGTAACTGTGACTAAAAAGTCACAGAGAACCTCATTTTTCACTTTTGGCCTTTCTGGCTTCAAAAGCTGGCTGAGGTGGGCTCTGGTCGTGTTCGTAGTAGTAGTAGAAGTTGGTGTCTGGGAAGTTAAACTGCTACCTAAGTGTCACAGAGTACCTGAGTCCCAGGGTACCCGGACAAGGTACAGACACGTGATTAGAATTGGAAATAGAGGCGGGTTATTAAGGAAGAGAAAAGGGTCCCTAGAAAGGAAGTAGGCTTCTGAACTGAAGAAGTGACTCAAAAGCCTTGAGGCTTGGGACCCCTCGGTAGGTCACCTACCTACTACTTGTCGGTCCCACATTTGAATATCACAGGTATCTCTACCTGTGTTTTATTCTTTGGCTGTAGCCCAGGTTGGGGAAGGCTTTCTAGTCTTTCTCTGCCAACTGGCTTCTTTCACAATGTAGATTTCTCTACTGCAACTACCACCAAAGCACTCAGATATCACTGCTATAACATAAGCATCCTTCCCAACTGTCTTGTACCATAAAAACTGAGGATGTGAATAAGGTAGAGTTGCTTGGGGTGTGTGTGTGTGTGTGTGTGTGTGTGTGTGTGTGTGTGTGTGTCTTCATGTGGAGACCAAAGAAACTTTAGGTAGAATTCTTCAGGTACCATTCACCTTCTTTTTGAGATAGGGTTTCTCACTGGCCTAGAGTTCACTAAGTAGACTAGATTGGCTGACCAGCAAGCCCCACAGACTACCCACCTCTGCACTGGGATTACACTAGTCCACACCATCATGTCTGGCTTTTGTTTCAGTGGGGTCTGGGTCTTGAACTCATGCCCTTGAACTCACAAGGGAAGTAAGTGCCTTACCTGCTAAGTGACCACCTAAGTACAAGTTGACACATTTGGTGCACATCAAGCAAAGAAATGGGCTCAATATCTATCTGGTGGCCTTGGCTAACTCTTTCTGGCCTTCTCTTAATTAAGAAGCTGGCGAGCGTTGAGGAAATGATGGGTCACAGCAGAGGGATGAGGCTGCACATAGACGGGTAGTCTTCACTGCTCTCCATGCAGCCTCTTACCAGAACCTTCTGGAAAACATGAGTTTTCTAGTGGAAAATTGTCCCTTATGCCCTAGTCAGTCTCTATGCAAGACAAAGTTGCCTTAATAATCAGACTGCATCACCCCTTTGCTTAGAATCCACCAGGAATGTGAGAGTCACATTCTTCTGGCCTACAAGGTCATCCATACCCAAGCTGCTGCTTCAGCATCTGATGACATTACCCAGAACAACCCTGTGCTTTAGTCATTTCTTGCCCCTCCCTTCCCCTCTCTTCTCCTTTCCTCTCTCCCTCCCCTCCCCCTTCTCCTTCTCTGTCTTCTCTTGGTATAATAGCTTTATAAGATATTACTCATATAATGTACAGTATCTGCATTGGGAGATTTGCTAAGTTTTGGGTTGCTTTCCAGTGACAGCTATCAAGGCCCCTACTATGTGCAATTAACAGTTTCCATGATTTGCCATTTAATTCTCAGAACAGGCCTAGCTCAGGGTTTGTATTGTTGTTTCACACACAGGGAAACTGAGTCATCAAGAAGAATTCTCAAAAGGCCATTCAACTAATAATATCAAAACTAAATTTGAAGCTATAAAATTGGGCCCTGGGAGCCCTGATTTGGGGTCTTACCCACTGCATTAATTGGCTGAGAACTTTAGACAGTCCAGTAAAACTAATAAAATGAAGACCAGCACTGTGAGAGAGTTTGAGACTAGCCTGGGCTACATAGTGAGGCCCTATCTCGAAAACAAAGACCATGCAGACGCACACACACTTACATTGTGTCTTTGTAAGAGGTGTCAATCTCTACGTCCCATAACTAGTTAAAATATTTTGTGAAGATGATTGGTAACCCTTATAAGACTACAATTATTGTCTCTGAAACTCAAAGCTTCATTTTGATCGTCAGGGTTACTAGGTGATAAGTCAGGAGGTTTTCTGAACAGATAACTATAGGAGGTTTTGTCAGAAACTAGATAAGTCCGAGCTTCTGGTGGTTCGTTTGGAGTTGACTAATTTATCATTAGGAGCAAAACACTGCCATGCTAATGCCACCATCAGGAGCTAATTAAATCCGGCAAACTCGGTTTGTCATGAAAATCTGGGTTTCTTCCTGACACCACTGGCTCCTGAGAGCAGCTGCCTCTCACGGACCTTCCTGACCTCTCTTCACAGTTCACTGGCCTTTCTTTTCTTTGTTCTGCTCTCAGTCTAGTCTAGAGTGTCCAGTCTCAACACTACCATCATCTGGGCTGGCTGAATCTTTACAGAGAGATGCTCAGGTCTCTCTGTACTAAATAGACATCAGAAGCACTTTCCCTCCTCAACCGGTAGCAAGTGGAATTGCCTCCACGTTTCACCAAATGTCTTTGCAGGGGCAAATTTGACCCTAATCGGGAACCATTAGGATAAGGAAGAGTGGGGCCCACAGGCAGTCAAACTAGAGCTGCATATAGAATCTTCCATGGTAACCCTGAGAGCAGGGCAGGATCTGACAGCCCTAGAGGTGAGAAATTAGACTGTGCAATTAGTGGGCTGATTCCACTAATCAAAAAAAAAAAAAAAAAAAAAAAAAAAGGACTTGTCACATTTTCAAACTTATCACCAATTGATGTGACTATTCCTGGGATATGGTGATTAGTTACTGACTATATGAAAGACAAGATACACAGAATTTTAGAATTTGGATAATGTGGAGGTGAGGGGTGGTAACAGAGGGGCACAGAACCCAGATGCTAGGTTTAGAGTTTAAAGTTCCAAGTCTGAATCTGTGATGGGGAAACATTATGATCCCAGACGTGTAATTCTGTAGCATCTTGGCCTGGGCCCACCGATCTGCTCCCACTGAAGTTCTAATCCATCTATCAGGCTCCATCCGTTTCCATAGGATTCTTGCTAATTGGAATTCCTGGACCACTGGTGCCATTTAGTCATCCAAATACGTAATCCTTCAGGCTTTCAACCATAACCACCCCATCCATTCTTTCTAGCACACCTAGAAGCTGGGGCTAATCTGAGGCGGTCACGACTTACAGATGGCTGGTCGTTAGGGAGAACACTCTTCTACACAATCTTTGTTTTGGATGCCAAAGAGGATTTCCTCTTTCCAGGGCTGCCCACTGCTGTCCCCTGTACCAGAAGCGTACTTCCTGAGGCCTGGCAGCATCTGCCACTGTGACCTTGGATTTTGGTTTCCTTTGTCTCTAAAAGCTGAAGTCTAAGAGTATCAAGTCCAACCAGGGGACAGGTGGGCTAGAGAGGTGGCCTTGTCTTAACCGGGGGCTGCTGGCTGGCAGGGTGTGACAGGCCCCTGGAGTGGGGGCAGGGATCACCAGACCATAGTGACCTTTGGGGCCTGAGAGTGAGGGGAAGAGGAAACCCGGTTTTGCTGCTCTGGGCTCAGGACTTCCTGAAGGCGGGGCTCCTGTTCTTTGCTTTCCTCTGGGTACGCAAGTCAGCAGGTCAGCAGAGAAGCTTGTACACTCGTCCATGGAGGAGGGTCAGAGTTTGCAATACCACAGACTCTGGTAATGGCTCTTTCAGAGCACTCTGGACTCCGAAAACAAGGCCTTGTTTATAGTTAAGAGACATTGACTTCCCTGGTATTTAATGTCCCTGACTTAGAAGCAGGAGCTCCACCAAAGAGCCAAGCTGAGACCTGGGCCCACGTGAGCTTGTCTAGCTTTTAGCTTCCGTGAAAAAAATTCACTTTGACTCAAACATCGCTTTTTGTCCCAACACAGAACATGTCTTTTCCTTTGTCCTTCTTTCCTGACTCTTTTCTTCTCTCCTAAGAGTCTGCTCAGTGCTCTCTCCCGGAATTATCTCAATTCAAGCAGTGGGCAGAGCCCCAGGCCTGGGCCCTCTACTCTAGTTGACCCTAGTGGGGTGCCAACTCTCTTACTAAGCTAAGCACAGTAGCGGTCTTTTGGGTCACCTACATTTCTCTCATGGAGGGCCCTTGTGTATTTGGCGGTGTCTAAGGTGGTGGGGGTGGGGGTGGGTGTGAACACAGTCAATCTTATTTAATTCTCTCACCAATCTTGTCTACATCTCTCACTCTGGAAGAACATAAAAGACGCATTCACCCTCAGATGGTGGGGAGGTAATCAGAAATGAACACTTCTTTGAGGATGATTATGGTCTATGGACCCAGCCACTGGGGACTTTTGTCTTGTTTCTTCAGGTCTCCCTCCTGGGCAGTCCTGCATCTCCTCTCCCCAACTCAGAGGAAGGAAAACAGCACAGTAGCTGAGCAAGGGGAGCTGGGATTTAGACTGACCTGCCTGTCATTCCCAACAACACTGCTTGGGTGAATTATTCTGTCTTCTCACCTATCAAGGAGAAACAACAATGGCTGTTGTGGAGGATACAAAGAGGGGCTTGATGTGTAGAGAGAATGTTCACAGCTCCACTTGGAAAGGCAGCACTGTCCAATATGACAAGTAGGGTCTCATCTTCTCCACAGAGGTGGGCGGGACACACCCAGCAAGACAAAGGGAGGATTTGTTTGCAGCTCCAGGAAGGAAGTAGAGAGTCTGGAGGGACAGGAAACCCAACTCCAGAAAGGATCCCTCCCCAGGATGACACCCTCCCTCCACCAAAATCGGAGTCAACTTTCCCCAACTAACAGAGTAACTTCAAGGATGTGATGATAAAAACAGAGATCGGACTGAATTCTGTCTCCAGGGAGCTGGGAGACAGAATTACAAAAGCAGCTCAGGACGAGAGAGGGTAGGGGCCCAGGGCACCACGGGCCGTTCTGGGAAGGGGGCTCAGAACATCAGAGGCCACAGGTAGCACCACCAGCTTCAGAAATATTGGGGCCACCTGGTTACACAGGCAAAACTGTGGGTTAGTGCGATCATTCTGTTTCCTGCTTTCCTGGGCCATTCCTTCTCAATTTTCAGTCTCAGTTTAGACATCACTTCCCCAGATTTCCCAAACATGGGCTAGGGTTGTAAACTCAGGGCTCCTCGCAAGGGTTCCGGAGGTAGGAGGTGTCGCCCCCAGTTACAACTGCTCAGACGAGTGTCTGGTTTCCCACTAGACTGTTCAGTTGACAAGGTCAAAGGCAAATGGCTCATTCTACTGGCATAGCATCTTTCACATAAGTGTCCAATGAAATACATGAATGGAGGCTGTGGGGAAAGTACAGTCTTTTTGTGTCCTGTAAAGAGCAGATTCACCTCCCTGTTCCGCCATTCATAAGCTGTGCTGTCTGAGTATGTTGTTTAACTTCTCTGAGCTCTACTCAACCCCATGAACAAATGAAGAGTAGAGGGTCAGCCAATGACTTCAGGGAGAGATGCTCCGAGGATGTTGGATCCTTAGCCCATCTTCTGCTTGATACATGCCCACTCCCACCTCCTTGTCACATCCCAGGTGCTGGCCCCTCCCCTTTCTTGTTACTGTGTCTCGTAGACTTGTGAAGTTCTTCCTGTGTGCCAGGTGGTGTTCTAAACCAGGAGTGGCAAACTACAGCCTGTTTACCAGATCTAGTCCAGCATCTGTTTTTTGTACCAGACTTATCCAGGAACCCAGAAAGGGTTTTTACATTTTTAAATGCTTGAAAAAAAAAAAAAAAGATTAAAGGATTTCATGACACATGCAAATGACTTGAGATGCAAATTTCTGTGTCCATAAATAAAATCTTACTGGTGGGCCAGTTATATTTATTCTTCTTTGTGTTGTCTGTGGCTGCCTGTCTTGTCCCTCGGGGCTACTGGAACGAGATACCATAATATGAGTTGCTTATAAACAATATAGAGTTATTTCTCATATTTCTGGGATCTGGGGTGTTCAAAGCACCTGTATCTGGTGTTTGGTAAGAGCTTCAGATTCATACCTATGGTGTCTTTTCACTGTGTTGGAATAGGTTACAGCTCTCTGCGGTCCTCCTTATAAGGGTTCCACCCATGTGTCCAAACACCCTGCTCCCTCTCAATACTTGGGGATAAGGGCTAAACATTTTTTGGGAGACACAAACATTCAGGTTCCAACTGTTGGTCATCACAGAGGCTGTGACCCAATGAGTCAGTTATCTACCATCTGGCCTTGTAGGACAACTTTTTTTTTAATGTTCTGAGCATTGGTCTCTGATGCCCACATCCCAGTCAGAATCCAGTGAAGTCACTGTGGTTACTGTCCTCATGAGACAGAGGAGGGTCCTGAGGGGAAACAGGCTAAGTGATACTACAATGTTCCACAGTGTGTAAGTCACAGAGGCGGCATCAAAGCGGGAAGGTGACTGGACAAGAGTTTAAGACAACCGTCCACAGCATCCTATGCCAAGTCAAGGAGTCTGTTCTTGGAAATTTCCAGATCAGGAAAGTGGTACAAAGGAAGACGCTAAGGTGACTCAGGTGACCCTGAGCTTGAAGGAAAAGGGTGGAAGTGGAAATGGAAGCATCAGTTACAGCTGGTGGCAGTAACCACCAGTTACTGCCTGCTCAGTGTGACCCGCTCAGCTCAGAGCATCAGGAAGCAAGGAGTTCAGGTTGGCCAAGTTACCAGCAGCACAGATGGAACCCAGCTGCCATGTCTCTCATGAAACTGTGAGCAAAAATAAAACCTTCTCCTAAGTTTTTTTGTGTCAGTGATGAGAAAACAAACTAAAATAAACTTGAGGTTCATTTTAATTTTTTTAAAAAAAAATTTTAAGTTTTTAAAATGTAATTTAAAATTTTTAATTTTAAAACTAAAAATTTTTTAAGATTTTAAAAATTAAAACTAAAACAACATGGAGCATACACCTAACAGCCCCCAAGCAATTCTGATATTCACTCTCCTTCATCCGTATCTGATTTGTACACATCCATTCCCACCAGATGTTAACAGTGATTATAGTTGAGTGTTAGGATTACAGTCTTTCAAAAAGATTTACTTATTGTTATTTTATGTGGATGAGCTTTTGCCTGAATATGTTTATGTGCACCGCTTACAGGCAGTGGAGGCCAGAATAGGGTGTCAGAACCCCTGGAACTGGAGTTACAGAAGTTTGTGAGCTGCCATGTAGGTGCTGGGAACTGAACCCAGGTCCTCTGCAACAAGAGCAAGGGCTCTTCATTATTGAGACATTTCGCCAGCCCCAATTACTTTAATTTTTGTTCATCTTTTTGTTTTGCTGATATCCTTAAAACTCTACTGGGAACGAGGCAGGCTACCATTCCTCAGTACTGTGATATGTGAAGAATAGAAATTATAGTTGCTTAATAAATGGATAAGTGCCTTAATATAAAATTCATAAAATGGTGCCTGGTGCATGTTGATGTTTAATAAGAGTTGGCCAATATTACTAAAACATAAAGGAATATATTTTTCAATTATAGAAACTATGGGAAAAAGAAAACAAAGACAGGTATAGTGGCACATGCCTATAGTCCAGACCTCAGGAAGTTGAGGCAGGAGGATTAGAAGTGTAAGACCAGCCTGAGTTATATCAGGAAACTTTGTAGGTTTGCTAGGATATCTTTAGTCAGAGCACTTGTGGTCACCTGCAAGACACCCTGGAGAGAACAGGGACCCTCACCAGGCTGCCTCCATCAGCCCATCATGAGATGCAGGATGCTGCGCATGGTAGTGGAAGCAGATGAGGATTACCTCAATAGCCTAGTTTCCCATAATCCACTGAGGAGAGCTCAGTGGATCAGCGTCTTATTGTCCACACCGTGATAGGAATCTGTTGCTCTAAATTCTGTAAGTCAACACTCACACTGGGATAGGCTATTGCTCGTGATGCAGATGTGAGATTCATCCAAGCCCTCGTAAGTAACCCCTGTCTCTTTCATTTTGTCAAAGTCTACTTTTAATGATGGTTCTTAAAACGCTTTAACCTCCCTTTTAGCCCACCACCCACCAGAGGTAGTGAAAAAGAAAGGATACCAGGGAAACGGACCTGTTTAGAAGGTTCTTTGGAGCAACTGCCATCTGTGCTATCTGGAAATCAGCAGTTCAGTTCACAGGTCGGCAGCGGCAGCTCGATCCACTCACAAACACTTCAAGGATACACCAGTAGTCCAGTTCCACGGAGTTGGGATAGTAAACACGACCTAGCAGAGACAGCCAGGCCTCAGCAGGAAGGACCGGGAGGGACACCAGGAGTTCTCGGTTGTGCCTCTCTCAGTGAAGCAGAGATCAGCGAAGACGCAAGACCAACAAGCATTGCACAGCTAGCTCTATAAACAAGCCTGGCTCAGCCCCGTCACTGTCTGTCAAGTCCTTTTTATACTCCCTCCAAACATCACGCGTCTTTCACGGGTCTTGTCTCAGCACCTGAGCCTGTCTCAGTTGATATCACTCTGCCAATCAGCCCGAGTCCGTGGAAACGGCAAAAAACTGCAGCACAGCACCAGAAGGTTTTTGGTGCCTTTCTGTCTACAGAGTCCTGATGAAAGGAGCTCAGCAATGCAAGACGGACCAATACACGTGTGTCGTTAGTGACACACCATTCATCACCTCTCCCTTCACATGCTCGCTTTAGCAGAGCATCCAGAACATCCTTTCACCTGTGTCTGCTTCAGTTAAACGTTCCTTCATGTGTTTGCCCCAGCAAAACACCATCCAACCGACTTTCCCAAGAGCTCTTGAATTTTCACTTCAAACCCCCCAAAATGAACTGGTTTACCAAGCAGAATTTGAATGCAATTCTTTCTTTGGTATGTGTGTGCCCTCTGATGTTTTTTTTTACTGATAAGCTGATGTTATTTTACATGTCTCCAGGAAAAAAAAAAACCTATCTAAAAAAAAAAAAAAAAAATCAAAGGAAACCAGAATTCCCTGCTGACTTCAGCTAGACAAGGCCCACTCCCTTTTCCTCTTTAGGCTCCTTAACACCTTACCTGTCCTCCCTGGGACTCCACAAAAATGTGTGCAGGTTCCTAAAGGTTCCTAGTAAGAAACCAACATGGCTTTAGCCTCAGCTTCACCCACTCCAACCTGGAACCCAGCCCATGTGGCTGGACTCAGGAAAAGAGCTGATCACTCCAGACCCTCCCAAGATGCCCAGCCTGCTAGCCTCTCTCTGGGCTCCCTCTAGATACCCATGCAATCTTGGTAAGAGACTCATTCCCCTCAGTTCCATCCTCTTGAGACTCCTCCAAAACTGCCCAACCTACTACCTCAGTGTGGAACGCTGGCCAGGTGGACTAAAACTTTACATTAAAATACATGGCAAATATTCTAACTCTAGATGTCCAGGTCCCATCACAAACATGCAAGCAATATTAAAACAAAAGAAAACAAACAAAAAACCCCAATGACAATATGCCTCTCCCCAAAAGAACATCAACCCCATAGTATTTGTGTTCCTTGAGAATAACTTAGACAAGGCAGAATTCAAAAGAACAATTACAATCATGTTCAAAGAGTTTATTCCAAGAGGACATTAATCAACATTTGAATTAACTTAAAGAAGACAGGAATAAACTCTTGAATGAGGTCCAAGAGCACACAACTGGCTGAATGAAATAATGAGGACAATTTAGGAAATTGAATTCAATAAGGAAATAGAAACACTAAAGAACTCCCAGAGAGAAACAGAGCTGGAGATGAGAATTTCAAGAATTCAAACTAGAAAACAAAACACCAAATGCAATGGAAATCCTGGCTTGCAGAAGAAGACAGGACATTTGGGTTTGAATACGAAGGAAAATTCTTTCATTCCATCAAAGAAAATAATAAAAAAATTAAAACTCATGAATGGTACATGCAGAAATTCTGCTATACCATGAAAAGACAAAAATCTACATATTACCCATCTAAAACATGGAGTTTAATTCCAGGTCAAAGGCATAAAACATATCTTCAATAAAAGCACAGAAGAAAACTTCCCAAATCTAGAGGAATTTACATACAGGAGGCACATAGAACGCCAAACATACGAAGCCGGTGAAGAAACTCTACACACCATATCATAGTTAAAACATTAAGCATATGGGGTTGGAGAGATGGCTCAGTGGTTAAGAGCACTAACTGCTCTTCTTCCTGAGTTCAATTCCCAGCAACCACATGGTGGCTCACAACCATCTATAATGGGATCCGATGCCCTCTTCTGGTGTGTCTGAAGACAGCTACAGTGTGCTTACTCATACAAATAAAATAAGCAAAATTTTAAAAATTAAACATACAAAATAGAGAAGGCACGTGTAAAGACTGGTTCACCAAAATAAGAGCTGCTTTCTTTGTGTTTAAAAACCAAAAGAGCTTAGAGCAAGACGCTTCAAGTTTTGAGAGAACATGATTGCTAACCCAGACTACTTTGCTTAAAACAACTACCCATCTAGTTGAAGGAGAAATAAAAACTTTCCATTATAAAACCAGGCAAAATCAAACCAAACCAGACCCAGAGAAGATACTAGAAGGAATACTTTGCTTGGAGAAGGGCAAGCACAACCAAGGGGCTAGTGGGAAACAAATGGCAGCAGGATAGCAGCTATGACAGTAGGACAAAGAAAACAAACACCACAAAGTCATAAAACATCAGGAATTAATATATATCTGTTAATGATAATTTTAAATATTAATGCTCTCATGTCTCAAAAAAAAAAACCCAACAAACAAATAAACAAACCAGACTATCTGCAAAGAGACTATCTTGTGTCTCTTGCAGATACATGACTTGTCAATTAAAAAAAAAAACCCTATGGCCTATAGGAAAGAGTAGAATAGAAGGTGGGACATCCAGTGGGCACACTGAATTCTGGGAGAGAGTCAATGCAGGAGGATTGACCCAGGAACATGGAGGAGGTCAGAAGCATGGGAGCTGAGTAGAGGTAAGCAGCCATGTGGCAGAACTTAGATTCGAATAAATGGGATATTACTTTATGATCGAATCAGGGAACAGCCAAAGCTTATGGGCTAGGTATCTGTAACTATATTTGAGTCTCAGAGTCATCATTCTGGAAGCCTGGGGTGGGGAGGAAAACCTTTTCCTTCTACAACTGTCTGATTGGATTAGAAAACAGAATCCATCTTTTCTTTGTCTACCCTCTGTACCTTCAAGGACAGACACTGCCCTCAAGGGAAAAGACGGAAAAAAGTATCCAAACAAATGGGACCTGGAACCAAGCAAGTGCACAATTCTATCTGACCAAACAGACTTCATGGCAAAAATAATAAGAAACATAAAGTCACTTCCTTTTGAGGAAGGTGACGATCCTCAAGAAGACATTACAATTCAAAAATATACATACCAGACTTGGGTGCACCCGGTTGCATAAAGTAGGCAGTAGTAGGCATTAAGTCACAGATTAACCCCTATACAAGTATAGATGACTTCAATGCCCAGCTTTCACTCAGGTCACCCAGACAAAAAATTATCAGAAATATTGGAGCTAAGTCACACTATAGAGCAAACAGACCTAACAGATATCTACAGACTATTCTACCCAAACAGTGTGGGATATACATTCTTCTCAGCAGCCCACGGAAGTTTTTCTAAAGGAGACCACATCTTGGGACGCAAAGCAAATCTCAACAAATGTAGGAAAATTGAAATAACTCCATGTATTCTCTCTACCAACAATGGATTAAAACTTGAAATCAATAGCAAAAGAAATGCCGGAAAAGAACAAATTAGAGGAGATGCAAGAACACACTATTAAATAACGACAGGGTCACTGAAGAAACATCGAGGAGAACGATTGGAGCAAAATGAAAAAAAAAACAAACAAACAAACAAACAGTACAACATACCTCAAACTCTCAGATGCGATGTTAGCAGTCCAAACAACAACAACAACAACAACAATAATTATTTAATAAATGAATTATATATGTGACAACTTCAGAACAAACACATCACACTAAATGGAGAAAAGCTCAAAGAAATCCCAAATGAAAAGCAAGTCAGGGAGGGCTGCCCACTGTCTCCCCTTCCCTGAAGTACAGTGTGTAAGGGGAGGTTCTGATATTCACGTCCTGTTCTCGGATTGGTTCTTGATTTGTCAGTAAAGGCCAGGGGGTGGGGTTGGGCAATTGCTGGGCAGAAGGTACAGGCGGGCCTTCCAGGTCCCAGGAGAAAAGGGAGAGGCAAGGAAGGAGAGAAGTTTTGTTTTTTGTTTTTTTGGTTTTTTTTTCCTTTCTGCCATGCTTTGGATGAAGAAGAAAGCAGCAATCATGTAAGGTCCAGGAGTCGGGTGAGGGGTGCGGATAGAGCTAAGGCCTGTGGTCTCTGCTGCAGCGAGTGGCCAAGGATGGTTAGAAGGGGCTGGGTGGGACAAGCCATGAGATCGGGCAGGTGGAGAACAATGGTGTTCAAAGTCTTAGCTACACCCATAAGTTATATAAGTAGGAAAAGAATTAAAGTATCCTTATTTGCAGGTGATGGAAGGCAACGTGTAAGAGACTAAAAACACCACCAGAAAACTCCTTAGAACGAATCAATATTTGTGGCAGGATTCAAAATTAGCCACAACAAGAACAATTAGCCGCTGTAAAGCCCACTGAGACAGAAATCCAATCCCACTCACAATAGTCCCAAAAGGAAATAAAACAAAACCAGTGACACCAAGCTCACCAAGGAGGTGAGGGACACAAGATGATGAAGACAAAAGGCTGAGGAAGAATGCTGGGAGACAAAAGGACCTTCCAGTCCTCGTGAACGGTATAAATGCTGTGAAAAATAACTACCCTGAGAAACACAACCTACAAACTCAACGTCATCCCAACACAAACTCTCCCTATGCCATGCTTCACAGAAAAAGGAAAAAAAAAAGTCTTAAAATTCACGTGGGAACACAGAAAAGATCCTAGATAAGCAAGACAGTCCTGGACAAAAATAATACGGGAGGCTTTACCATAGCCAGTCTCAAATTATGCCACAGAGCAGTGGTTTACAGCCTTCCTAATGCTACAGCCACCCCATGTTGTGGTGACTCCCCCAACCATAACATTGTTCACATTGCTACCTCATAACTGTAATTTTGCTACTGTTATGAATCATAATGTAAACATCTGATGTGCACATGGTCTTAGCTGACCCCTGTTGGGGTTTGGTCTGTTGCTATGTACTGTAATGCTAAATTCTGTACCCCAAGGTCCAGTAGCCTCAAAAAGAGTGACTCTCATGACTACTGCCTTATGTTGTGCAAACCTTGCTCCTTAATTTAAAACTATTGGTTGAATAAAGATGCCTACAGCCTGTAGCCCGGCAGCAGTGAGGTAGGCGGGGCTTTGGTCAGGGGCTTGGGGTCTGAGGGACAGACCATGGGAAGGGAGCAGGAAGAATGAAGAAGGTGCCTTGGGGTAGCTGGAGTAGATCATGAACACATGGCCACGAAAACTGGCCTGTTGGAGTAGGAGCAGCCCAGTGGAACATGGCAAGTGATATGTCCAGGTTACTGACAGGGAAGAAGACAGGGACCATTGTCATAGAGGGTTGACATCTGCACAGCTCTAGTGCTTTAAGGCTTATTATAAATATATTGTTATAAATATATTATATTATTATAAATAAATTATAAATATATATTAAAAATATAAAGATTCTGTGTCTTTTATTTGGGAACTAAATGATCTAAAGTGGGTAGAAACCCCCAAATAATATTTACCAAGAGATCGCTGTGAGAGGGGTCACAATCCATAGGCTGAGGACCACTCTTATCAAGCCATAGTCAAGGAAACGGTGGATGTGCCACAAAAACAGAAAAAAAAAATCAGCCTTTCCACACACCAATGTCAAACACACCCAGAAGAAAATCGGGGAGCAAATCCCCTTCACGACAGCCTAAAAAAAACGAATCAGAGCAAGTCCTAGGCACAACCATCACTCACAAGGACTGAAGGGCACGCAATTACAGGGACCAGACAAAGATTTCAGAAACACATGCTGGAGGAAAGGCAGAATCCTCAACAAGCAGTTTAGGGAAAATTTGATGTCTACATGTACAATGAAACTAGCCCATTGGCTCTCATCCTGCACCAAAGTCAACTCCAAATGGATTCAAAACCTGAACATAAAAGCTCGTGTTCCGGAACTGTAGAAGAGACAGTGTGGGGGACGCTACAACATATGTGGGCAGGACTATATAAATGGAACTCTGGTCACTTTGGAGACAACAATTAGCAAACGGGACCTCGTGGAATTATACAGGCTTCTGTGTAGCAAAGAAAACTGTCAATCAGATGAAGGAGATGACCTAGAAAAAGGAAGAACAATCCTTCCTAGGTATACATCTGACAGAGAACTGCTATCAAGAATATGCAAATATCTCAAAAACCCAAACCAACATGAGAAGAAAAAAAAAAACCTCCCCTGCCCCTTTCCGATAAATGAGCTATAGAAATGAGCCAAAACTTCTCAAAAGAAAAAAACAGAGCTGCAAGCATGTGGTGGAGCACGGCTTTAGTGCCTGCCCTCTGATGGTCAGGTTCGTGAGTTCGAATCCAGCCTGGTCTCACTGTGTAACTGTGAGTTCAGGAAAAAAAAGAAAAAGAAAAAAATAGAAGTGGTTAATAAACACTTCTAAAGAAAATACAAACAAAACTCCTTGGAGATTCCATTTTACCTCAGTCAGAATGGCTACCATCAAGAAATCAAATGAACATACATTTTGGCAAGGATGGAGAGAACAAGGAAGTCTTTCTCATGGTTGGTAGGAGGGTAAACTGTGGCAGTCACCATGGAAACCAACATGGTGATACCTTAAATAGCCAGAAATAGAAGTACCATATGACCCAGCTATTTCACTCCTGGGCATAAACCCAAAGGCTTCTATATTCTATAGCCCACCACAGAGACTTATTCATCCTTATTCTTTGCCATTCCATTCACAATAGCCAGGAAACAGAATCAGTCTAGGCAGCCATCCATTGACGAGTGGATAACGTAAAAGCTGTATGCACAACTGTGAAGATAAATGACATGATGGAATTTGAAGTTGTATGGATGGAAGTGGAAAATTTTATATGAAATAAGGTAACTGAGGAACAGAAAAACAAAGGCTACGTGTTCTCCCTCCTATGTAGATCCGAGCTGCTCACTGCTAATTTTCAATGTTCTGCTTAAGGTTCCTATAGAAGTCAGGGAACTAGAAGAAGGCCGTTGGGAGGGGCTATCCTAAGGGATCATGGGATGTAGGTAATCTGAGAAAGTAAAGCAGAGGGATGCTGGGGATGGGAAGGTTTAAGGAGGGAGTGAGTCAGGGGTAGGGGAGAAGAGGAAGTGGGCAAAGGGTGACTAAGTCAAAGAGGGTTTTAAAAAGCTACATGGGAAACTCTGCAATCAAATTAAAAAATACATAATGTGGAGGTGGAGAGATGACTCATTGGTTAAAAGCACTTCCTGTTCTTTCAGGAGAGTCAAGTTCAGATTCTGACATCCGTGTTGGGTGGCTCATAAAAACCTGTAAATCAAGCTTCCAGGGATTGCATAGCCTCTTCTGGCCTCTGGGTGCAGTTGTACACAAGCGCCATGCACTCACACAAACACACACACACACACACACACACACACACACACACAAATGTATGCATGTGTATAATTTTCTTAAGAAGTAGTTTTGGAGGGAGATGGCTCTTCATGGCTGGAAAAAGCTGTGTCTAGAAGCTCTGGGTTAAGAAGCAAGACCCGAGTGCCAGGGATAGGATACCTCCATAGGACTGGTTAGTCAGGAGGACCTCAGACTCCCAAAACATTACAGGCTCTTACCATTCCTCTTGATTGCCCATTAGAACTAGATAAGTTTCCATTGCTGATACGCACACATATACTGTACATATATATGCATCAAATACATGTAGTCATATACAATATAAACATATATATGTACGCACACATATACATTATATATATACATGTATATACATCATATACCTATATACATATCTATATACACATGTACATCATGTACATATATATGTATACACATAGACATATATACACACATATACATTCTGCACGCCTTGGCAGCACTGATGTAGAGAGCTCCAATAGGAGCTGAGCTGGAAGCTTTCTCCCTGCTGAGTAACTTCTTTGTGCTGGAAGATGCTGAGCAGGCTGCTTGAGAGAAAAGCATCAACAGTCTTGTCTAGCCGTACACCTCACAAACAAGCCCAGTAGGCAGTTAAGATACGCCCGCTTGTGCAATAGCAGCAAGACTGTTATGGCGGTGACCAGCTGCTTTCTCATTGGATAAACCCACTCCACAGGAGAAAATCCATGCCTGGTACCATAAGCCTAGCCAAATTCTGGTGGAGGAGGTCACGGATCCTAAAAGGAAACAGGATAGTGTGGTTTAGCTAAATGAACATAGCATCAAACTGACTTCTAGATGTTTATGTTTTTATCTGTAGAAAGATGCTATTCTCAGCCTTAATTATGATTAACGTGGAAAAAGACGTCTCTTTCTGCAAATGGTATTGTTGACTCTTAGCTACCCAAGGTGCTGGGGAACTGAGGGCCAATGAGTGTATTATGGGTCTTAGGGAACACTGAAGAAGAGGGGATGAAAAGAATGTAAGAGCCAGAATCCAAGAATGAGGGATGTAAAATGCCATCTTCCTGCGAAAACAGCTCCATTGCCGTCATGAACTCATAGCAGCTATGGATGCTTGTGCTGAGTCAGCAGAACAGCCCATCAATAATCAGGCATGGATGAAAGAGGGGCTTAAAGGGCTGTACCCTCACCACTTAACTATATGTTAGTGATAGATTCAGAATGGAGTCATGGCCTTCAGTTGTGTGTATCCTCTGGTGACTGTACCACGCTCCAATCCACTGCTCACACAGGTGGCCCCAGGTAAAACTAATCAGGTCACAAAAACCAAACCAAAAGCCAGGAATCTGGGAAAGGAACCAGTCTTGGGAAGGGTTGGTAAAGATGCAAAGATCAGAAAGGGTGTGGCCAGAGAGGTCAGAACGTAGACCATGCCATATGTAACACCGTCAAAGAAAAATTAATAAGGTCAGGCAGTAGAAAAGGAAACACAAAGAAGGAAAGAAAAAGAACCCGTGGGTACAATTTGGGCATGCTTTAGGGTGCTATTCAAGCTGAACCACAAACTCAGGCCCCATTCTGATCTATAAAACTGGGAGATAGGCTATGCCTGATTCTCTTGTGAGGCTCACATAGATGGCGGGGGAGGGGTCAAGAGCAATGACAGGCCTCAGAAAGTGTAAAGTAATATTCAGAAGTGGAGAAGTCTTGTTATTATTAGGAGAAGGACTGTACCACACTGAACAAAGCCAACCGGCTGCTGTAGCAAAGAATGTTAGCACCAGGAAGTGGCGGGGGGGGGGGGGGGGGACTGGAATTCTGCTTCCGGCTCTGGGTCCAGCCCAGAGGCTCCTCCCTGGCTTGGGGGAAAAAAGATTGAGCCTTGCTGAAAGGCATCCTGCAGTCCCTTTTCCTGTCAGACGGACTCTGCTTTGTGTATGCACTTTTCTGTAGCGGTAAATTGCTAACTGTTCTGCTGGCGGGTGGGGAGAGAGAGAGAGAGGAGAGAGAGAGAGAGAGAGACAGAGAGAGAGAGAGAGAGAGAGAGTTTTTGATAAGCCCGTGATTAGCTTAATGGTTAGGTACTCCTAGACCTTCCCCTGCTAGCAGACACTCCCCTCCAGTATTTCTGAATTAACAGCTTTTAAAATCTAGATTTCATCTCTGCTACCCCAGACCCATTCAGGGAAGTAGCCCATGGCCACTTATCCTGATTCTCACGTGTCAGCGGGTCTTTAGAACTGGTCTCTCTTCTTCCCTGTCATAGCGATTCTCCTCCTTTCTCTCTCAGTTCCTAGCCTGTGCAAATCTAAAGGTCCAGCCATTGGCTGTTGGCATCTTTATTTCCCAATCAAAACCAATTGGGGGACAGGGAACAGCGTCTTACAACCAAACCTGGGAACTCCCATGTAGTTTGAGTATCCTTCAAATCAAGTCCCCAACACTTCTTTCCCTCTCCTATCTTGTTTTGCCCTTAGCATCTCTGTAACATTGCTTCTCAGTAGACTCTTGGCAGCCTGGTAGCTAACAGTCATTACACTTTTACCACCTCCTCCCATCCTTGATGTGATGTTCGCAATCTCCCCTAAATTCACAGTTGAAATCTAATCACCGATGTGACTATATTTAGACATAGGCCTTTTGGAAATGACCAGGTCATGGGGTAGACTTATAGAGATCCAGAGAGCTGTCTGCCTTCTACCATTCAAGAAAAGGTTGGTATCTCCAATAGGAAGCTAATCCTCACCAGACCCTTTACCTGCTGATGTCTTGATTTTGGACTTCCCAGTACCCAGAGCTATAAGAAATAGCTTGCTAAATCAATCAATCAAACAAACAAACAAATAAATGATTCATAATGATATTCTGCTGTATTAAAAGACAGGAGCGTGACATAATCGTCATTAGAGAGGCTCCACCCAGCAACTGGTGGAAACAGATGCAGAGACCCACAGCCCAGCATTAGGTGGAGCTCAGTGAATCCTGCTGTGGAAAAGGAGGAAGGATGGCAGGAGCCAGAGGGGTCAAGGACACCACAACAAAACCCACAGAATCAACAAGCCTGGACTCGCAGGGGCACACAGAGACTGAACTGACACTCAGGGAGCCTGCATGGGTCTAACCTAAGCCCCCTGCATATACATGATAGTTGTGTACGTTGATGTTTTTAAAGGGACTCCTACTACAGGGCACAGGGGCTGTTTTGATGTTTTGCCTGCTTTGGGGACCCCTTGTCTTCCTACTGGGTTACCTAGTAGGAAGTGTGAGGAGAGGTACCTAGTTTTACCGAAACTTGATAAGCCATGTTTGTTTGATGGGGAAGGGGGGAAGAGGGGTGACTGGGAGGAGAGGAAAGGGGAAACTGCAGTCAGGATATAATGTATGAGAGAGTAAATTAATTTAAAAAGTAAGAAAAAAAGGAACAAAATAACTCATTCAAAGAAAGAAAGAAAAGAAAGAAGGAACTTTCTGCTGTTTAAGACACAAAGTATATTTTTAGTTAGTAGACCAAACTAAGGATCTTTTCCTCAGACTATACGTCATAACTTAAGTTACTTTCTAAGCAGGTCTAAGAGATAGATGCTATTTTATCGGTTTCAACAGGGAAAATGGAGACACAGGGAAGTTAAGTAACTTGTGTGTAGCCTATACCTAGTAGGCCTAGGACTCAAATCCCAGTGGTCAGGCTGTTGATGATTTTAGCCACCAGAATAATTAATAAGATCAGGCCAGCAATGCCACCTCTGTACAGCAAACTCTCTATGCAGATGAATCCCTGATACCGGAGCAGAGTGCCTATGTGTGCCAGCTAACGTCAGCCCCAAGATCCACTGACAGTTCACAGACCTAATGGATTCAGGAAGAAGTCAGGCGGTTTGATTTCCCCAGGGTGTCCTATCTGCTATGAGGCCAAACTGTCTTATAGGGAGCAGAAACTGATAAAGGTTCTCAGAAACCGGTGCTGAAGTTGGAGGTTGATATTTCTGCAGACTGTATTTGGAATCAGTTTCTCTCATGTCTCTGTCAGCTAGGGAGGATAACCAGAGCACTCCAGTTTCCAGGGGCAAGCATCCCCGAGCTTCAAGAACTCTGGACCTCACTTCAGGAAAAGCTTTCAATCAAAGATGGCCCCAGGCTCGACGTGTGTGCTACTCTGACAGTTCCTGGGATCCATTCCCCTAGGTCCTAGAGTCTAGGATTTTTGGACAGCACATACTCTGAAGGTGACCTTTCCTTGCACAGAGTGTGATGTATCCCCACAAACTTTTGCTCTAAATGGTTTACAGATTTTCTGGGGTGATTGTTTCCTGTGCTCTAAGCTGGCAGGTGGTGAGAATGTTTGGTCTGGGAATTGTGAACAGCATTTACAGGAAAGCTTCTCAGATGGCCAGGATGACCCTGGCCATAGGTAACGGAATGCAGTCCGAGCAGGGTCAGGATAAAGAGAAGATGTGATTTATTCATCTGAATCTCTCTGGATAGGTTTTAGCTGAGGAGGGACATAGGGACACAACCGTCGCTAAAGACCCCTTTTCCTTTCTCCTCTGCTTCATCGTAAGTCTGGTTCATCCCAGAGAATCAGAGCTAAAAGTCTCAGGGAGAACACATCTTTCACCCCCAAGAGAAGTAAGAGCATCTACCCTAAGCTATTAAATGAAAGTCCTTGGGAAGCCAGATAGTGGTGGTGCACACCTTTAACCCCAGCACTCAGGAGGCAGATGCAGGTGATTTCTGTGTCAGGTACAGACTGGTCTGTGGAGTGTGTTCCAAGACAGTCAAGGTTACACAGAAAATCCTTGTCTGGAAAAAAAATCAAAAGGAAGGAAAGAAAGAAGGAAGGAAGGAAGGACGGAAGGAAGGAAGGAAGGAGGAGGGAAGAAAGGAAGAAAAGAGGAGG
>JANHMN010000021.1:15360857-15365857 GCA_030674055.1 Rhabdomys pumilio
AGAAAAGAGGAGGAAGGAAGGAGGAAGAAGGAAGGAAGGAAAGAAGGGAGGGAGAGAGGAAGGAAGAAAGGAAGGAAGGAAGGAAGGAAGGAAGGAAGGAAGGAAGGAAGGGAAGAAAGTCAGCTCACCTTTCAGGCTGGGTAGATGGATTAGTAGCTAAGAGAAAGACTGGACTTGCAGTGTGATTCCCAGTATCTGCATTAGGCAGCTCACAACTGCCTGTAACTCCAGCTCCAGAGGGATTCGATGCCTCTGGCCTCCAAGGGCTCTAGCACTTGTGTGTACATACCCCCACACATATACATAATTAAAAATAAAATAACTTTTTTAAAGAAAGAAAGCCTTGGGCCTCTGATTTAAACATATAGGATCAGTTGCCCAATCCTGAGCCAGCCACCAATGCTGTGGGACAGGAAATGGAAGCATAGGTTTAAATCAATCTAAGCTTACCCCAGGATCTGCAAACTAAAGCATGTTGTCCACTGTGGTGCTTCGCTCATCTGACTTTCTAATGAGGAGTTTTCTGAAGTCATTCGAAATACCAAACACGATCCAATGAGACAGTAAAGGAAAAGGCAACGACATTCTCTCAACCACTTATCAAAAGTTCGAGATGATTCTTGATACCTTCATTGTATAAGTGCCTAGCAGCCATAATATTTTCCATGGTTCGTGACAATGATATGTCTAGGATGACTTTAAATGTAAGGTATGAGAGAAAGAGAGAAGCCAAGAGTAACCGCATTGTTATATATCTCATCTCTACTCTTGCAGTCAAGGCCATTCTCCTTGTGACAGCCTCCATGGCCATACTCCAGAGATCTCAGGTGGACCCCCAGCAGCCATGCAAGAGTCAGGAGCAGTGGCACATATCCGTAACACCAGACCTGGGGGATGGAGACGGACGGAGCTCAGTGCTGGCCAACCTAGCAGAATCAAGGAGGCCCAGACTCAGTGAGAGACTTTGTCTCCAAAAAGCAAGGAACAACGTGGCTGATGAGGATTTCCTTTCTGTACATCTAGCCTCCACACACACAAGCATATGTGCCAGAATTCACATGTGCACATACCCACATAAACACACGAATACACCTACCCCACATATACACACACAAAAGAAACCAGCAGAAATAAAAAGAAATTCACAACAAGACATATAACTTTTATTACATCTATTTATTTGCATATGTGAGTGGGCATGCACACAGTACATGTATGCTGAGGTCAGAGGACAACTTTCTTTTACTTTTTTATTTTTTGGACGATTTATTTATTTTATATATGTGAGGCATCTGATCCCATTACAGATGGTTGTGAGCCACCATGTGCTTGTTAGGAATTGATCTCAGGACCTCTGGAAGAGCAGTCAGTGCTCTTAACCATTGAGCCATCTCTCCAGGGCCCAGAGGGCAACTTTTTGAGGTTAGTTCTTTTCTTCCACCAGGTGGGTTCCAGGGATCAAGATCAGGTCATCAGCCTTGCTGTCGAGCACCTTTATCTGCTGAGCCACCTCTCGGTCCCCAAAATGTATACTTAAATATGTAAACATTCGGGGCCTACGGATGTAGCTCAGTGAAAGAGCACATACTTACCACATGCAAGGCCCTGAGTTCTGTCCTTAGCACCAAGAAAACAAAACAACAAATAAATAAAAACCAGTTACAGCTACACTAGCCAACAAGAAGCATCACCATGACAGCCCCCATAAGAGGCACCTCTCTGCTGAAAACTTTCCCCATCTGGGCCGCCGCCTTCCTGTCTCTGACATGCACACAGAGCATCATGCAGGTCTCCTAATCTGTCTGCTGCTGCCTCATAGACTTCTGGGCTATTTGAGATTATGATGGGTGTGGCATTGCTTGGCATCTTTGCAAGCTCTCCCCTCCCATAAGTCTTCAGTGGTTTTTCTCCAGTGATCCTTTCTCACCGAGGCTGAGAAAAGAACAACAGATCTCCCTCTATCTCTGCTAAACCCGCATCCATCCCAACCTCCCATAAGTATGTATGGCTAGCGTGTGTTTTATATGCATAGATGTATGCATGTGTATAGGTGTATGTAGAGGACTGTTTCTGATGTTTTGATTTAATTGAGAATCTGCGTGTACTGACACTGGCTGGCCATTTCCCAGACTGGACCTAGGGTAGCAGGGGAAGGTTTAGGAGTGCCCAGTCTTTGAGGTAGCCAAGGCATTTTAAAATTAACTGGTGTGTGTGTGTGTGTGTGTGTGTGTGTGTGTGTGTGTGTGTGTGTGTGTGCATGTGTGTTCCAGCTTCTGCAGACAGCCTTCCCTGCCTTGCTCTCTACTTAGTTTTCTCTGGACCTCTCTGGTGTTAACCGTGTATTATTTATATTATCTTGTCTGCGTCTGCTCCATGAGGTCACAAATGTTTTCTGTTTGACCTGTACTGCATCCCTAAATGGGCACCTGACACAAGATGGCTATGCAGTGACGATTGGTTGAATGAAAGCAGTGGGTGAGGATATATAGGTTGGGAGATCTAACAAATGACCGACCTTACATGACTTTCAGTAGGGTCTATCCTGGTAAAGCTCACACCAGTGATAATACACAAGTCAAAGCTTTACTCAATCCACATAACCTGCTAAGCCTCACAGCTTGGCCTATGGAGCCTATACTGAGCATGCTCAGAACACAAAGCCCATTTTATAAGGAAGTGTTGAGCATTCCCTGTGACTTACCGAATGCGGAACTGAAAATGGAACATGTCACGGCTGCACGGCTACTGTGAAAATCAAAACACTTATAAATCAGAGCTTCTGGAATATGTCAGGGATCACATGGGTTTCAGACTTGCTTGGAACACCCTTCTCCTGACAAAGCCTCTGGTAGGCATGGCTGTTTTCCTTTGGACATGATTCTCCACCCTTACCCTTGCTTCTAGACTTCACATCTGGATTCTAGATTTAGTCTCCAGATAATACTGCATTGGCTTCCTGGAAGCAGTGATCTTTGTCCCCTTTCCTGCTCTCTACTGCGGTCCCTTGACCTCTATCCTCCAAACACTCCATAGCTGTGTTCCCAAAGACACTTCCCCTAATAGGCTCGTCAAATCCTCCAGGGACAGCACCTGTGCCCATGTTTTCAAGTCTCGTTCTTCACAGTGACATGTAATTCTTACAGCCTTCAGCATATCCTTGGGGGCATGCAACCTTCAGCGAGTTTAGATTGCTTAAGAGTTGGCAGTTAGTTATTCATCTCCAGTACCTTGTAATAAATTATCAATGAGATGCTTTTCTATATGAATCTATGTTAGTACAGTTCCTGGCACGCAGTGAGTGGCCAGTCCTTGGGACTGTCCCTACCAACACACACAGCTACACAAGGAAGACGAGTACTGAGCTTGCGTGGATGAAGGTTACACCATGTGAAGTGAGCGGAGTACTCTGAGAGCATGTGGTAGGTCTAGGTCCTTATTTCTCTCTGTGCCTCTTCCCATCTGTAGAAGGTGTCCCATGTTCTCTCCCTACACCCAAATTCTATAGCTATAGACACACTCCTGGACAAGCAGGTTGAGATTCCCACCCCAAGTACCTGTGTGTGGCTCCTTCCTGTGTCCATCACAAGAGCTTGTTACACTACATAAAAACATAGCCTCCAGTGGCAGAGAAGGTACTTAATGTTCTTCATGCTTAACTTGAACCAGTCTGGAGTGGAGCTGGTGGATAACATTCCAGGCCCACTGGCTCTTCCAGGGGCAATTCTGAGGCATGCTCTACCTGGTTTTCCAGAAAGTCTTTACTGGGATTTATTCTATTGGCAAGAACTAGAACGGCATACATCCATTTTTTTTGTTCGTTTGCTAACTTGCTTGTCCCTTCTTCCTGCTTGTGCTTCCTGGAATTGCTCTCCCAAGTGCTCAAGTCCTGGTTTGGGAAGGACCCACCATCATTCCACATCCCTGATGAAACAGCTATCTCATCAGTTGGTTTGATAAAGTCCCACAAACATCCTGTCCGAGCACATCTTTCCCATGGTCCATCATCATGAGTTTCCAGACAACAGACATACCAGTGCAAGAGACCCCAGAGGGAAGAATCCTTGGGTTATCTGCAGAATAATGATGGCATTTAGAGTTATTCTAGGCTTTTGTCTGTCCTTTCAGAAAATTTTCCTCAAGGAAATATTACATAATTTAATTTACATGATAGTTAATGTAATGTTACCATTTAAAAACAAGGGCCACTCTCACTCCCAGATGTGATCAAATTTATTGAACTTACTGAAGTGTAAGAACCCTTATGAAGGCTATCATGCTATGACTATGTGACTCTGTGTTCTGGTGCTGAATAAGTTCATCCAGGAAGCTGTCCTGAGTTTGCCAAGCCTGTTCCCTCTTCTCACTGAGCTCATAACTAGGTTACAAGCTTTGGCCTCCTGGCGTTTAAGGAATCAAAATGGAATGTCGATAGAATGGATGTATGCCGCCTTGATTTTACAAAATGGAACCATAAAGACTGCTGAAGACGTTCACAATCCATTAAAGCAAAAGAAGAATGCCTGTAGAGGTGACTCCAGTGATCAGAACTGCCTCTTCGATTTCAAAAGGTAGGGAGTGGGGACTGTCACATCAGCTTGAATGAGCCAGGTGGCAGAGCCTTGGGGATCGGACACCTGCTTAGCAGAGTTGTGGAGAAAGGACCAGCACCCTCAAAGGTCTGGAAGTCAAGATCTCTTCCTCACTGGATTTCAAAACTCTGGCTGATGGGAGCTAAAAAGTAAAGCAGAAAGCCAAAGAGAGTTCTGTCTGTACCTTAACATCTCATGGACTTCGCCTTGCTAGCATTTGAGTTTCTGGACTCCATCACATCATCCTCCATCTTACTTGTCCTTCCTAGAATGGAGCCACCTGTCTTACCTCTGCCCTTCGCATTTTAGAAGCACACAAGCTAGTTAGCTTTGTAGATTCCCCCGTGGAAAGAAATTTTAGACTTCAGACGTTAGAGTTGATGGGATGGATTAAAGTTCTCATGGTTATAC
>JANHMN010000021.1:15368357-15372560 GCA_030674055.1 Rhabdomys pumilio
AGCCCCTTTTATAGTGGGCCAGGCCTACCTACCTGACTGCTGCCAGGTAACTGTGGGGAGGAGCATACCTGGCTGTTGACACATAACTGTGGGGGTGGAGTTTAGACAGAATGCTAACAATATTAGCCCATTTATACTATTCTATGTCTTCCACATTGCTAATTACCTTTCCTCAGTTTCATGTGTCCAACTTTCTCAGAGTCCAGGCAGGAATCTTTTCCTGTGACTAACTATATCCCAGAGTTCCTCTCTCTCTGCTGGATATCCCACCTTCTAATCCTGCCTCAGCTTACTGGCCACCAGATTTCTACAGACAGGTAATGCTTCCACAAAGTAATAAGAGATTACCCTACATTTCACTTTATAATTGGACTTGCTGTGTGTGACAAGCACCATCAAGGAATATGATACCAAGTATCAATAACCCAAGAATAGATCAAATCTCAAGTGAGGCACAGCAAAATGATGTCTTCTGGACGTGGCCTGGCTGAGACACTCCTGCCACACTGCAGCTGTGCTTAACTCTGTAAGATCTGCATAAGATTGGGCCTGACAACATGTCATCATGGATGGTGGAGGGGCCCAAGAAGCCCCACCACTCCCTGAGGGTCTATTGATAGCTAACATTGCCTGAAGAGAAAATATCATTATCTTCAGTGATATATACATCACTGAATACATATATATATATATATATATATATATATATATATATATATACACACACACACACACACATATATACGCATATGTATACATATATACGTGTGTATATATACATATGTATATATATAGTGAAGAAACTATATTCAGTGATATATATGTGTATATATATACATATATATACACACACACACGTTATATGCATATATCCACACATGTGCACACACACATCTCACACACACATCTCACACATACACACACACATCTCACACACACACACACACACACACACACACACATCTCTCACACACACACATCTCACACACACACACATACACACATCTCACACACATGCATATATGTCCACACATGTGCATATACATTACACACACATTATATGCATATATATCCACACATGCACACACACACATCTCACACACACATCACACACACATACATCTCTCTCACACACATGCATATATATCCACATATGTGCACACATATTACACACACCCATATCACACACACACACACACACACATCCCCAATGGTAAATTGACCATGTTCCAGTAAATAACCCAAACCATGCTCATGCAGGTGACTCTGAGTAAACCCAGTAGGCCTCACACACACACAAAAGAAATGGAGCTAGAAGGGTGGATTGTCGGGAGGGAGAAGGATTTCTGCAAGAGGTGGGGGCCGGGAGAGGGGAATGGACTGAGAGTAATGACAAACAGGTATGAAGTGGTCAAAGGATAAAAGGAAAGTAAAAATTGAAAAAAAATCACAAGAAAAAGATCAAAATTCAGTATTTAGCATCTCTGGAGTGTCTAGCACTTTCACATCGTAAAGTGAAAAATACCAGGGAAGAGAGTTGTGAGTTAGAGCCCATCTCTACTATCCTTAAAATCAGGTCCTTCCTGGGTTTTGGTTTTTTTTTTTTTTTTGTTTTTTTTTTTTGTTTTTTTTTTTGACTAAAATCCCTATTCTTCAACGAATAATGGAGGTCATACGTGATACTACTTTGCCAGTGATTAGGACACCAGGGACACCACCCTCAGAAATTCTTTCCCTTGCTGTTGGGAGAGAAGTAAAGGAGAGACTATGAAGACGGCCATGGGTGGGCCCAGAACCGGAACCCTCCGTGCACACAGGCAAGCTAATACAGTTCCCTCACCTCAGAAAGTAATGACGTCGTCCTCAACTTGATATGCTTGACCTATAAAAAATGGTGACCTCGTGAAGGGTACGGTATTGAAAGAGCGAAGAAGGGAGGGGGGAAGGAATGAGAGGACTTTTACAGTAGAGACCTTGACAAACGGGACCCCGGCCGTGTGATCAAAGTCAACAACCACTGTCAGAAAACAAACCAAGCCAAACGTCACAAATCTATGAGACGATGCTGTGAAACAGAAGTTTACTTCTTTCTGCGTTTTCTCCCCAAACTGTAGCCAAGCGTAATCTGCATCCAGGTCTTTGCGAATACACTTACACTTTGTGAATGACACTAACACAATGGAATCAACTGCGTGTCTTAATTAGGTACCTACTGCTATGATAAAACACCATGATCAATAGTCACTTGGGGACAAAAGAGTTTCTTTGGCTTACAGGTTATAGTTCAATAAAGAGGAAAACAAGGCAGAAACTCAAATCAGGAACCTGTGGGCAGAAAGGTAAGCACCAGCCGTGGAGGGACAATGCTTACTGGCCTGCTCCACTAGCTTACTCAGCTTGCTTTCTTATGCCACCCAAGACTACCTGCCTAGAGGTGGCACCCTCCACAGTGAGCTGGCCCCTCCCACGTCAGTCATTAATTAAGAAAATACCCTACAAACTTATCTACTGGCCAATCTGATGGAGGTGTTTTCTCAGTTTGAAGTTTCCTCTTTCCGAGTGTCTCTGGCTTGTGTCAACTTGCATATAGCTAACCAACGCACCATTTCCTCAGAATGTGTTCTTGTCATTAAGTGACACAAGCAATCGAAATGTGTCGTTTCTAAAGGCTGGAACATCCCAAATCAAGGTGCTGTCAGCACTATACTTCCTGAGAACTCTGCAGGGAATTCCCTCCCTGCTTCCTGCTACAGTCTGATGGGAGGCCTTGATTTGAAGCTATATGCCTCCTGGCTTTGTCATTATTTTCTCCCCGAGTGTCAATGTTTGATGGTTTTTTTTTTTATTTCATAGCTGTCTCCTTATGAAGCCACCAGTAATACTGGATTAAGGGTCCATTCTTGCCCAAAGTGATCTAATATTAACTATAATCTATAATCACCCTGTGTCCAAATAAGGTCATATTTGAAAGTACCAGTGGACAGTAGGTTACTGCTACCTTTTTTTTAATTGCTTTTTGTTTGGCGGGGGAGGGGGGATGGGGGTGGGGGGGTGAGACAGTGTTTCTCTGTGTAGCCCTGGCTGTCCTGAAACTCACTCTGTAGACCAGACTGGCATCAAACTCAGAGATTCACCCTGCTCTGCCTCCTGAGTGCTGGGATTAAACACGGTGTGCACCACAACTGCCCAGTTTCCTGTGCCTTTGGTGGTGGTGGTGGTGGGGATTCAACTCACATGGAAAGGATTTCCTTGAAGCAGTTATGTATTAAATGCATTGTCATTTAAATGGGAACAGAACAGTAAGCCAAAGGGCTAGCTAAAGGCAGAGGTTTCCAGAGAGGTTTCTCTGAGGGTGACACTGAAGGAAGACAAGGAACTAACACAGAAGGACTAAGGAGAAGTTTGTCATCGACCCATGGAAGATTCACCACAGAAACAACTTAGGAAATGAGAGAAGGAACAAGGTCACCTGGATGTCACACTAGTAATTCCAATATCCTCAAACAGTGTGAGCGAAGGAAAATTCACCAACAGCACTGAGTCTGTCAAGGAAGGAAAGCTGTGGATTGTTCTCTAGTTCTCCTGTTGTTTAAGGAGCTGTTTGTTCAGACTGTTATATGTGGGGGAGGGGGAGGGAGGAGAACAAGGAGGAAGGGGGAAGGAGGAGGAGGGGGAGGAGGAGGAGAGGGAGGAGGGGGAGGAAGGGGAGGAGGAGGAAGAGAAGGAAGAGGAGAAGGAGGGAAGGACGAGAGGGAGGAGAAGGAGGGGGAAGAAGGGGAGGAGGAAGAAGAGGAGGAGGAGGGGAGGAGGAGGGAGAGGGAAAAGGAGGTGGAGGAAGGGGAAGGAGGAGGAAAGGGAAGAGGAGGAGGGGGAGAAGGAGAAGGGGAGGAAGGGGAAGAGGAGAAAGGGGAGGAAGGGGAGGAGGAAGAGAAGGAGGAGGAAGAGAAGGAGGAGAGGAGGAGGGGAGGAGGAATGGGAGAAGGGGAGGAGGGGAGGAGGAGGGGAAGAAGGGGAGGAGGGGAGGAGGAGGGGAAGAAGGAGGAAGATGAGGGGGAGAGGAAGGAAGAGGAGGAAGAGGAGGAAGAGGAAGAGGAGGAGGAGGGGAGGAGGGGGAGGAGGAGAAGGAAGAAGAAGAAGAGGAAGAGGAGAGGAGGAGGAGGAGGAGGAGGAAGAGGAGGGGGAGGGGAAGGAGGAGGAGGAAGA
>JANHMN010000021.1:15372660-15390341 GCA_030674055.1 Rhabdomys pumilio
GGAGGAGGAGGAGGGGAGGAGAAGGAGGAGGAGGAGGAGGAGGAGGAGGAGGAGGAGGAGGAGGAGGAGGGTTGTTTAGTCTTTGCAGTGGCATGTTGGGGGAAGCCAGATCTCATCTGTGTTCTCTTCCCTGTGGCAGTTGGCAGCCCCCGGAAGAGGTAAGTA
This sequence comes from Rhabdomys pumilio, assembly GCA_030674055.1. Classification (NCBI taxonomy): domain Eukaryota; kingdom Metazoa; phylum Chordata; class Mammalia; order Rodentia; family Muridae; genus Rhabdomys; species Rhabdomys pumilio. Next base: position 15,372,826 of record JANHMN010000021.1, read on the forward strand.
CAACACAGATGTCTGAGAACTTGTGTTTGCCTGCACATCTGAGTAAGTGAGTCTCCATCAGAGCCCTGCCTTCAGTCCATGACTGCTGGGGTCCCTGTGAACTTTCAGCGGGACACATTTTAACAAGACATTCTCTGAATATGCTTTTGGATCCACTTACCCCATTGCTGAAAAAAGAGAAGAAAAAGAAAGTCTCTTACACGTCCAAGAGATATCCCAGCAGTTAAGAGTGCCCAGGGGACCCAGGTTTGATTCCCAGCACCCACCTGGAAGCTAATAACAGTCTGTAACTCCAGTTCCAGGTTCTCTTCTGACCTCTGAGAGCACCAGGCTCACAAGTGGTATGCAGATATACATTCGAGCAAAATACCTACACCATATATATTCTCCAAACTATTTTAAAGTGATTTAAGAGCAGAGCCCTGGGCAGGTTGCGCAGTGGTTAGGTGTGGTGGGAAGCGGCCCTTCCTTTTCAGGGACAATGTGTCCCACCCTATGCCGGATGGTGGCATTTCATAGCTCAGCCTCCCAATGTCACCCCCTGGCCTTCATTTCCCATGTCACCTCAGGTCAGAGAGGCCCAAGCCAACAAAGGTGACTCCACCGCCCCTCAGGAAGTGAATACTGTGAGAAGGATTTGCCGCCCAGTGCACATCCCTGAGGCGCTGTCTGTCCACTGGGCCAGGGCTGCTTCCGGACCAGCATCCAGGTCTGCTGTGAGGCCAGGTGGTGTTGGCGTTGGCCGACTTACCCTCTCTCCATCACTTTTTCCAGGAAGGGGTGGCCAGGGATGGTGGTAGGTGGGGACGTGGTTGGCAATGAATGTTGGGTTTTTTTGAGCTGAAGCCAATGTATTGTGTGTGTTTGGGGTTCTGGCAGCCTGCCTCCACCTAGGGAGACACGAACAAGACCGGCCACCCCAGCCTCGGGAGGGTGATTTTGCATTTGTCAGGGTAGATAGGCACAGTATAGTTATCAACCCGGAGTCAAGTCTTTCTATCTCTTCACATCCTTAAGCAAACGGAGTGGTACTGAACGTGGGCTGGATGAGACAAACTGGTGCTCTTTAACCCTTTCTTTTTTGTGTACGTATCTCTGGGTGCTCCTGAGGTGCGCATGCGCGCTACCAAGCAGGCATGAAGAGGTGAGTGCCGAGTGCCAAGTGCCTTCCTCATTCACTTTCTACCTACCTACCTACCTTTTTTTTTTTTTTTTTGAGACAGAATCTCACTCAGACCTTGATTCAGCTATACGGTCTGGCCAGCAAGCCCCAGGGATCCTCATGTCTCTGTCGCCTTCGTGCTGGGATTACAGCATGCACGGTTTTGCCAGGCTTTTTGTACTTCCTCTGGGTATAAAACTCAGGTCCCAGGGCTTAATCAGCAAGCAATTTGAGCCCCTTCCTCAGCTGCTTTATTCAGGAGTGAGATGCCAACAGGCCCTTCCTTTCTGCAGAGCACTACCTGAGTATTAAGTATTTACTGAGACCATGGTTGTCTACCTGCAGCCAATGGACTATAACCCAGCTGGGTAGAGTTTCTAGCTATTTACCAAATCGTTGTGGTCTGACTTCTTCCTCTCAGAACTTGCCTTTGTCTGAAAAAGCCCAGAACAAAAGAGGGAGGAAATGGTAAAATCAGAATGGCCAACCTTTGATTAACTGCCTGAAAAGTTTTCTAACAGGATCCAGGCCCTCCAGCCCCAAAGTCGGCTTAAGGAGTCAGGTTACCAGAACTGAGTTGAGCTTAGCACCTTTCTGACCTGGAGTGGATTGCAGCTTGTTTTCATCTGGAAGGTTCCATGAGGCAGGCTTTTTGCCTCTGTGTGTGTCTTATTGAAGAAGTTACTGCTGCCACCAGGATGGATACCCGCAAACCAAACCCGGTTCGTGGCCATCGTGACAAAGTTGAGATTATATTTGGGAGGCTGAATATGCTACCTGGGGCTGGTGAAACAGCGTCAGGAGAGACCATTTCTCCTAATTCACAACCTTGGCAGAACCCGAAAATCCAACAGCCAGAATTTCAGAGAATCCCTTGTGGGGATGCCAGCCTTGACAAATCAAAAACTCAGAATGCTCCGTGAAGTTGGAATTCTAAATAGAGGTTGGCCAGTCTTAGTATAGTTAGCATTCTGAATATTGCATGGGATTCAGTTCATGCTTTAAAAATATTTGTTCTTCTCTGCACGCTGTTGGTGGGGATGTAAATTGATACAGTCATTATGAAAAGTCGTATAAAAATTTGCTCAAAAAATTCAAGCGATAGCTATCACGTTGTTATGGATGAAATGTGTTTGCTTCATAATACCCATTGAAATGCAATTTTTTTTTGTAGTGGTATTAGGAGATGGGGGGATGGGGGGGAGAGAGACTACGGTTAGGTAGTAAGAGTTCTTCATCACGGTGGGATGAAGGATCATATATATATATATATATATATATATATATATATATTCCTTGAGGCAGTGGGGTTTGCTCTTTGAGGCAGTGATGTTTGCTCTTTTCTGCTCTCCTGCCACTGGGAGGCACAGAACTCATCCCTTTGTCACCAGCACAAGGACACAGTGATGGTACTGGAGTTGTCAACCCTAACACCTACTTTTACCCACTCACCCACCCTCAATATGCCAATTAAAGCACAAGTAGTGGTATAAAGTTAAAAAAAAAAAAAAAAAGGAGATTGATCCAATATGGCCATACTAAGAGAAAACACCAATGAAACCTAATGACCTCCCCCAAGCCTATCTTTGGGGCCCAGGAAAGATTTAGGTTTAAACAGGGGGCACGAAGTATGCGTAACTAAACAATCCTGGTCAACCCTGCCCACAGCTACCTACTTGTCTCAGCCTGTCTCCATCTTGAAGTTGGTTCAACACGTTGTCAAATCTGTGTGAATTCCCTTCCTGGTAGACAAGATTCTCCTCTAGCTGTCAGGGGAATTCAGCCTTTCCTCTTCCCAGGGTGCGATTCCTAGGGAAATTCCAATTCCTTGGTGTATAGCAACTCAAGAGCCAGGCAGCCCAAAGGTAAGGATGCACATGTCTCTCTGTAGAATTTTGTCACCACTTCCAGGAGGGTTACAGCAAGAAGATTCTACTCCGGACTGAAGAGACGGATCTGTCAGGAAAATGTTGGCTGCACAAGCATGAGGAGTTGAATTTGGATGCCTGTACCCATCCAAACTCAAGGGATAGGTGATAGAGACAGGAGAGTTGGCCATAAGTTCCTGGACAGTGGCAAAAACAAGAGACTGGTGGTGGCACACACCTTTAATCCCAGCACTTGGGAGGCAGAGGCAGGTGGATTTCTGAGTTCGAGGCCAGCCTGGTCTATAGAGTGAGTTCCAGGACACCCAGGGCTGCACAGAGAAACCCTGTCTTGAAAAACAAAAACAAAAAACAAACAAACAAAAAAAAAACCAAAAAAAAACCAACCAACCAAACAAACAAACAAAAAAAACAAGAGACCTACCATGTCTCAAAAACAAAGTGGAAAGAAAGAACCCACTCCTGGAAAGTTATGGAAAGTTGTCCTCTGACCTCTATACTTGAACTATGACCTGCACCAATACTAACACACACACATACACACACACACACACACACACACACACACACACACACACACACGAGAGAGACAGAGACAGAGACAGAGACAGACAGAACAGAGAAGAGAGAATAAATAAATAATTTTAAAGAAAAAAAGCCAGGACTGGAGAGATGATCCTATGCTTAGGAACACTGGCTGCTCTTTCAGAGGACTAGGGTTCAATTCCCAGCACGCACATAGCAGCTCACAACTTTGAATCTGTGAGTCCAGTTCCAGGAGATCTGACGCCCTCTTCTGGCCTCCTCAGGCACACGGCATGCACATGGTTGACACATAGACATGAAGGCAAAGCACCCACACATAAACAACAAATAGATAATTAGATTTAAATTTTTAAAAGAGAGAGAGAGAGAGAGACAAGTTCTGGTGAGATGGCTCAGTGGTTAAGAGCACTGACTGCTCTTCCAGAGGTCATGAGTTCAAATCCCAGCAACTACATGATGGCTCACAACTATTCGTAATGAGATCTGATGCCCTCGTATGGGTGTCTGAAGACAGCTACAGTGTACTTACATATAATAAATAAATAAATTAAAAAAAAAACCCAAACTTTGGGCTGGAGTGAGCAGGGCCTGGAGCAAGCAGAGCCAGAGCAAGACAGAGAAGGAAAGGGTTAAAAAGGGAGGAGAGAGAGAAAGAGAGAGGCAGACAGACAGACAGAGAAGAAATAAATTGAACTCACTAAGGCAGAGTGTTGGCATGGGGCTGGATCTGAGATGCTGTAAGTCAATGCACACATTTTGGTTGGACAGGCGGGATGTGTGTTAAAGATCTATTGTGCAACGTGGTGACTAATCGCCGTGATCACCAGTGTGCTGTGCGCTTCAAAGCGCTCAGAGTGGATTGAGACCATTCTTACCACAGAGACAGCTAGGTGGACTGACCCAGCTGTTAACTAGCTGGATTCGCCCATTCACTATGCATACTTATTCCAAAACATTTTGTCAAATGCCATAAAAAAATATGTCATCTTGTCAATTTCAAAGACAGACCATGGGGCTGGAAAGATGGTCACGTGGTTAAGAGCACTGACTGCGCCTCCAAAGGACCTGGGCAGTCACACAGCTGCTTATAATCATCCATAACTCCAGTCCCAGGGGATCTGACACTTCCTTCTGGCCTCCTCCAGCACCAGGCATACATGCGATGCACAGGCACACATGCAGACAAAATACCCATGCACAGGAACAAAAAAACTAATTAAGAAAATAGTTTTGACATATTTACTCTTTATCTGAAATTCGACTTTAACACAACATCTTGTCTTTACTCTGATAATCCTAGTTGGAGAACAGATGCTTCCAGAAACTTCTACAGAGGATGGAAGTAAAAGGGGTCCTAAGCTAATGCCCTTTCCTATAAGATATATAATTAACTCTGGGGGCCTCACCGTTGAAACTGCTGTTTCCCTTGTTTTCTTTCTCATTGGCTGTACCAGTTCCCGTGCTCCGCCACTATGCTATGTCCTAGCCCTGAGCCGTTCACTCCATCTGTAAGGCTGGAGACCTCAAGGCACCCACTGGACCGGGAGATAATGGGCGCCTCCCCAAAGACACTTTACGTTGCCAATCCGAGTAGCTAATTGAGGCCAAGGGAACCCTCACAGAAAGAAGTCATGTTGTGCTGTAATAACTAAGCCTCCAAGCCCCTTTAGTTCCATGGCAGCCCAGTGACTCACTGGTGAAGCATGGCCGATCTCCACAGCCCACAGGGTGCAGAATAGTTGACGTGGTGAACAGCTCAGCTTGTGTGCCCTTCCGCCCCCTTGTCTCTACACCAGGGCTGTGAGGAGACAAACCCAAGCAGCCTGTCATTTCCTCATTCCCCCGTGTAGAGTGTTTATTTCCCCGAACCTGTTTGTCTGTGATCTGGGCCAGTATTTGGTGAGGGAGAGTAATTTCACAGAGATGAAACCCACGTACAATTAATCACCTCTAAGTGAACAAGTTAGCTCAGCGTAACTTCCTGTCACCGTTCTCTTTCTCATGTTCCATTGCCTCCTAAGAAAACCCCTCGGCCACTAAGCAGCCAGCCCCCAACAATGTGTGCCCGGTGTCTTCACAAATGGTGGGTGTAGGTTCTGTGGGTCTGAAGTGAGGTCAAGGAAACAGGGAACCTCGGGATGAAATCAATGGACTTTTTTTTTTTTGTTGGTTCATAATATTGAAGGCTATGCAGCCAAAGAGCTCCAGAAAGACGATTACGAGAGTGACCCTAATTTACAAAGGAGGTCACATTGTGTATCGGAGCTTGCCAGGGACAGTACAGTAGCCACTGGGCTGTGACTATGTTGGCGAGCATGAGAGGGTATGCTGTAGGGTGTGACATTTCTCCCAGGGCACATTCTTGAGGAATATAGTAAGAGGAGATATGTCAAAAACCCACTTTTAATTGACCTTGAGTTTCTGGGTTCAGAAGAAGTCAATGAGTCACTGTGGGGAGGTGCCGGTCTTTCTCCCTGTCCAGCAAGTGCCTTGAGGTTTCCTGCCTTGCAGATGGAGTCAATTTCTTCTTAAAGGAGCCCTTGGCTTTCTTTTAACAGCAGGAACCGACTTTCCTTGGTGTGTGTAAAATCTAGTACAGCCACATTTTCAGAGACCACCATCACTTCCTGCAGGGCCCTGCTTAAAGCAACTATTATCCCATTGGTTTCAGCTTCCCGACGTCTTTCCTGCCAACTGGAATCATCACAAAGCCAGCAGCTTCTGAGTGGGGAACAAGCTTGCAAGGCTAACCCTGCTTTGTTCAAAATTTGGACTTCAACCATGGAGATACTTTGCAAGGGACATATTAAAAAGGAGCAAACCGAGAAGGCAGCCTGCTGGGGACAGCTGGAGCTGCTGGGACTGCTCAGAGCTGAACTGTCATCCTTCATTGAGCAGACCCCTGATAAAAGTGCAGGCCTCATGGTGGGAGATGCAAGAGGTAACATCTGGCCTGTAGGTGTCATGTATGAGGTGCCAGGCACTATTCTTGGTGTTGCACCCACGGTTAATTACCCAAGTGTGACAGCTCTAATATTTTATGACTTATGGGCTTTGTGCCCAGGGTGGGGATTGTCCATGATGGGGTTTGACCTGCACCCCTGACCCCTGACCCCAACAACAAGAGAAATAGAGCTTCCTCTTCTAGTTTCTGCCATGCGCAGTCTCTGTGGGATACAAAGAAGTTCCAAAAGGAGCAGAGGATGAAGAGACACACACCTATCTCTTATGCACACTGCACACACAACTATCTTAAACCTGTCTTAGCATATCCGTGCTCCATGAGGTGAAAGCTACCGTCTACTCTGCCGAGGCCTGTGGACATCTTGCTTAGGTATCAGCCAAGATACAGTAATCACATAGGGACTCTGAATAAATGTATCTCCACCAGGCAGCTGCAAACCCTAACACCAATGCTCAAAGACATAGTTGGGGGTGCTCTGAATAAAGATGGAGGAATCTTGGTGGAGGGGGAGCTTGAAGGTGAGTGTGTATTTAATCCTTTGACACTGTGATATGAAGATGCCACCCCAAAAGTTTGTGTTTGATAAACACACAACTGAGGTTTTAAAAGTTAGGGTGGGAAGAGTCTCATAATCTCTTAAGTGTATTTTTGTTGGGTCACATTCATAGTTACCCATGGCACCATGCAATCTTCAGGCTGCAGGTTGAGCATGCCCTGGAATGCCAATATAATGCTACTGCCATCTTAGTTGGTAAATTTTTAACTTTTGGGGATGGGGGTGGGGGTGGGGGTGGGAGAGAATAAGCTTACACACAGAAGTCCAGGCTGACCACACACTCACTACATAGCCCAGGATGGCCTCAAATTTGTGGTCATACTCCTGACTCAGCCTCCAAAGTGCTAGGATTACAGGCACGAGCCATCATTGCTGGCTTAATAAAGCTAAATAGTGGAGGCTGCACCATCTCACCTTGTGTCCGTTTTCAATCAGGTTGTAGAAGGTATGTTACATGTGTGTACATGTGAGCCGGCATGTCTGCATATGTGCCAGCATGTGGGAATCCATTCTTCCAGGAAGAGCTAAACAGCTGTATGTGAAAAAGTTACTGCTAAAGGGGCAGGTGGAGTCACCACAGGGCACAGAAGTGAGATGATAAGGGGCTGCTAGTTTTAATACTGCTTCCGGGAGACGCTTCCGGAAGAGTGAGGAGGTAAATTAGCTATAGTGAATGATCTGAGATGAGTCCAGAAGTAGGAGGCAGCTGCTGGCAGGAAGTAAAGGGAGGCTCACTGTTACCTGGTCCTTTCATAGTAGACAGGCAAAAAAAGGAGATGAAAGCAAAGGGGGTTGTTTGCCCTTGCTACCTGGAGTAGACATGCTTTCATTTCAAGATCATCTAAAGAGCTTTCTGGCTTCACAAACCAGTGAATATGAACTTTGGGGAGTTCCTTGGCAATATACCTGGGCAGGGCTAGGATGAGGCTATAGTAGAAGCAGTGGAGAAAGCACTGTGTTAACGACTGGGCTTAGGTTTGCTTCTATTTCTAATAACTTCAAAATAGTCACGAAAGTGATGCTTCATGGACACTAGAGGGCGCCATTGACACACAAATGGTGCTTTCAGGCCCATGCCAGTTTATCCCCACTGCAGAGGACACCCCACATAACTTGCTACTGTCCTAACTTCTTGAAAGTTGAGCCTCTTATTCAACTTCACATCAGCTCAGTGGGATCGTTCTAGTCTTGAAGCAGGAAGCTCAGCAGGGGCCAATAGCTGCAGGTTTTCCCAACAGACCTCACCTTCTAAAAACCCCTCAACATCAACGAAAGCAGAGTGACACCTCAGATTCCAATTTCCTTGTGGGGGATTGTGTCAGAAGTGGAGGGGGGCAGGCTTGAGAGATGGCTCAGCAGTTAAGAGTACTGACTGCTCTCCCAGAGGACCTGGGTTCAATTCTAGGCGCCCACGTAGAGGCTCACACCTGTTTGTAACTCCAGTTCCAGGGCTTCTGACACACTCACACAGGCATAGATTCGGGCAAAGCAACAATGAACATAGAGGAGGTTGAGGGGGAGAAAAAGGAGAGGAGGAGGAAGAAGAGGAGGAGGGAGGGAGGGAGGGAAGCTACATGAGGTTTACAAAGGAGTTGTGCTTTGCTAGAGAGAGAAGCAGATCATTGGAGACTCTCTAAATGCCTGAAATGATATGGAAATTTACAGTTTTGTTAATAAGAGATCTTAAAGCTAAGATCAGTGCAAAGCTTGTGAATCTAATGGCTCTGAAAGTCAAAGATTCAGGTCTCATTCAACAGGTCAACTTGGACCTGGCTATAGTCCCTTCATGGTCACAGGACATGTCATTGTTCTAGAGTGACAGAGAAACCTTAGGGGGAACACTCCCTCTCTCTCTCTCCCTCTCTCCCTCCCTCCCAGCTTCCCTGAATGTGTGTCTGTGTGAGTATACGAGTGTGTGCATGTACATGCATGTGTCTGTGTTCGTGCATTTGTGTGCACGTGCCTATGCATGTGTATGTGTGTGTGCATGCACTAGCACAGAAAAAAAACTCTCCCAGAAAAGTACTTCATATAAAAATATAATTTAAAGTAATTTTAAAAACCCCAAAACCAATGTTTTAAAAAAAAAAAAAAACATTTATTTTCTTCATGTGAAGCCGCCTTGCTGTGTGTGAGGTTCCACTGTGCTCATCTGGCATTGTCAGAAGTCACGGGCTCGTTTAGACTTGGATTGCCAATGACACCTCCCAGTTCACAAAAGTGGATTCTAGGGAAAGTAAACAACCAGAGAAGAAGAAGAAGAAGATGAAGATGAAGAAGAGGAAGAGGAAGAGGAAGAGGAAGAGGAAGAAGAAGAAGAAGAAGAGGAAGAGGAAGAGGAAGAGGAGGAGGAGGAGGAGGAGGAGGAGGAGGAGGAGGAGGAGGAGGAGAGGAAGAGGAAGAGGAGGAAGAGGAAGAGGAGGAGGAGGAAGAGGAAGAGGAAGAGGAGGGAGGGGGAGGGGGAGGGGAGGGAGAAGGGGAGGGGGAGGGAGAAGGGGAGGGGGAGGGAGAAGGGGAGGGGGAGGGAGAAGGGAAGGGAGAGGAGGAGGACGGGGAGGAAGAGGAGGAGGATGGGGAGGAAGAGGAGGAGGAGGAGGAGGAGGGAGGGGAGGGGGAGGAGGAGGGGGAGGAGGAAAACAGGCACTGGCCATGAGACTTAGTATTTCCAATTTCCCACCAGGCAAAACCTATATTTACCAAGCCATGTCTTATAACCAGAGAGGCTGGGAATTGCTGTCTGTATCAGAGCATACAGACAAGCAGGCACAGTTTCTCTCTAAGTCAAGTATTGACACAATCAGTCAACAAAAGTTAGTTGAGAGATAGAGATAGAGAGAGAGAGAGAGAGAGAGAGAGAGAGAGAGCTTTTTGTTTCGTTCCATAAACAGAGTGGCATCTACACCATGCTAGGTGTGATATGAAGCATACACAGGGATGTGTGCACATTGCATGAAAATCCTGTGTCACCTGCCTCTGCCTTTCCAGTGCTGGGATTAAAGGTACACACCGCCACACCTGGCTCGACTTTCCATTAATTAGTGGAAGTCCATTATTTTTATAGAACCTGTAACTGAGTAAGAATAGCCTACATCCCCTAGTCTCCCTAATGGTTTCTGAGAGTTCAAAGCCAGCCTGGTCTACAAAGAGGGTTCCAGGACAGCCAGGGTTGTACACAGAGAAACCCTGTCTCAAAAAACCAACAAAATAAATAATAAAAGAAAGAAAAAAGAGAAGATGAAAATCAGGGAACAGTTGGGAATCTCCACCATGTTCTTCGCAGCTTAGATTTCTCCCAAGGCTGTTTTGATAATTAAATGTAATGTACGGCAAGGAACAGAACCAACCATGTACAGCACCAAAGTATTCATGCAGAGTGGTCTATGCTGCTACAGAATGTGCCTCTCTTCTCCCTCGGAACCTCTGTGCTTACGTAAAGCAGGAGCCAGAATGATCTAAGGATGGCAAAGGTTCCTTCCATTGCGTGTTTACAGTCAAGGTTCAGCTGTCTTAAAGATGCAAAAATAGGGTGAACTATCTGTTACCCAGAGAAGTTCAGACCCTCCAAAAGATCTGGGAAAAATGAGTGATTTCAATGCAATAGCCTCTTTGTCAGCATCAAGAGGCTTATCTTGAGAGAAGGAAAAAAAGAAGAGAAACTGAAGAAAGAACGAAGGGAGGCAGAGGCAGGCGGATCTCTGTGAATTCAAGGCCAGCCTGGTCTACAGAGCAGGTACTGCCACTTGCCTTGACATTGTCAGAACACGTGAATCCATGATACTGTTACATGATGGTTTTCTTCAGCTTTCTCGGTTGATGGCCAATACAGGTAATCCTGGGAAAGCCAATCAAAGATTAAGAACTTAGCAGGGCGGGACACAAAGAGAATAACTCAGAGAAAGAACATTGTCAGGAGGTTTGCAACATCAAGGATTAGGTTGACAGGTGGGTACTAGGACTGACTCTGATGGTCCATATATGGATGTCCTAATCCTCAGTCTGATAGGACCTTCTGGGAAATCTTGAGACTTAACTGAAGTCATAGGCGTAACCTAAGCCCCTAGAGCTGGGCTCTCACAGAAAAGAAAACCTGGAGATGATCTCTCTCTCTCTCTCTCTCTCTCTCTCTCTCTCTCTCTCTCTCTCTCTTTTCATCTTTCTTTCTTTTCAGCTAGCACTTTGAACACGGATATTATTTTGTTACTTAACACAAACTAGAGTCATCTGGGAAAAAGAATCTCCACTGAGAAAATGCCTCCATCAGATTGACTTGTGGACACGTCTGTGGGCTAGCCTTTTCTCAGTTAGTGATTGATGTGGGAGAGCCTAGTTCACTGCAGGTGGTGCCACCTCTGAGTAAGAGGACCTGCGCTTCAGTTTCTGCCTCTAGCTTCCTGCCTTGGGTTCTTGCCTTGACTTCCCTTCATGATGGACATTAGACTATAAGTAGAAATAAGCCCTTTCCTCTTGGCAGGCTGCTTTGGGGCATGAGGTTTTATCACAGCTATAGAAAGCAAACTAGGACAATGGACTTCCGACCTCAAGCACTGAGAGAAAAGATGTTTTTTCACTGAGAGAAAATGTCACTTGGTCTGCTGTTTTGTCACTGAAGCCTAAGGAGAGTAGTATGTATTAGATGGAAGAAAGGGGGAACTGTGACAGGAAAGAGCAGGCAGAGAGACCGGATTGAGAGGGGCGTGGCCTGGAGTGAGAGGGGCGTGGCCTGGAGTGAGAGGGGCGTGGCCTGGAGGGTCAGTTCCCTTCACCTTGTGTTCTGTGCTTCATGAGCAAACACCCTGTTCGTAGTTTAGCTCAGTCCTTGCAAATGAGACTCTACTGCCATCTAGTGGCAATGTAGTTAACTCATTCATTCATTCATTCATTCATTTATTCATTCATTTATTCATGGACCAGGCATTCTGGGTTTTGTTTGTTTGTTTGTTTGTTTTGGTTTTGGTTTGTTTTGGTTTGTTTTGGTTTGGTTCTTTCGAGACAGGGTTTCTCTGTGTAGCCCTGGCTGTCCTGGAACTCACTCTGTAGAGCAGGCTGGCCTCGAACTCAGAAATCCGCCTGCCCCTGCCTCCCAAGTGCAGGGATTAAAGGCGTGCGCCACCACTGCCCGGCAAGGCATTCTGTTTAGTGATATTGGTGAACATGGATTAACGCCCTTTAACTTTTTTGTTGAGTATTGCTACTTTCTCCTCCTACCCCCCCCCTCCCCCATCTCTTTCTTTCAGACAAGAACTCACTGAAATCCAGAATGGCTTGGAATTTACAATGCCAGCTTCTCAGATGCTGGGATTACAGGCATGGGCTCCGGCATGCTTTGCGTAGGGAAATTATTCAAGCTTTATTACAACTCTCTGGCATAAGTACTAGTACTTCTATTTCACAGAGGAGAAAACCGAGATCCTGAGACGTTAACAAGCCAGCCCATTGACAAGCCAACTGATGCAGAGCCAGTCAGCCGGAGGCTCCGACCTTCACCAGGGAGCCTGGCTTAGGGGCTCTACAAACATGCTCTTTGCCACTGAGCCTATTAGAAGTTCTTCTTAATGCAAACTAGCTGCTTTAAAGGAGTCATGTACAAAACAGAGATGGAAAGTGGCAGTGTAACATAACATGTCCTTCTTTTAGATTCCGGCTCGGATTCACCGTCAAGAGCTAATGGAGGCCACATTCGGCTAACACTATAAATCCTTGGGTTTGGAGCACCTGGCCAAGACTGAATAGAAAGTCTGCAAACGAGAGGGACACTGGAGGAATAAGAAGAAAGAAAGAATCTCTATAGAGTTATGTTATCCAATACAGTAGCCACTAAACATTGTGTGTGTGTGTGTGTGTGTGTGTGTGTGTGTGTGTGTGTGTGCGTGTGCGTGTATCCAGTGTCTCCCTCACTCTCACCTTAGTTTTTGAGTCAGGATCTCTCACTGAACCTGAGCTCACTAATTTGGCTATTCCATCTAGTCAGCAAGCCCTCAGGCTCTTCCCATTTCTTCAGAACGAGGATTAAAAACAAGTAGTGTCACGTCTAGCTTTTACACGGGTTGGGATGAAACTTAGGTCCCATTGTAACAAGTATTTTGCCCACTGAGCCATCTCTTCATCCCCTAAATGTTAACTGTTGATTGTTAAGTTAAACTAAACTCTACTTCCTCGGTTGAGCTAGCCACAGCTTATGCGCTCAATGGCCACCCGGGCTTTATGCTTATCTCAGTGGTCTGCGTTGATATACAATGTTGCCATCATCAAAGTTCTTCAGCAGCACCGCTGTGTACCCCTCATCCTGGAGAACGAGCCACTCCACAGGCTTTGTCTCTGAAGCTGGCAGGCTAGCTATGTGGCTAAGAGCCGAAGGGTAAGCTTAGAACAGAGAATCTGGTGCCCCACTCTGCCTGCCGTGGTGACAGGCTCGGAGCATCTGGTGCCTCACTCTGCTTGGTGACAGGCTCGGAACAGCTGTCTGGAGACTAAGAAAGTCCTTGCTCCTCCCTGGTACCAAGTCCTGGAGCTGCTCACTGGATGCTGAGCTCCCAGCTCTCCTGAGGGGTGCCATCTAACCTGAGAGGTGCCATCTTAGCGGATGCTTAGAAAAGGCACAGAGAGCTTTGTCTTCCAGACTCGCTTTTGCCTGGGGCCTTTGCTATAGCCAATGCTCCATCTTGTCTCCCCCACCCCACAGGAGCCCACTCTTCACTTTGATCAAAGCATGACGTCTTTCTATAGTGTCATGGTCATCATGCTTGCCTGACGATAAACGTGATAAAAGCTTTCTGTGTTGTCATGTTGTTACCTTGCTTCTTTGTTCATGCACCAGCCTGGATTCACTAACATTAATTTTTGCCTTTGTAACAAACTGACAAAAAAGGGGGGGAGGGTGATTTAAAAACAGGTGACTTTGATCAGTCATAATCAGCTGGTAAAACAAAAGTTTGATTTATGCTGGCCGCCAAAGAGAAACTTAGCAAACGGAAAGGATGCACACACTCAGAACAGGGTGGTACCGCTTTGATCTAACCATTGCCCTACCCATCCGCATCACAACCCAGTAAATGCTGCTGTCCAGCACCTGTCCTTCCCCTTCAATCCCATCCTCCAACCTAACTAGGTCGTGTTGCAAATTAAGTTTATGAGGCTCCTTAAGGATGTCTGCTGTCGGTTCAATGCCCTGTAAAACCACCCTAGTTAAATTCACAACAAAACAAAACAAAACAAAACAAAACAAAAAAAAGTACCAACCATCTGCTGCCCATAAAGATTTCTAGTTTAGAAGGGAGACACATTGGTAGCAGGAGATGGATAAATAATAATAAAATCTATCAGTACCTAATACTTTTTTAGGTTGCAAGTGTGTGTGTGTGTGTGTGTGTGTGTGTGTGTGTGTGCACGCGTGTGCACGCGCACGTGTGCGCATTGTATGTGAAGGTCAGAGGCAGCCTTAGGTATCAGTCCTCCATAGGTACAATGTGTCTTGTATTCACACTAGAACCCGGGGCTCACCAATTTGGCTAGCGATCCTTCTGTCTGTGCCTCTCCAGCACAGATTCTGAGCCTAACCACACCCAGTTTTTTACAGGAGGTTGAGTTCAGAACCTCATATGTGCACAGCGAAGGGCTTCACTGACAATCCATCTCCTCAGCCTAAGCTGGGTTTTTTGTTAGTGAATAAAATACTAGGCAATATCTTAGATGTAGTTAGCGTACGATCCAGAGGATGGAGAATTGTTACCAGCAGGCTCCTATCTCTCTTTCCTTCAGGGCTCCTTGCATTTGGCTGAGGTATCAGCCACTTCTCTGCCACCAGTCCCTCCCCCCCATCCCCCTACTCCCCCCCTCCTCCGCTATGCAGACAGGTCTGCTGGCAACTTCAGGCTCTCCTCTGTTCAGTCTTCCACCAGGAGTCACCACAGTCAGACAGCTGTGGGTCACATGGTCACTTCTGAACTGTGGCTGTTTGTTCCACCCCTTGGCTTGGCTTGAATCACATGAGCTGCCTCCCAAATAGGGATGTGGGTCACAGTACCATTACCATGGAGAAGGGAGACTGGAAGCCAGATTGGGAGCTCCTGTTGAAAACGTTAGGCGAATTGGATTCGATATTGTTTATTTGAGCAAAGGGTGATTCATGAAGCAAGCAGCAGTAAGAGCTAGAAATGATTCAGAGAGCCTGGCCCAGCACTGCCAACAGCCAGCTTCAGGGGACTAACGAAGAAAAACCATCTGTCTTAGCTGGGCACGTCCTGATGAGTTCACAGCCAGGCACTGGCTTATGCCTACCTAACTCTTTTTACAAAAATATATTCCTAAATTAGGTTTCCCTTTATTTATTTATTAGTTACCTTAGATTGTTGTTTGTTGAATAGAAACTCAGAGGACAGAGACAGCCTCAGGCCGATGACATCTTGATTATATTATTTAATACCGGGTAGGGGAAAAGAAGCAAACGTTTCTACAATGCGAATACAATGTGGAAAATACAGCACACGTGGACTGAGGCTGTGCTCGGGTCGCAGACGTTTTCCTTACAGAAGAAATTTGAGTTGACTCTTTAAAAAATATTTTTAAAAACCAGAAGCTTGCACTGTAATGAGAGGAAAGGGTGAAAAGGGAGAGAGTCTCATGGTGAGAATGGCCAGGGCAGAATCACAAAAGAGAAGCCTCTCTGCCTTTCTGTGCCTGGCCAAGGCTCTGAGCCAGGCTGAGGAGATGGCTCGCGCAGTAAATGCTCAAACATGAGGGCCTGAGTTTGGAACCCTGAACTCTTAGAAAAAGCCTAACCCCAGCACTTGGGAAGTGGAGACAGGAGGATTTCCTAGGGTTTGTTGGATAGCCAGTTTAGCCAATAAGTGAGCTCCTGGTTCAATGAGATACCCTGTCTCAAGAACTAAAGTGGAGAACAATCAGAGGACACCAGGCATCAACCTCTGGCCTCCCTGTGCACACGAAACAACCTACACACAGGCACACTCCCCACCGGCCCCCTCCTCACACAAAGTCGGCTTCCCACTCCAGTAATCAATAACCATAGCACTTGGGCAGCTGAGGCAGGAGGATTACCACAATTTCTAGTACTCAGAAAGCTGTTGCAGGATATTTGATCACACTCTGAACCCTGAGATGGTGCTATTGACTGGGAAAACCTGTTTTCAGTTGTGATGTGGCTCGGCCTTAGCTCGAACCTTTAATCCAAGAGCTTTCTGCTTCGATATTGAAAACAGGATTAAATCAAGTCAGCTATAGGTCAAGAGGCAGAGAAAGCAACCAACCAGTTGACAGGGAGTGAGCATAGGCTTATTAAGAAAAATAACCATAGAGAGTAAGAGAGAATCAGGAGGATGGATAGAGAGACACACAGGAAGCAGAAGGGAGGGACATTCAGTTAAAGGTTTTTTTTGAACTTATGTGAGAGAGGGACATTGCTGCTGGGATGTGGGCTGAGGAGGAAGGTCAGCTGGATGCTTTCTCTGCCTCTGAGCTAACAGGCTTTCGCCCCAGCATCTGGTTTCCTATTCCTCATTGATAAAATTGACAGATTGAGATTCTATTTTAAAACAAACAAGCAAACAAAGGAACAAACTCCAGAAAGCTGAGGAAGGAACATTGCTACAAGTTCTAGGTGAGCTTGGGCTTTATACTGAGTTCCTGGCTAGCATGCATGTGATGGTTAATCCTCCTGCCTCAGCTTCAGTGTTGAAGTTACAGGAGCATTCCTCTTGTCCTTATCAGGCTTAGCTCAAATATGTTGTGTCCGGAGCACTTAGGACAGGCCCGGTATATAAAAGTACTAAAAATGTTAACTATGTTTAATAAAGCAAAATAAGTATGCTTGTTAACTAACGGCACTCCTATGACCTAGTCTGCAATAATTTGGTGCAACATACAACAAATTTGGTTACAAGGATCAGAACAAACAAATAGCATAGTCTTACTTTCTAGTGAAAATTGTAATGTGGGTGACATCATATGGAGTTTATATTCCAGTTCCTTCATTGATGTGTGTGTGTTTGATATATGTGTTTGTGTGTGTTTGTGTGTATTGTGTGTGTGTTTGAGTGTGTGTATGTATTTGTGTGTGAGTGTGTGTATGTTTGTGCATGTTTGTGTATGAGTGTGTGTTTGTGAGTATGTGTGCATGTTTGTGTGTGTGTGTATGTTTCTGTGTATTTGTGTGTATTTGTGTGTGTTTGTGGGTAGACATCTATGTGTACAGCCATGTTACTATCTATGTGTGTGTTTCTGTGTGTATTTGTGTGTGTGTTTCTGTGTATACCTGTGTGTTCTTATGTGTGTATTTGTGTGTGTATGTATTTGTGTGTGTGGGTGTGTATGTTTGTGTGTATTTGTGTGTGTTTGTGTATGTACAGCCATGCTACTATCTATGTGTGTATTTCTGTATGTATTTGT